>VWZP01005658.1:2081606-2147280 GCA_013396995.1 Dicaeum eximium | reverse complement strand
CAGGGGAGCGGCTGCGGCTCAGTGGGACCCGCCGTTCGGAGCGGCCGAAAGTGGTGGGACGGCGGCGGGCGATCGCGGGGTAGCGGGCGAGGCGTTCGGTACCCCGACAGCCCGCCTGTCCGGGCCGAGCCCGCCGCTGGCGGCCAGCAGTGACCGGAGCCCGCGGCTGGGGGCCGACGGTGGTTTCAGCCGTCCCGGACCCAGAGTGCGTTGTTCCCCGGGGAATGGGCGGCCCGCGGCGGCTCCCGGCCCGTGGCCCTGCCCGCTGCCCCGCCGGGCTCGCTCCCCTCGCTCTGGGTCCCCTGGGCAGCTCCGCAGTGCTGCCCCAGCGCCCGCCGGCCTCGCACCCGCGGGGAGCCCAAGGTCGGAGTTCACTCCTTGTTGGGCTCAGAAAAGTTATAGCTGCCCACGACCAATGGCGTGGTAATGACGAGGGACAGGTTTTACCGCTCTGCTGCGTTTCCTTGTCGCCTGCGTCGGACAGTTTGTGTTAGCAGCTAAACCGGGAAGTGTGTTCAAGCCTGGAAAACGAAAGCCGTAAATCACACTTCCAACAGTTGGACAAAGACGTCATTTTTTCCAGAGATGTCATGTTTGGTACCTGTTGGGTACAAGCACTTCTAATTATCATTTTCATCTGGTTTCACAGATGTGGTTTTATAGATTGAGTAAGGATGTTCTGAGATAGGTGATACTTGAGAGTGTGTTTGAATATTTTTCATAAACACCTGTGATTTTTAATCACTGACACAGGTTGTGTCGGTGTAACTAAGCTGCCCAGCTCAAGTGATTCCCAGCCTGGATGGTTGGCCTTTCCTGCTAGTTTCAAAGGAGTTTTCAAAGCTTAGGTCTTTGCTTATGGTTTGTTGGGCTTCTCTGAAGTGTCTAATGCTATCTGTGTAGCAAGGCAGCAGCAGTTTATGCTGCCTTTTCTGCTGTTTTCTTAGAAGCCCGAGCTGCTCGCACAACTTCAAACTTGTGCTGAAGAGATGTGGCAAGCTGAGGAGGCAGCAGTGTCTGCTCTAACCAGGGGGGTGGCAGCAGGGGGTCCTACCCTTGATGTTCTCTGAAAGAGGCAGTTAGAGCTCTTAAGATAAACAATAAACACGACTTAACCCTTCCAGATCACTTGATTATACAGACTGACACAAACCGGCATCTAGAGTATATGCTAAGAGAAAAAAAAATAAACCAACAAAGTAAAAGGCCTATCTATGTAAAATAGCATTATTGTTTAATCACATTATAGCTGTGCTTCTTGAAGAAAACACAGGACCTTTTATGTTTGTTGCTTCCATGTAAAAACTTTAGTTTTTATTTCTTCAAAATGCTGCCTGTGTACTGCTCTGGTTGCTTATCTGAGAGCGTTGAGAGCAGTTTGGTTACTGAGTTTAACCATAACTAAAGATCATCATGTGCAGTAGAAGACTAGTTACAACAGTTGAGTGGGGATTATTCCTGATCCTGCCTCTAATTTCTTCTCTTTACCATTTTCTTTTTCTAAAACAGTCACATTTCTCTTGTATCTGGAGGATAAATACAAGCCCAACAAAGCGCCTTTAAAGATGTCAGCAGCAGGACTATATAGAAAATTGTAATAAGTTGCCAGTGCCTTTTCCTAGGTGTGATGATAGGCGGATTTTTGTGAACAGTCTTACTGGGGGATTAAGGAATAGATTTGTTTTATGTCAGTTGCTCTTGTGGTGCATTTTGGTAACACTGAGGTAGTACTGGCCAAAATGTGTCATAGTTTCCCAGTGTTTGTTCTCTATATGTTGCTTGTGTACATTTGGGAAGGCTTTCTTTTTCCTTTAAAAGCAAGTGTGACTGCTATAGATAAGGCTGTTAGAAGAGCAGAGAGCTAGAAGGAAAAAGAAAATCTGTTTGGAAATTCTGGGTAAGAAATTGATGTTATTATTGCCAACTCTCTGCTTTTGGTGCTAATTTCTACTCTCTAGACTCAAAGGTGCTCAAGCATAGCTGAAGAGACAGCATGCAGTGGTTGAGGTAGGAGCTGCTGAACAGGGCAGAACTCTAAAGCTTCTTAAGCCAGCTTTGCTTGGAAATATTGTTGGAAATTACATACTCAGTTTTGTAGTTTTTACTATTTGTAGTGCAGCTATGAAAGGTTGAATCGATTAAAGTGCAGGCTTATAAAAAAGAAAAAAAATCTTCCTGAAAACAGTGGTTTTGGTTTGCTTTTCCATTTTACAGTGTAGAAGATAGTCTGAGCACAGAGTCAAAAGTCCTGAGGTTCCTGAAACAGCCAGGATAAAGTAGGAATCCGTTCAGCTGACTTTCATCACTGAGAAAAATTCTAGTAACAGATTGCATGTGGAACCAAACCCATACCCAGTCTTCATATTCTTACTCTGCCTGCTGCTGTGCAGGAGGTTCCACAGAAGTCTTCCCACCTCAGCTCATTTCCAGAGTGCTCTCAGGGGTACCTTGGGCAGTGGCTGCATGCACCAAGGGGTACTAACTGTGCCATTTGTAGATTCCAGAATTTGACAACTTGTACCTGGACATGAATGGCATTATACATCAGTGCTCACATCCAAATGATGATGATGTCCACTTCAGGATCTCAGAAGATAAGATTTTTGCCAATATTTTTCACTATCTGGAAGTACTGTTTCGCATTATTAAACCAAGAAAGGTTTTCTTCATGGCGGTTGATGGAGTAGCTCCAAGAGCAAAAATGAATCAGCAGCGTGGGAGACGTTTTAGGTAAGAAGATAAGTTCTGACTCTGTCTTGGGGATAGTAAACACCCACTTACTGAAATATGTGCCATGAAAAGTAAAAGAGATGGTGAGTGGTTGTGCCTTTGACAGTAGTTTTAATTGAATGAAGGTAACTACCTGTAAAATGTTAAAATCAGGATTCCAAAAGGAATGTTTGCTTGTTACATAAATTTTTCTCTGTCTATGTGGCACTTGGTGACAAGGGGATGACCTTTTTATTATGAAATGGTCTGTGAAACAACTCTGCAGTGGAGCTCTTGCAGATGTTTCCAAATGCTTTGTAACCTGTGAGAGTCTTTGGTATTTATGATTGCTAGTTCTCGATATGCCTATTGGTAGCTGTAGTGGAAGTCATAGAAAACAATCAAATTTCTAATGAAATTTGTTTCCTATTGATACCAGTTACCAAGCTAGCTAAGATACAGAGCTACAAGTAGATTAAGAATTACAGTAATGGTTTGGGAGATTTGGAAGCTTTTTTAAGATTGCTGTAAGGAAAAATAGCCAGTGGTCAGACAGTACTGTGAAATGCAGCATAAACAAGCTGTGGGAAAGGAACAAGAGAAAACATTTTCAAGCAACTGGCTTTTTTTTTTGTGGTTTGGTTTTTGATGTATTTTTTTTCTTTAAAGAATAAAGGAGGTTGAGAGGAAGCAGAGATTAAGAGTTCTAAATAGGAAATCATAGCAGAATTGAGAGCCAGACAAAAACCTAAGACTTTGGTGGTTACTCTAGATCTGTTTCAGAAGTGTTTAGAAAATTCTTGGCCAAGAAAGTCTGGTATGGTGTTTGTTAGTTTCTCCTTTAGTGGGCACGAGAAATTGTTAGTTCACTTGTGACTCCCTTGGAATTCCACACCTGCTGCTTTGTTTAACTATGGCACAGTTATTGTTCCGGGGTAGCATTTTCAGATGTTTAGATAACAAATATTCCTGTTGTTTCAACATTAATAGTCATTCATTGTGATCAACCATTGTGTGATCACCTTGGTAATCTAAATACTAACTGCATCTGAATAGTGACAGATTGTCACATTTCTATGAAAAAAGTGCTATTTTTAAGCCACCTTATTTGTATTAGAAATAAGTTTAAACTCTATTCAAGAATTCAGTTTCTTTCCTTTTTTATTTTTTAAGCACTCTAAAAATCAACTGTATTTCTTTGGTCAAAATGCTGTACTTAGGATATTAACATTTGAATAAGATGATTCATTCTGTACTCTCTCTCCAATGCTCTTTTGTTTTAGATCAGCAAAAGAGGCAGAGGACAAAATAAAAAAGGCATTGGAAAAGGGAGAAACTCTCCCTACAGAAGCCAGATTTGATTCCAACTGTATTACACCAGGTAAGATAATTTGTCAGTTTAAGTGTTTATAGTTTGTCCATCTGTATTTTGGTACTGTTTTCGTATCTTAAGGCATGCTTTTTAAAAACTAGAAGGTAGAATCAATAAAGGCTTAAGTAAGTTTGTAACAAAATTTTTAGTAACATTCAGTAGGGTTGGAATACTGTCTCATTCTAAAAATTTTTTAGATTACTATGTAAAAAGTCAGATATCTTAGGAAAGAAACCAGTCATCCCCTTCATATCTGGCAGAAGTTGTATTTGTTAGAATTTTTTTAATACTTCAGATATGTAAATACAAACTAGTGAAAAACTTTAACTTAGGTTTCTGTTTTCAGGAACTGAATTCATGGCCAGATTGAATGAGCATCTTAAATATTTTGTAAATATGAAGATTTCCACAGACAAATCCTGGCAAGGAATAACAGTCTACTTATCAGGCCATGAGGTCATTATATTTTCTTACTATCCTATTTTAAATAATTTTTTTTACAGGATAATACTTTTTGCTGATTTTCTTTGTGGGGTTTTTTTTGTGTCTAGACTCCAGGGGAAGGGGAGCATAAAATTATGGAGTTCATCAGATCAGAAAAAGCAAAGCCCCATCATGATCCAAACACAAGACACTGTCTCTATGGCTTAGATGCTGACTTGGTACGTGCAACTGAAATAATACAAACAACAGGGATTTGTACATTTTTCATACCTTCCTATGCTCATAGGATTTTAAAATGGTTTGAAACAAGCATGTAATTTTGTAGTCGTGCAGACTTTTGAATTTGTAATGAAAACAAACATCGAAACTTCTTTATACTGCTTGAAAGGTTAAAAAAAAATATAAAAAGTAAGATCTTTCTGATATCTCTTTGTAATAGATAATGCTGGGATTAACAAGTCATGAGGCACACTTTGCGCTCTTAAGAGAAGAAGTCAGATTTGGTGGTAAAAAGGCTCAAAGGTGAATTAATTTCATTTTACTCTTATTTTATTTATGATGAAATTAAATCCAAAATATCCTGGGTGACTAAAACAGATATATGTGGTGATTTGGGGATTTTTTACTGATTGACTAGTAATTTAATGAAGTCTTAGTTTGTTCTTTGGGTTAGAAAAGTCATGAAGTTAGAGAAATCAACATGCTGAATTGTGCATTTGAATTGGTTTACATGAAAAAATGTATGCTGTCAGAACAGCTGATAAAAAATCCTTATAGCTTTGGTGCGTTTTACATTTCTCATGTTATAATGGGCTGTATTGACATTGTTTCCATAATTGTGTTATGCCGATACTAACTTTCTAAAAGGTATATGTGTATATATATATATATATCTCTGAGGGTTTGTGCATGCACATAAATTACTAGGATAATTACTAAAATAAATTCTCTTAAAATGGCAGGGTAGATGCTCTTATTTAGGGTTTGCCCAATTGAAATAACTCGTGGTCTATAAACATTCAGAAGATGGTGACTTGTTCCAGAACTGTGCGTGTACCTGGAGCTATTCTGAAGTAATACAGGAATTAATTTATAAATGTTACTTACTGTGGCTGGGTTCCTTCTTTGAAGGACCTTAAGCATGTATTGGGTATAAAGGGAGAAGATGGGAAAGACAGAAATAAACATTTCTGACGTTGAAAGGATTTTGGATAACACAGGATAAGTCATAAATGTTTAGATAAATGCGTAATTTTTGGTAATAAAGGAATATTTCATTGCCAAGGACAATATGATGAACATCAGAAATAATCTTTGTTTTCAGTCTTTGCAGTCAACATTTCACTAATACTTGTGGGTAGTGTTGGCATGCAGCACTGCAATATTTTTTTAAAGACCTTACATCTAATCAAAGTAAAACCTTGGTTTTACCTTTCTAAAAAATAAAGTAATATGAAATAAGAGTGTGATTACTTTTTGAAAGATTAATTAGTGAAAGTATGAAAACAAAAGGCAAACTCTTATTTATTCCCCTCCCCTCCAGCATTGTTCCATATTGTAATTTCTGAATAATTTTGCTCATTACAACAATTTACTTCTGTAAGTTACAGGAATTGCCTTTTGTCAATATTGTCACTTTTATGGATACTTAGAGTTGGAAATTTGAAAATCCTAAAAATACTTACAAATTGATATCTCGCCATGATTTTTTTCATTGAGAGAAATTGCTTATCTTATCAGGATTTTCAAGTCCAGTGCAATGAAGAGTAAGGACAGAATGTCTCTAGAGTCTTATAGCATCAACCTGGTTGCCCAAGTTCTTTAATATCCATATGAAAATTGCATTTAGAAAGTGACACCATTCGTTCTGAAGCCCAATGTAGCTCAGAGTTTGTCTTACATGAGTTTATCTGAAGGCTGCTATCACACACATCTTCCTTATAGGATTATTTCTGAAATTTCCTATTTATGTGTGAAGACACAAGTATTTATGCTGGTTTGTCATTGGAGATAGTCTCAGCTAGTTTTAGTATCTACAAGGTAAATAGTCCTTTATTAATTTAAAATACATCTTTTAGCTCATTAATCTTTTTGTGTAGGTATTAACTGATTTGAGGCTAATGTTGGCTTAGAGTTTTTATGAGTAGTTTTAGTGAAGAGGAAAAAAGGAAGGCAGGATGTCTGTTGATTGTGCCATAAACAAACAATAGGCTTATTCTTACAGTGCTGCATTGAAGCCACGAAATAATACATACAGACCATATTTTCAAGTTGAGCATATTCATCTCTTACACGCATTTCAGATTAATACAAATGTAAACCAGCTGGTTTAGATGTAAATCTGTGTACTCTGTTCTTATTCAGACTAGTTAGAAAATACCTTAAAATGGTGAAGCTTGGTGCCAAGTTAGGCTAGTTTGTCTCTTTTTTGGGCAATGGGATAAGGATTTAGGAAATAGTTACTGCAGCATGGAACTCCACCGAGCTCTTCTCTTACTTAGTTCTTCTCCATACAGTCACATCTGGTGTTTAGAAGATTCTACTGCAAAATTTTGTAGCTCAAACCAGATTAATCCTAAAATAGGTTCAAGGAAATGTTTATACATTATTTCTTCTGCAAAGATAAAATCCTAGTAAAATTTCTTGGGTTTGGGTAACCTTGGACTTATTAATATTAATGTTGAAAGTATGTTTATAAATAATTAACTTTCTGGTTTGAATAATTTACAGAGTATGTGCACCAGAGGAAACCACGTTTCATTTACTGCACTTATCACTGATGAGAGAATATATTGATTATGAATTTTCCCCAGTAAAAGTAAGTTCTAATGGAGCTGAGATGGGAAAAAAATGTGTGAATTTGTGAAGTCTTTATGCAAAAATGACTGCAAAAATTATACTCGTGTGTGTTTTTCTTTTTTCCTTTTTCTTCCAGGACAAGATTTCTTTTGAATATGATATTGAAAGGATAATAGATGATTGGATCTTAATGGGTTTCCTTGTAGGAAATGATTTTATTCCTCATCTACCTCATTTACACATTAATCATGATGCACTGCCTCTACTTTATAGAACATACATGGCTATCTTGCCAGAACTGGGAGGTGAGAAAACGAAGTTCAGTTGTGGAAAGTAGAAGCATTAACATTGACGTGTTTGTATTTATTGACCTTCTTAGCCACATTGAATATTTAGCATTCACTACACTTTCCATAGAGAGGCAGCAAGATTGCATTTTATTATCTGTTAGGCATTTAAATGCAAATCTTAAAATTGCTGAATTGTTAGTTCAAAAGCATACTTAATTTTCTCAACAGGTTACATCAATGAAAATGGGCATCTGAATTTACAACGTTTTGAGAAATACCTTACAAGATTGTCAGATGTAAGTAACTTTGAAATGTATAGAATGGTGAATTTAAACTCAATATGGTACTCTAAAATACACCATACTGTAGTTTTAATGAACTGTTAAATGGCTGTGTTTTGCAGGTGGTTGAATCAGCTGATTTAGCATTGAACAGATGGAATCCAATCAGTTATTGTCTGATCTTTAGCATAAGAGGAGAAAGATCTAATCATTTTGATCTGTGCTTTAGTCAGCGCAGTGCTTTTAATACTGCAAGTCAAATGAGGATTCACCAGTAGAATCATGGTACTCACTTCCCATCAAAGTGTGTGGCAGTATCAGGCAAAGCTGGGTAGAGCAGGTGCCAGTAAAGCCAGGGATGGGGGTTCAGTCCCTCTGGAGCAGGTGCCAGTAAAGCCAGGGATGGGGGTTCAGTCCCTCTGGAGCAGGTGCCAGTAAAGCCAGGGATGGGGGTTCAGTCCCTCTGGAGCCATTCACGTAACAGTTGGACTCAATGATCCTTGTGGGTCTCTTCCAGCTCAGAATTGTCTGTGATTTCTGTGTATTCTTAAAGCTTGCTGCAGGCAGTGATGTTCTTTGTTTCCCCTGCTGGTAGTTTCCTGTGGGGTAAGCTATGTCTGAAGGTCTTGGAGGGGAGAATTGTTTCCAAGTTTTTTATGAAGAGCACTAGTAAAGATCAAGGAGCATCTCTGAGAGGCAGGCATCAGTGTTGTTCATGAACTAACTGGTGTACAGTTAAGTGCAGTAATCCATCCTAGAGCCTTACTGAAAGAAAACAAAATATGGCTTGTCTTCTTAAATATTATGTTTAATATTGCTGAGAAACAGGATTTTTAGTATTAATCTGTTTAGTTGTATCTCTAGGGCAAAACGTTTAGGTACAGATGACTCTAGATGTAATCTAATGCATGTACTAAAAAGACATTGTTAATCTGGTATTCTATATTTGACATCCCTCAAATATTTGCAAACTTACTTTAATCTCACAGTTTGATCGTGAACACTTCAGTGAAGTCTTTGTTGACCTGAAATGGTTTGAAAGTAAAGTGGGCAATAAATACCTCAATGAGGCAGCTGGGATTGCAGCAGAGGAAGCCAGAAAAAATAAACAAAAGAAACAAAAGGTCAGTGTTTTATATGCACAATTTTGGAAATAAGAATGTTACTTTTTGCAAATCCATAATTTAATCCTGGACAAATTAGGTGACATAAACCTCTGTTTTGAGATTTTTTTCAAACCAGAAAAGGTAGTAAATTGTAACAGTTTGCATTCTGCCTGTATGCATTGCTGGTTGTGAGTTATGAAATGGTTCAATCAGGGGCAGGTGCTCAGGATTTTTGAAGTCTCGTAAACCTGTATTTAATGCTTTGCTGTTCTTCAAAAGCAGCAGTACTTAACTTTTGTGTGAATTATGATCAAACCTGCTATGCTTCATAGTCTTAATTTTTAATGCATAGTCTGCTGGAAGTTCATATATTTCAGATACACTGATAGAACATTCATGTATGTCTTGGTATTGGCTAACTTCTGGACAACAAATAGGGAACGAGCAATTTCATTGGTGAGCTATCTCAGATTAGTATTAAACTTGCAGTTCTAGATGTAACCAATTAATAAGGAACAGCACCTTGTATGTGTGTGTACTACTACATAACAGTATCTTGTCTCTGCCCCAGTGTCGAGTTCCCCACTCTCACTTCTGTTGACTGCCCTTCACTATGCTTCAGCAGGGTGTAGAGTAGCAGGAGAAAATTCCTTTGCGTTTAATCTGTCTCTGTATATTGTTAACCTGTTCCTTGTATACGGAGCAGTTTTGGAAAGAGTACCATTTTGGAACGCAAATATTCAGGTATTTTTTGAGAGGTAGTTAACCTTTTGAGACTGCTTCTTTTGTCTGATCTGTCCTTTTTTTCTGCTGAAATAATTTTCTTGAAGCAATTTTAAGAGAAGGAAATTGGGTTTATAATAAATAATATTTATACATTTTGATTGTAGCATTTTGAGTTGCAAGTTTTGAATGGGGTTCATACATATTAGCCTGTATTTTTACATTATCTCAAATCTTAATTTAATAGGCTCAGGAAAATTCTATATCTTTGGCTGCTTTAGAAAAAAATGAAGGTGAAGTGACCCCTAAAAGTAAGTGCAAATAATTTTTCTGTACACATACAACAAAAAAGATGTGTATAGATTTGAAAGAACTGTAAGAATTGCATGTTAGAGATGAGCTTAATCTGAATGCAAGACATTTAGTCAGCTGTTGGGAAGTGGAACTGCTCTGGTGAGAGAGAGTGGGGCTAAAGCTTTGGAGGTGCTTCTTCCCTGCCTCGTGTTTCTATGATGAGTTAAAGGAATTAATGAACAAACCTTGAACAGTATTACAGTTTTGATAATTGTATGCATAAGTATTTTCTTAGATGGGGGGGACAGGGGAACAGATTGTTGTGTGGCTTTAGGATTTTTGGTTGTGGTTGTTTTTAAACTCATTTTGCTTGTAGGAAATGTTTCTTGTTCATGTTTTGAAATTAATTGTCAAAAATGTATTAATATCACTACATTATATTAGATGATGTTGCCGAACATAATTAAATTTTAAAATTTATTTTAATGTTTCCTCAGATTTTATTGATGGCTTCTATTATCTTCTCTGTTCTTGTAATTGGGCTAAAAAATGGGTTGCCTGTCTTAAAAATTCCATCATTTCTCTGGGTAAAGATTTTTGTTTGATTGTTCCATGTTACTTTCACTGCAAGGAAGATGTTAGTACCTATACCTTTGAATTGAGGAGTAAAGTTAAGGCATTACGTCAGAAGTGAATGTTTTCAAACCTTTTTGTAGTAGAGAAGTGAATGTTAATCCTTTTCTTCGTGACTGATTTTCCAGCCACATTGGAAGATGAACCAGAAGATGATGATCTGTTTGAAACTGAGTTTAGGCAATACAAAAGAACTTATTACATGACTAAAATGGGTGTAGAAGTAGTGTCTGAGTAAGTATATACTTCTTTTTATTCCTATATTCTGAAGACAAGTCTGTAGATATGTATTAGAGACATACATTTGTGAATATGTATTAATTAGAGATGATTTTCAAGAGTGTGTAGTGACAGGACAGGGCATAGTGGCTTCAAACTGAGAGGGAGTAGATTTACATTAGCTAATAAGGAAGAAATTCTTTACCGTGACAATGGCAAGGCACTGGAGCAGGTTGCCTAGAGGAATTGTGGAACAAGAGCTGCAAATCAAGTTTTCTGTAATAAGTATTTGAGGACCAGAGAGGAAATGCGTCTAGAAAATCATGGTATTATTAGGTTCCCAAAATATTCTATCTTCATCCCTATGTACAAGGTACTAAGTACTTTTTATATATCAGTGAAAATGAGAAAACTACTAAGTGTCTTTCCTTTTTCTTTTAAGTGCCTTCTTAGCTGATCAAGCTGAATGTTATGTCCAGGCAATACAATGGATTTTGCATTATTATTACCATGGAGTTCAGTCATGGAGCTGGTAAGAAAAAACATTAAACGAGAAACTGCTGAAAGATAGAGTGATATTTCAACTTGAATGCTGGGAACATTTAATGCAGTTCGGTTTGTTTCTGATCTGTGAACACTGCTGTGCTCTAATTAAGTCATGTAACTTGGGGGGTTTTTTAACCTGCAGGTATTACCCTTATCATTATGCACCTTATCTGTCAGATATTCACAACATCAGTGAACTCAAAATCAAATTTGAACTTGGAAAACCTTTCATGCCATTTGAACAGCTTCTTGCTGTACTTCCAGCAGCTAGCAAAGATCTGCTACCTAAATGTTACCAGGTAGGATTTGGAGTTAAATTGCATTATCTATCTGCTGCTTACTCATTGTCTGCTTTATTTTATTTTACTCTGTTCTTGGTGGTTTTGCATGTCTTGTTAATTATACTCTATCCCTACATTTTAGGCGTATGGTTAAATATTCTACTTGTTACTATATGTAGTGCATTGTGAACTTAGTCATAAATACAAAATTTTACATTTGCTAAGCAATTTCTAGCTAGGACAGTTTAATGTTTCATTCATGTACAGCATTGAATTGGTTTTAATACCAGCCTTCCTTTGTCTCTTCCTACAATTAGTGCTAAATTGCCTTTGATATCATCTCTATTGTATTTTCCTAGCATTTGATGACTAGTCAAGACTCTCCTATTATAGAATATTATCCACCTGATTTTAAAACTGACCTAAATGGTAAACAGCAAGAATGGGAAGCTGTAGTATTAATCCCGTTTATTGATGAGGTAAGTTCTTCCAGCTTCTGCTGTCCATAAAAGCTGCATTACAAGACTGCTAATTTTCTTAATTAATCAACAGTTAGACATGCAATTAAGTGGAAGCTTAAATTAACACTGCAAGACCACAGAAAAATATAAATGTTTGCTGCTTGGGGAGTAAGTCTAGTTTAAAGTTACCACAAGCAAAGTTAGTTTCAGGTGACAGAAGTCCTAAGTAAGGGCTGTGGACTTGGTGTTGTGAATGTTTTTAATCATCTATTCAAATAATTTGGTTCAGTTTCTTTGAGAAAAACGTTCTGTTCCTATGTGCTTATAAAAATAGAGAACATCTGTAGGAAAAATAAAATAAACACTTGAAAAAAAAGAGAGTATTTTTACAGGAAGTACTTCACATGAACACCAGTAATATGGGTGCTTAATGGAGAGCAATAAAATAGTACTTTACTTTTACATATAGGATAACAGTGTTAGACAAGGCTTTGGAAACAGGCTTGCAGAAAGGTGATCATTCTCCAAAGCCATTCCATGGTTATTGTTCAGAGAGCATTTTTATCAAGGACATGAGAAAGGATGAGGCTGCAACTGGACAATGAGCACATCGGGTATCTGGATTTTGTCTGGTTATTTTCCCAGTGTAGTTTTTTCCATGCTGATTTTTGTTGCCAGTTTCACATGTGCTAATTCCTCTAAAATGTAGAAACGACTGCTGCAGGCCATGGAATCCTGTAATAAGGGCCTAAAAGAAGAGGAGAAACGAAGAAACACTCACAGTGCTTGCTTAATGTACTGGTATGACAAAGATGCTGAGTTCCAGTACCTGTCACCATGGCCAGAGAAATTCCCTGCAATAGAACGATGTTACACAAGGTAATGCTGGCAGAAATATTTTAGAGCAGGCTAAAAGTAGTTGGAGGATTTTTACTAACATTTTAACCAAACCTTGCATATGGCAATATGTAAACTGAGAAATGAAAAATACTGAATTAGATGTTGCCTGCTTTGGATGGCACAGTAAAAATATTTGTCCCTTCAGATGTTACTTTGCAAAACAGATGAACCAGTGCTAAGTTATCAAGAAAAATCCAGAGAATCACTAAACATTGTATGACAGAGGATGAAAGACTGGTGCAAATATCTGATAAATAGTGATCATTTACTGGCATGCTAATTCCAGAGTGTTTTTTAGAAAACGTAAGCATTTGGATCCGGTGCAGAGAATTAAACGCAAATTTGTTCTTCACCTTCTTCTAAATGAAATTAGCCAGCTTTATTTCACACAAACTGAGGATAAAGTGGAAACATAAGCTTACCAGTAGTAAAAGTTAAAACAGAATAGAGGAGGAATGCCTGTTGATGGATTAGAGTCAGTAAAGAATGGACAGTTTTGAAGATGAATGATACCATATGGAACCACTGCTAGTTAGAACGTAATTATTAGAACGTAATTACAGTTATTTAAAATAGTGAGTTTGGCATATATCCTGAAGTTTTGTCTTTCTCCTAATGAATAGTCTTTCTGCAAAAATAGCATAGGGTTTTTTACAGTCCTTTCTATATATTGCAAGTGACATAAATAAGTTGCTGGAAAGCAAAGGGTTTATCAATTAATGAGTGAATGAGTAACGATTTTTTCTAGAGCTGAAGGTCAATCTGCATGAGCAAATGTTGCCACTTCTTTTTTAGGCATAAAACAATACCTTTGGATGCTTGGCATGTAGAAATAACCCACAATAAGATAACTAAAATCAACAAGAGTGCATTATATTTTTGTGGATTTCCTACTTTAAAGCACATTAAACATAAGGTAAAAGATTTTTCTCTTCCAACATTTAAATTGTATTTAATAGATAACTGTATATATAAGAGCCTAAGTTTTATGTGCTGTTTTGTTTTTACCCAGTTCTATCTTAAAAAAAGTGGTGTACAAGTGTTTCAGCAAAGCAGCCATGGAGAGAACATGATGTTAGAAATCATAGTTGATGAGAACTCAAAAGACCAGGTAAGCATTCAGGTCCTCACAAAAGACCAAAACCGAACAAAAAAACCCCCCACAGCTGGACTTGTTAAGAAGTCTGAATTTGTTAAACAGTCAGATTTGAGGTGTTAAAATGCTAAATTTGTGTGGGAAACAATCTAGAATTTTGGGTATCTGCTAAAAGGTTTAAATTTTTCCAGACTTCACAATATGAAATATCAGTCTCTTTAGTTGAGTTTCTGGCCTTTCTCTGTGGTAGCATTTAGATGTTCTTGGGTAAGGAGCTGGTGGCTAATGAATGGTATAAATGCAAGGGAATAGTGTCCAGACCAGTGGTGTTTGTGTAACTGAAGAAATGACCACTTGAAAAAGTGTTTCCTTTTAATCAACAAAGCAGACTTAACGCCTTCCACTCTCATGAGACAGTTTGATAGAGGAATTAGAGGGAAGAGTCAAAGTAGCAAATGACAAGTGCAGAAAAGAAGAAAATTCAGAAATAAATAAGATAAGGGAGAGAGGAGGAAAACAATATAATATTATATGATTTTACAGTAGAGGGATAGGGATAGTACATATTCAAGATACATGGCAAGAAAAATCAAATAAGCCCAATTAATATGTTAAAAAATAGCAAAGACTCATTAAAAAAAAAGAACATAATGTGAGACTGAATTTACATATGCTAGCAAGTTGTGGACATAAATGTTGTTCCTTTTTTTCAATGTGATAAATAAGTAAAATATATCATACAAAATACTTCAGTAGTCTCAAACTGTCATTTTGTTTATTGTGTCCCAGAGACACAAATAGTTCTAAGTGATTTAACAAAAGAAGTATTTAGCAAACCTATATGAGACCTACAGATTATCCCAAGTCTTCCAAGTAACACATGCAACGTGTTAAGAGTCACATTTTTAATCAGGGATTATGTAATCTGTATCAAATATGTTTTAGTAAGATAAATTAAGTTCTTTAGTCTGCAAGAAAATCTGTTATTGAACTACTGTAGTTTTTATTGCAAAAACAGCTTGAAAATACTGTAACAAAATCTTTTAATATGTTAAACAAATAGTAATAAAACTTCTGGGTTTTTTTCAGACGGTAGAAAATGTTGCCAGTTCGGTACTTGGAAAGCGAGTTTTTGTTAACTGGCCCCACCTTGAAGAAGCCAGAGTTGTTGCAGTGTCAGATGGAGAAACTAAGTAAGAGTTACCTGATACACAGTTCTTTGTTGTCTTACTCTTTTTCATCTTTACATCTTTCTCAGATTCAGTTCTTTGTGCTGCACAGAAATTTTAGTTTTATTGTAAAACTAATAACAAATTAGTCCGGATGTAACAAAGGCTATTTGGTGAAGAATGTTTAACATTGTTGTGAGGTTTGGCTGCCTCTGTAGCAAGTCTAGTCTTTCACTGTTTTGTTAGACATGTAAAAGCTTTGGAGAGCTCCTTCTCAGTTTTGGAGGAAAAATACATGCACAGAAATCCACACAGTGAACATTTCTATACAATCCTCCTTTATAAATAGCACATGTACTGGTATTTTTTATTAAAAATATGCTGTGTGGCCCTTTGTGGAAGGGGTAGAGAAAACGATGCTGCAAGTCTTCCACACCCTTAACAAGTCTTTTCTAACTGTTTTGAGTTTTGCTCACAATTAGTTATGTCTAGGTTAATCTTATTTGGTTAAATTTCCTATCTGTCATGATATTCTCAAGGTTTTATTTGGAAGAACCACATGGCACACAGAAGCTTTACATGGGAAATGCAGTGCCCCCAACTAAAGTGGCTTATGTTGGAGATAAGGAACAAAGCATGTGGGTAAAAGATGTTCAAGGCATTTCAGAGCAGTAAGTAACTTCCGAAATTAAAGTGTAGCTTTGCATTTTATGTCTTGGCTGTGTTTTGTTCCTGTATTACAGACTTAAGTAGCACAGAAGAGCTGCTGCATACTTGATGATAAAGACTAATCAAGTCTGCTTAAATTTAAAACAACATAAAAGAGCTTATGTTGAAATTTCAGAATATATGGAGTCTGTTCTGAGGTAACTAAAGTTAGATGCTGTTACAAAAGAACTCTAAAATGAATGAGTTTCAGTATTTATTCTCCCTCTCAATTTTCTGTTCGGCTGTAGCAATCTTCTTGTGTAGAATGAAGTAATACCCAATCAACTTTCAACTCAAATAGCTTTGTTAAATTTGAATACAGCTCTTGCTCTTCTAGGGTGTGGGTACCCAGTAGGCTATAAATGAGTTACAGTAGTTGTGATGCTTTTTTGCTAAAATCACAAGGCAGACAGAGTTAGGTGATAAAAAGGGGTTACCTTTCTAAGGATCCTTAGCTGCACAGCCTGCTAGATGGAAAGTGCCTGAAGATGCACCTGTAACATAAAGCACAGAATTTTTATGTGTTTAGCCAATTAGCAGAACTGACAAGAGTCCCCAGTTAGAGACATAAGTGATGAGGTAACTCCCCTTCGGTTCAACCCTTTCTGAATTCCTCCCCCCTACCCCCTTAGACAGGAACTAAACTTTGTTTATGAAAACATGTTTTGAAGAGCTGGTTGCAGCCTTGGCTTCCCAGAGAATCTAACCTTGTACCCCCAGCTTGGAGCTGCTGGGGGTTTATTTTGTCTTTCTGTCTAACAGAGTAGGTAAAATGCTAGATATGAATACTGTGATAGGCTACGGAGCTGCAAATGTATATGTAAAGATTATAGAGAATACATAAAAGCAAAAAGGCAAAAATCAATTCAGCACCAGTTTGGCATTTCATTAGCTGTCATTTGAGTTAACTGATTTAATTCCCCTAACCCTTCCACTGTAAAGATTGAATGTGCTTAAATTTATACTCTGAGCTCTGTAGTGATCGCTGTGCAACAGTGGGTAAGCAGCTAGTTAAGCCATTTATTCTGGGTATTTTTTGTAAAATAAGGAAACTATTAGAGTACTTTTTTAAAGAGGGTTTTTTATTTTATTTAGTTTTACTTCAATAAATTAATTCTACCGTCTTGGTTCAGTTCTGTTTATTGTGATCATGCTAAATGTTCTGCTTTGCATTCAGGTACCAGAGAAGGAAAGGAATAATTATCCATGAAACAACAGTAGTTGTATATGCTCAGTTACTCACTGGTAATAGATATCAACTACACCAAAATGGAGAAGTTTATTTGGAGAAGCAGTGGTCTAAACAAGTTCTTCCTTTTGTTTACCAAACAGTTGTCAAGGTAAATACACAAGTTCAGTATCTTCTCTGAATTATTTCAGACTATGTTTTAAACTAAACTTCTTAATTATTCTACTGGAACTGAATTATATTTAAGATTATCACTGTTGTCTTTTCCATGTAGGATATCAAAGCCTTTGACTCCCGTTTTTCAAACATCAAAACTTTGGATGATTTGTTTCCTCCTGGAAGCACAGCCTTCATGCTGGGATCCCCTTACTACGGCTGCATGGGAGAAGTTGGTTTCAGTGATTTCATAGTTTTTCCCTGTAGATCTTTTCTTTTTGAAAACCTAAAATAATCTAAGATGTTGTGTGACAGAAGTGGCCATTTGCTAGCTAAAATTCTTAATCTAGGATTCTCTGGTGGTTTAGTCTAAGAAAGAGAGAGGTCTTCTATTTTCCCTGTCCTAGTTGCTTGTGTAAGAGGAAAAAGCAGAATGTGAATACAGGATTACTTTTATTAGTTCTTTGGGATAATACATAAACTTCCCATTTGTGTTATTTTCAGTCATGACTTGCTTTGATTTAATGCTGACTGATTGGCTCTCTGAGGAAGCAAGGTGAGGTGATACATCCCAAAGCATCTCTGTGCCTACTGCAGCAAAATTGTTGATAAAGTAGAACATGAGGTCTGTTATCCAAAGACTGATGTTTTTAAATAGCACTTTTATAGTATTTTTAACCTGCTGTGTTTCTCTCCAAGGTTCACGATTCACATGATGTGATCCCAGAAGGTAGAATCCGGGTAGTTTTTAATATTCCATGTGAACCCCAGCTTGATACTTTAATACAGAACCAGCATGTGAGTGCTTCTGCTTTTCTACTAAAAGCTTAAACAATGTATCAAATAGATTTTGCAATGGTAAATGTCTTTAAGGGATGTTTCCATATCATTCATTTGCCCTTCGTATAAAAATCTTTATCCTTTAGGCATTGCCAATATGTTTTGTTTGTTTGTTTTAAAGAAATATTCTGTGAAATACAATCCTGCATATATTTTGGCCAGCCGTCTTGGAGTAAGTGGATATCTTGTCTCCAGATTTACAGGGAGTATCTTTATTGGAAGAGGATCAAAGAAAAAGTAAGTTTTCTTTGTGGATTTTGACTGTAGAGAAGCTTCTAAATTCTGCTATAACTCTACAGAATTTTTGTTGGTTTTAAGTGCTGTTTTTATCAAGTGTACAATCTTTTGTGATTTGAAGCTTTCTTAAAAGTATTCTTGCTCTAAACTAAGTTGATATGCAGGGCTTTTTTTTCTATCAGAAGCATGTTTTAAATTTTTGTTTACTGGACAGTTCTGGTTGCTTTCATATTGTAGACAGACATAAAATTTACTTTCCTGGTTAGCTATTTGCAAAATTGAATTAAGAGTTTAAACAGACTTTGCCATACTGAGAATAAAGAAGTGGAATTGGGATCTAATTTAATTGTACTTATTACTGCTATTATAGACGGAGATTAGTTGTACCTGTAGCTTCTTTTCAGAATTAGTTAAGACTTCTTAAAATACATAAGGGAGGCAATCCATGTAGTCCTGTGAATGTCAAAGTTGTGGTTCCTCTCTAAAGGTATGGTTGATGGATGCCTGAGCATCTTCTTGTAATCTAATGTGTACATTTCTTCCTGCTGGATTGTTCAAGGACATCCTTCTGCACCTTGGTACATGCCAGGTTGATTGTGGTTGATTAGATTTCAATTAAGGAAGAAATGTAAAATATTTGCTACCCTCTTTTGCAGTGAAGTACAGGCACACAGGTGGACAGTTAGCATAGCAGAGCTTTTGGCCTGTGACATTTACAGCTGACATAATTTTAACAAGTAAACAATACAATTAAGTTAATTTTTCTGTGGTTTAAGACCATGAATGTATATTTATGAGGGTTTTTTAATGTATGTAAACACACACATATATTATTGCAAGTTAATGAACTTTTTCTTATGTCCAGTCCTCATGGTGATCACAAAGCAAATGTGGGGCTAAACCTGAAGTTCAATAAGAAAAATGAAGAAGTTCCTGGCTATACTAAGAAAGTTGGAAATGAATGGATGTATTCTTCTGCAGTGGAACAACTACTTGCTGAGTATTTAGAAAGGTAAATTATTGGATACAGGCTTCATCCAAAATACCTACCTTTGTATCAATTGTTGGAATTTTTCCTCTGGTCATAGATCTTCTAAGAATGATGAGTTTGTTTCATTTATTCCAGTGTTCTATTTTGGGCTAGAGTAATTTTGTTAGCAAAAAAAAAAAAAATTCGAAAAATTAGCAGCATGATACTAAATTAAGTAAAAGATAACCCATCTGGACTTGACAACTTTTGAAGCCCACCAGACTGGATTTTGATGGGGCTTTTTTGTGGTCTGTGATGTGAAACTAAAGTTATCTTCCACATATCTGGGGGTTTTTAGGGTGCCTGAACTATTTAATTACGTAGCCAAGAACAGCCAGGAAGATATCTGCTATGAAGATGACATTTGGCCTGGAGAGGATGAGAATGGGTAAGTCATGGTTCTTATCTCCTTTCTACAATAAGGAGAATAAAGACTGACAGTTGTTAAATTGCTAATGATTGTGTGGTGGCTGCTGTGTAACTGAAACCTTGCTGTTCCTCCAGCAGCCTGATTGTTCAGTGATGGCTGAAAACATTATTTGAATGCTGTGCTTTTCATAGAGTCCAAGTTTCTGCTAGACTTCAATCTCAAGTCCAGTAAATGAGAAATATTATGTTCAGTGGCTACTTCATAATTCTTGCTTTTAAAATAGCCTACAGTAAGCATAGCTATGACTAGTCATAAATAAAATTAAAAACCAAAACACAATAATTGTGGTAATTGTCTAAAATCACTTGGAATTTGAAAAATAAATCCTACAGAGTTTAAAATATTTTGCACATTTTTAGTATACATTTACATGAGAGAAAAATAGCAACCTTGGTTCCAGACACAGTATGGTAACTTGAAACAGCTTCAGTTATTAGACAGTAAACCCAATCCATGGGCTTCCATCTGTAAATCTACGGGACTCTTACCTTGTGATACACCAGTGTGGGACTCCTCTTGTAAAAGAACCTCAGATTTTTTTCTCCATTTTACCAAGGAGTCTTCCCCTGTGAAGTTAATTCTTCCTGTGTTGTGAGAAACAGCTGGTCACAGAACCAGTAATCACCTCTGGACACAGTTTGTTGATTGGATGCAAACTTAGTTTGCTGAATACTTTTAATTATTTAATTTTTTTTTTCCTGAAACAAGACTTTAGGTTATGGTTTTGAAACAGTACATAATTCTGACTTAAGTCATACAGAACCTTTAGATTTTATTGCTTTATGAATATATACAATCAGTGTGTCTGTATGATAATACTTGACTGATTAAATTATGGAACACAGTAAAATGCCTGGTTTATGCAGCTAAGAGCTTTCATTCATGCCATTTTTTATTCAGAGCTGAGAAAGTGCAAGAAATTGTTGCCTGGTTAAAAGCACATCCCGTGTCTGCTTTGTCTCGCTCATCTTGTGACTTGCAAATTTTGGATGCAGCCATTGTTGAGAAGATTGAAGAAGAAATAGAGAAATGCAAGGTACGCAGCTTGGTGTCATTGTGAGCAGGGGTGAACCAAAAAGCTCACTATATTTGAAGTTCTTGAATTTAAATAAGACAATTGAAGATTATTTGGCATTCCAAAGAAAAAGGAACAGAATATAATGTAAAATCTGGATTTGTAGTATTGTCCCAGAAATTCAGAAGAGCTCATTATTAATCTTCATAAGAGATTCATTCTTTTAGGGGTGATTTATCAGCAGTGGGACATATTCTTGTATGTGCCACTCCATGTGCCTTTTGGTGGTTTTGTAAAGGAACAGGTATCAGTATATGTTGAATAATACTAAAGTGCTCTTTTTACATGAAATCCCAGCTGTTCTTCCCTTGCAGTTTCTCTTGGGTCTGCGGAAGATTAGAAAGTTACAGATGAAAAAAACAGCCAAGGAAATTACTGAAGTAAAACCTAAGGACAAAGCCAAATGAAATAATGGGCTGATTTTTTTTAAAATAACTTGCAAGGACATCTTAGAACATTGGTGTGAAATCTGGAATTAGACAACTAATGGTTTGGTATGAAATCCAACATGTTTTAAAACTAGACTTACTCTAAAGACCTCATAAAAGCTCTATACCATTATCTAAAAGAAACTAAAGAATTCTACATGATCTTTTCAGGAGTTTTGTTTTACGTATTCCAGTGCTTGTTCCTACACACTGGTTTGTAAAGACTTTCTGTTCCTTTCCTTTAGCAGAGGAAGAGCAACAAGAAGGTGCGAGTAACTGTGAAACCCCATTTGCTGTACAGAGTAAGTGATGTGAATGTGTTGGGGGGGGTTTAAGTTGTCCAGATCATATTTATTTTACCAAAGCCTACTAACTTTAGGAGAATGGAATTTTATGACAGTATTGACGAAAGGAAACATTTTGTTATGCCTTCTAGAAAATAGTCTTGGAAACAGTAGTCTGTCTCTACAAGGAGAGAGAATTTCTTCTGACTGTAAACTCTGTCATGTCAGGCACTGACTTTTGATTTTTTTTTCTGCCTTCTGCCCTTCATGCTTCTGCAGTTCTTACTGGCTCTATAATGAAGGCAAAATGAAATGTGCTTTCTGCTGTCTCTTTTCCCGTGTTTTACTTTTTATTCACTTCCTCACATAGGACCAGCTGCTTATCTTGCCCATGTTACAGATATAGGCAGGTTACACATGATGTTTTATTTCTGTCTGAATTGATCCTCTTGGTCAGCTAGTGTATAACACATTCTTAGGCAGAAGCAGTGAGTGAAAGTTGCAAAGGGAGAAAAGAAGGTTTGCTTTGAATCCGGAGAGGGACGGTTTTTATTTTTTTGGGGAGTTTTTTCTATTTTCTTTTTCCCAACAGAAAGTTTACTTTATAGTGTGTCTCAGATATTGTTATAAATGCATTTTTATTGTAGTTCTTATTGTTTTGCATACATTAACACAGTCTTTTGGTTATTGTCAGCCATTAGAACAGCAGAGGGGGATTGTTCCAGATCGAGATGCGGAGTACAGGCTGTTTGACCGTGTTGTCAATGTCAGAGAGAACTTCTCTGTTCCTGTTGGTCTACGAGGCACCATTATTGGAATTAAAGGAGGTAATATTTTCTTCATGATCATAGCTTTATAACAGCTTAGCTAGTAATATGAAAGCAGGATTCAGGATAGTGTTTTATGTAATGGTTGTGAATGCACATATTTCTCACTGTGAAGCATATGCAACTTGAACCTGTTAATGACACATTTACTGTTTTGAATCAAACCTACAAGTCTATTTTAACTTCATGTGCTACACAGCTGTTATTTGAATAAGAAAATGATTACCCTATATTCCTTCCTGTATGAATTAGAAATTACTCTTTGTTTCTTAATATGAAGAAGGCAGATGAGAAAAGGAACAAAATGAAGTTATGGGAAAATAGGGGCAAAGTTAAGTGAAGTAGACATGAAACTAAGTATTAGCTTTAATACTTAGATTGAACGTAAAGCTTTATCAAGTATGATTTGTCTTAAATAGTTTTACTTTGAAATGGTATTTTTATTCTGTGATATGCTATTTCCATTAATTGGCATGGATTTATACCTTGTTTGACAAGAAGATTAACCATAAATCTACTTGTGTGACATGCTGCTATAAATTGCAGTTCTGTTAATGCACATGGGTAAGGTGTAATGCATGGTACATTACTGTTGAAACTATATCTTAAAGGGCAGACACATGTGAGACCTTGAGAAGCATTTCCAAATTCCTGTTCATGAAATTACTCAGAAATTATTTGGGGGTCTGTTGTTCATTTTTGGTCTTTTCATTATTTATTGTATAACTAGTATAAATACATATTTATATAATATAGATGGAAGTAACTGTATAGGATGATTTCTTACTTTGTTTTCTATAGCTACTAGAGAAACAGATGTGCTCTTTGAAGTTTTGTTTGATGAAGAATTCCTTGGAGGCCTCACTATAAGGTTTGTGTGGTGGAGTTCAGAGTCAATTCATGCTATTGGTATAGATGGCATGAAATCGTTTGCTTTGGTTTGGTTGTGTATTTTTAATACCTCTTCTTAAAACTTTGTTTCTTGGCAGTGTTGGTCAGTTTTTATTTCTTTTGTGTTTCTTGATTCTCTTTGAGGAGTGATAATTTTTGTGAAGTACATTATATTGTGGAAATGCTCTTTAGGCTTTTTTGGTGTATAAGCTTCTGACTTGCAGAAAGCAAATATGAACCAGCAGAATAAAGCACTAGATCCAGATGTCTTTCTAAATAAATATATAGAAAATAGGTTCTTATCAGGATGTATTCAACATGTAGATTAAAAATCAGCCAGAAGGCATCTGTACCTCTGAAGGAGGGACTCTGAACTCAATAGCTGATACTTAGACACTAAATTCCAACCATTAAAAACCTGAACTGTTCTTCAGGAGGTGGAGGTGCTTTTGTTTTTACAACTGTGATAACTCTTCTGTATTGAAGTAAACACCTAAACTAAGTGCTCAGATATACCCAGCAGGCTTCATTTTTACTGTTCTTACCTAAGGTTTTAATGATGGAAGTTAGCACAGATTCTTCCCTACTACCTGCGTTCAGCAATCACAGCCCTTGCATGTCCTGTAACACAGAAAATACTCAGTGTTCAGAAATGCTGCTTAACTTAACTTCAATTTGTAATTCTGCTACTGAACCTGAAACTTCAGTTTTCATTTCTGAAAAATAAAAGAATATTGTTTTCTGGTTCTTTTACAGAAATATTTACTACACAACTGTGCTATAACAATTCACTCATCTTAAAAATTTCTTTAAGCTCGGCACTGAAAGGTACAATATAAACTGAGAGTAGTGCTAATTACTGTTTGACAGCCAGAGGGCAAAGGGGAGCCATGGGTTTCAGGTTGTCTGCAATGCTACTAGATTTCAGTATTGCATAGTTTTCAGCCTCTGTTGTTCAAACTTGAGTCATTGTCTTTTGGCAAGAATTAAACTGCATGAAACAACTTACGGAATTCACTTTTCTCAAGGTGCTCACCTGCCAGAGGTTATCGCCTGCCCTCAAGTGCCTTAATTAACCTGTCTCATGGTAGTCGGTCAGAAATGGGAAATCAAAAGCTGATGGCCATAGTTAAACCTCAGCCAGCAGTGAATAATTACAGCTCATATGCATCTGATCTGTCATCTGTATGCTCACAAAAAGTGCATCTGGGAGGCCTCAACCATTCTCCTCGCTCCCTTTTTGTTCCTACTCAAGTAAGACTTTTCTCTCATTTGTACAGAAATGTTTTTCCCTAGAATCTGAAATATTGACATGGTTATCTTCATTGGTCCAAATAAAGTTTAGTTTTTATGTCAATATATTAGAAGTAGAATAATTCTTATGCTGGAAAATGAATTAATCTAATAATGAAAAGGACTAAAATTTCCTATTGACAGTGGTTTTGCTCTGAGTAACTCCGGTTGCTTTTCCGAGAGACAGATACTTAGTTCGGAGAAGTAACACCATATTTGGTGTCAACAAATAGTGTGTTTGGACAGAGATGCAATTATTTCCTTAAAGCTTTAATCCAGTTAATGCTTCCTTATAGGCAGTTTGTCCATGCATAGAAAGGGAAGACATGATTTCCCTATGAGTTTTGCTTCTCAGTTTTAATTTACTTTGAAACTACAATAAAGGAAGAAAAATTACAAGTTAATTGAGTTTCTTGGTGGTTCAATACACTTTATTTTATTAACAAGAAATTTCTTTAAAGAAACTTACCTTAATTAGTGACTTCTTGTTGCTATAAGTGTGTTTGAAAACAGTTGTCTCATGTTTTTCAAGTCTATACCAGAAAAAGTGCTTTCCAAAAGAAAATGTAAGACAATGAAAAACTTCTGATTTTTTTTTCTCTCTCAATGATTCAGCAACTGAATGGAAGACAACATTGCAATCTCAGGGCTGAAAATCAGGGCAATCCTAACTCACCCCAGAAAGGACCATTTCTGAGTGGCAATCAGAAACATAAAGTGAGTGTTCGGATTAATTTAGTATTGGACCCAAATGTCTCTGTTTTGGCCCTTTGTTTGGGGTGGGTGTCATTTTCTCATAATGAATAAATTGGGTTTTTTTAGTACATCACATGTTTTAGTTCAGATACAGACTGGAGCAGAACTGCTCTCAGTTCTTGAATGAATACAATATCCTGTGTTATCCTTGTTTAGATATTGGATTTTTAAAAGTGTTTTTTTTGCATAGCCAGGCTTCAGTTCTGTGGTAACATACCTGTAATGTAATGCAGTAATTGAGCCTTGCTGGCGAGGCCTTACAAAATAAATCATTAATAATAAAATCTAAGAATACTCCTAGTATGAAAGCATGCTTTTGAAACCATTCTGAACTGTTATCTGAGTTCCATTATATTTAATCATTTAATCAAATTAAGCTCAATTCACTTCCGTAGTGATTCTTGGTAAAAATTGTAACTGCAGTCTACTACCACAGGTTGTTTCATAACTAATTACCTGCAACTTGTACTAGTGTCAATATGAAAATATCTGTCATCTGAGAACTGTTAAATTTGAACCTTACGATTTCCAGAACGTCTTGGTGTATACATAGCTGTTGAAAAGTTGATTTTATCGCTGCTGAGTTTGTCTGGGGTCTTGTTTTTCTATTTTGTCAGGCACAGAGTAAGCAAGATGATGAATTCTGCAGCATATGGCAGTCATTGCAGAGTTCTGGGAAGTCTCATCACGTTCAACAAAACATGCATGAGAAGGTTTGTATAGAAACTTTAAACAGATTTCTGCATTCAAAATATGAAGGTACTTAATTTCATATATCAGTTCATTGTATCAGAAAACTTCATGTTACAAATAAATCCTCTGGACGAAAGTGGTGTTACATGGAGTATGCATAGCTCTGGAAGGGGGTAATCATAGGGCACTATGATGTAAATAATAGATACTCAGATTTCTGGTTAAGCTTTGATGTTTGAAACCCTAGGGTGCAGTAGTTCTACCTCAGGAAATCAAGCTGGGAACTGGCCATCAGTTTTATAAGCCAGGCTTCAATGACGGCAGCTTTAAATGTCAGCAAAGAAAACAGGAGCCTTATAAAAAATGTAAGTACTATAATTAGAAACTTCATTTAGGGGAACTACTTGCTTTATCTGACCTTCATTGAAATGTCTGATGAGTTTTTTGTGTTCTTTTAGTTATTGACAGGAAATAATTTATTATAGTTTTATAAACACTCCATTGCACTTGTTATTGTCAAATAATGTCCCTGGTGTGCATATTAGACTGTTCCACACTTAATCCTGAGCCTTTTAGGCAAGTTGTTCTCTGTTCTGTTGACTTGCCACCCATCTAATATAAAAACCAAACAAAAAACCACACGTGTCTTTGAAAATCTCCTTGTGGTCATATTTGTAGAATAGAAAATTAGATATATTATCAGATATACTTCATTTTATTTCATCCTAGAAGAAAAGCATACACCAAATGACCTGTATGAAGTAAGAGTTAAACATTTGATAAAACCATTCAAATTAATGCAACTCTGTGTATTTGTATGGAGTTACTAATTGGTTTGAGTCTTGACTGTTACAGTTTTTAAGAGCATTTCAAAAGAATACATTCTTTTGTAGTTAAAGAAGATTCCAAAACTACAAGAGGTGAAAGTCAACCACATAATAAAATGTCAAACCAACAGGTAATTTTGTCTGTACTGAGTAAATCTAGTATTTTCATTTTACTCTGATGTGATTTATCATTTTACAGATTTGTCTTTAACTGGCATCTTAGCTGATTCTTTTAGTCGGTAAATTTATTTTGGAGATTTTTTTTAAATTAGAGGTTATAGACAGAATATGTGAGAAAGTGCATAAAATGTATGATGATACCAACCAACTTTCCTATTCCTCTTAGACTCTAAAAACTATGCTGTAATGGGAAAACACAAATTCTAGGTATCGAATAAGCTGAAATCCTCTAAGAATATTAGCTTGTGAAAGCTCTTTGCAGATGCATTTCTAATATGATTGTGTTATAATGATTAATAGAGTATTCAATAATAATTGCTGCAATTTATTTCAGAATTTCGCAGGTGTGAATAAGTGCAATGTCAAGCTTTTGAAGAGGAATGGAAGTCCCAATATGCCTTTAATTCAGAAAGCTGCAGTTGATGGTCCCTGCACAGGTGGAAAGGTAGGAACTAAAGAGGAGTTGACTGTCATGTGCTCTTTAAGTAACTTCAATTCCCAGTCCATTTTGTTCCTTGTTTCTGCTTACTTGTGTGCAAATTCATGTTTAAAAAATACAACAAACCTGTGTAACTTTGATTGTTCTTTAAATCAGTCCTAGAAGTTTTAATATGCAGAACTTGATGCAGTCTCTGGATATCTCTTCACACTCTGAACAGACATGACTGTGACCTGTCCAAGCTAAGAGAGGAAAAATCTGAATGAGAATAAAATGAACTTCAAGTTCATATACCTACACTTAGTTGATATACCTTTTTTCTTCTTTAATTTAAGAAGGACAATGAACTGGAAAGGCTTCTAGCTTCTTTGAAAATTTCCAAAGAAAATGAAGTGCAGACTTATTCCAAGGAAGCAAGAGCTACAAACGAGGAACATCTGTCACCACAGTCATTTGCTATGGTCTGTATACTGCAGGAATCATTACATTGCAGTTTAGCATCTGCAATCTTAGCATCAATGCTTCTATTTAAAGAATCTCCACGAGACCTCATACTGCTTTTTAAAATGTAGTAATGATTTTTTAATTAGCTATTCTCAAATAAAATTAGCAAACGCTAAGATGCTGTTACCTTTGCTTTGATAAAATATAGCTGATTAGAAAATAAAAAGTCAGATTCTGTTACCAATTATGATAATTGATGCTAAGAAGGTCATGTTGTCTGAATGCCAGCATATTTCTGAGTGGTTTATTTTATTTTTAAAGAAAGGAACACAGATGCTCAAAGAGATTTTGAAGATAGATGGCTCAGATCTGCAAACAAGGAATGAAGTGAAATCACACGTTAATGATGTTCCTGCTCACTCTAGTAGACAGGATTGTTATGGAGCTTCTGTGCAATACAGACCAACCAAAAAAATGGGTATGTTTAACCATCAGCTCATAATTCAGAGCTTCACCTTGTAGTTACATTTTAGAACACACTTCCACCAGGGTGCTGTTTATCAAAATATAGTAATAAAATTTCCATCTTTTTTTTGTTCTATTTCTGTAATTGGATCTAAAACTCTCTTCAGCTATAGTCTCAGTTTTTGTTAAACAATATGAAAATACCAGGAAAAATCAATAAATTGTTTTAGGTTTTTTGGGTTTTTGCTAATAACCAAGTTGCCATCATTTTAGTGAAGGAAATAATTGTGATACAGCTTTTTTTTTTTCCCTTTTTGTCAGCTGCTTATATGAACAAGCATAGCCCTGGAGGCCCCCAAAACACAGCAGTGATAGAAGCTGGAGGACACCCTTTCAGTTGTCCACAGCCTGCACTGTCTACTGTTTCTGAGCTTTCTCGTATTTGTTCTCTTCTTGGAATGTCACAACCAGATTTCTCTTTCCTAAAAACACCACAGGTAAAATGTTTTTTCTGCAAAAGTACAAGTTCTCAACTTTCTATGAACTGTTCTATATTAAGTATTTGGACTGACCATTGAAATCTATCTGAAAATAAACCTTAGCTCCCTTCATTGCCTTTTTTTAAAACAAACAAACAAATCTCTGTTTCTGTCTCACAGTTTGTCAGCAATACAAATTCCCTCAAAAATCTTCTCTCTTTTTTCTAGACCATGACAGTTTGCCACATAAAGCTGTCAAATGGTTTATTGGTTCATGGACCACAGTGTCATTCTGAAGCTGAAGCAAAGGAGAAAGCTGCACTTTTTGCTTTACAGCGCTTGGTGAGAATGCAAAAAACCTCTTCAAATCTTTGTCTGTGCACTGCAGAGACAGTTACTCTGTTGGTAAACCTCTGTTTCCTTCTTCATAGGGTTCTATAGGAGTAAACTTTGCTTCGCCTCCACCTCCAGCAGTATTTCCAAATTACCAGCCACTAGGAGTTCCTGTACCACCTGGATCAATTCCTCCGGTATTTGCACAGGCCCCTGGTAGGTGTTTGACTAATACACATTTCAAATAATATCACAATATCCTCTAATTACGGTGGTTCTTTTTATGAAAATGAATGCTTTCCAGAAAGCCCCATTTTTTGGTCTGCATGTGTGTACTTGTATGGCCGAACAGTTTTAAAAACTGTTCATGATTCTCTTTGCATCAATGTGCAGATTAATTCAGTATGAAGAATCATCTCTATTAACTATTTATTTTCCTCAAGAATGTATTTATCCATTCACTCTTAGGTGTTTTTCCCATTTTTTTCCCTTCAAAACAACAGTAATTATTTGAAAGCAGATCGTCCGAGTTCAGAATTTGTAAGAAATAGCCTCCTTGATTTTTTCCATGGATTTTCCTCCCATCCCATTATGTAGTTAATGTTTCTCCAGTCAATATTGTTTTTATTCATCTGTAACCAACTTCCATAGAAATGCTACATCACAATTCTCTTGTACACTGCCAAACATGAGCATGGTAAGTAACCCCCCAAAAATTGCTAAAAGTCCTGGTGTTGTTGTTTTGTATTCTGACTCCCAGTTGTTTTCTATTCTACTGAAGTTCCCATTCACAGCTAGGAATTAATGAGTCAACACTGTTGTAGCATCATAGAAACTCATACAGCAGCTGCTAGGTCTCTTTTCTATGGGGTTTCTCTGTTGTTGCTGTGTTCCCAAGTGATGGTCTAAATCTGCAGCTTTCTGCTAATACAGTTAGCTCAGCTGAGGACATGGAGATCCCACATTATCTGCACTCTGGAATGCAGATACCATGACTTAAGTGCTCTTAATTGTGTTGTCATCTAGGTGTAGTTCTGTTTGTGTGGGGGCTTTTGATAATAAATAAATACTTAGCTATTTTCAAGTAAATATGAAGCATATGAGGCTTTGCTGAAAAGATGAACAACATCCAGACAGATGTAGTTGGGGTAGTCCTGGGCTTTTGGGGAGTTTGTATCTCTTTTTTTTTTGGAGGAAAGAGAGCTAAAAGTTTCTTATTTTCATAGCTAATATGATGCCTCCATCATCTCACATGTTTGGTCCAGTGTCCTGGGGTACTCCAGTGCCTAAGCATTATTATCCTGGCTCCTATCCAGGAAATGTGTCTCTTGCAGGAACTATACCAGTTGGTTCTCACAACCAGTTTATACCTCTGCAGGTAAGAGCGGCAGGTTTGTCTTAATATTGTATTTTTGTAAAAAAATGTGACTACAAGATGAATATAACAACACCCCGATTGTGAAGTAATATTTAGTATTAGAAAATTACTGTTAAGATATGTATGCATGTTTTCTGAAAGTGGAATATTTGCAGTTTTTGAGAATGCGTTCTGTTAAATAATATTTATTTAATTTAAAGGTAACTAAAAAAAGGGCTGCTAGCAAGAAAAACTTTGAACTCAAGGAGTTTCAGAGTACCCCTCAAGCTGCACCACTAAAGAATGAACAGCCAATGTCTTCTGACCACATTCAGCAAGATAGTTCTTCAGCTCCTTTAAAATCTCCTCAAGCTGCTCAATCCACTGTTTCATTTCAAGACAATGTGGCTACTCCAAGTGTTCCTCATAACAAATCAACACCAAACACTTCCAGCAAGCGAAAGCCAAGAAAACTGGCTGTCAATTTTGGCGCACCAAAATCTTCAGAATAAATCTGGTAGCTAGGTGTATTTTATCTTGAACTCTTTCCCCACTGTTATGTTCTATCATTTAAAAAAATCAGAAATCTCTATTAAAAAGACCAGCCACTTTAAGTATAATGTAGAAGGAAATACATTTTATTTGCTATAATTTTCAGGTTGTCATTAAAACCATAAAAAATTATGTTAAAACTTTATTTTATTTTCACTTAAATTAGGAAAAGCTAGGAAACACTTGAGTTAGGGTTGCCATGCCATCCCTTGTGCCTAGGTTTCCAAACAGTGGCTTACAGACAATATCGGGTAAGCAGCAATAACAGTGGCAGCCTTAACTCAGGTTGGATGTGCTTTTTGGGAGGGATATGGAACAGTAATGAGTTGGGCATCTAACAGTGTTTAGCATGACATTTTGTACTCTAGCTTGATTTTAAATAGTGGAATAAGACAGAAAGTAAAAATTATTTAAATGCAGCTTTTATATTGGCATTTCAGGTCCTTCTGAGTTGAATCAGTGTAACTAAAGGCTGACTACAAAGAAACTGCCAAATCCACTCTCAGTACAAACTGCTGTGTTTTGTACTGGAGGGCAACAGCTTTACAGCTTTCATAACATAGGTGTTATTGTGTGTCTGGTATTGGAGTGGCAAAAACTGGTTGCTCTTGTGCAATTTGTTCCAGGAGATTAATTTATAGGATATATTGAATAGAAAAATCATATTTGCAAAGAGAGACCCCTTTGGTAAAGTACCTTTAACTTTTTTTAATCTACCAATTTAATTGTTTTCTGATGATAAAATAACAAAGTTATCTAATACAGATGTGCATAGCCTCCTAAATGCTTGTGATAGCCTGATTTTTTTCTAAACTATAAAAAGTCCCAGTGTTTAAAGATACCCCATTTTGCTGGATGGCTGTCAAAGTTACATTTAATTAGAGTCCATTTCTTCCTCTAATAGTCTGTGCCCTGAAACCTTCTCTATAGTAGGTTATTTTTTGTTGCTAGTGACTTTTAATATTTATTTTTTTAGTTTTGTGCAAGAATTTCTGTGTTGCAAAATTAAAATATCAGGAAGTGTTGCTATTGGTTCCATAAGAATATTCAGACAAAAGGTGACTTGAATTTTTGGACAGAACTATGGGATTCTTTGTTCATATAGGAAAAAAAGAAGGCTCAAAGGTCCTTGTACTGTTTTTAACTCACATGTACCAATCTCAAGGACATTAATCAGTTTAAGAAAAAATTTGAAACCTCTGTTGGTGCTACTTACTGGCATTGATTAAATTTCACTTTTCATCTGTTCTAGAAAAAGAAGTATTTTTCCTCTAAGGCCTAGGAATCAGAAATAAAGCAAACTTGAGTGATTCATTTTGTTGCTTCTAAACAGGTTTCATTCTGGGTCTGAAAGTCCATAGATCTTCTTTCATTTGTTTTTTTGCCTCCATTTCTTTGGTGTAATATGAAGTTTCACATTATTACTGTTAGTGTTTTTTAATTTTCATTTCTCCAAACAGTTGAGCCAAACAGTTGTTGGCTCAGCAGTATTTGTCGAATAGTGGCAAGCCCTCTAAAAAGAATCACAGAGGTAAAAACAAGGTTAAAAAATTTTGTTTATTTTACTTAGTATCACAAAACTTGTGGAATAGTCTACATATAGTCTTAAATCACATTGATTTTTGTTGTTCTCTTTATAGTCATCTAGTCTCAAGAGGTTCAAAGCCATATTCTGTGAAGGGAAAGTTGTATTTTCGGGGTTTTTTTCTCATTAGCAACATGAGATTGATATGATGCTGCCATGCCAATATTTTAGAAGTGGTTATGTGACATTTAATTAGTCCACTGTATCTATCTGAATGATCTGATCGTAAGAGAAAATACTTATTTGAAAATTTCCATGACAGAGATTAGGCTATGTTAGACTCTAGCATCACAGAATTTTGATGTGTCTGTACAGCCACTTTATGCAGATTTTTGAGAAGCAAAGTTATGGAGGATGCTATACTCTTATGTACCAGTGAACACAGCAATTTTTATTAATTATTCTACTTCAAGCTAGGATTTCTGTTCCCTCTTCAAGTGGAATTGCTATATGTAGTATATTTAGATGGTTAAAGCCTTTATTCTGTAACTGCTGCATATTGTATTAGTCCCTGATTTTTAGTTTTTCTATTCTATGACAGTGACTGCCTGGTGCCCAGTTAATTACAGTTTTACATGTCCTGGTAGATGTGACATCTGCATTGATCTTTTCCATGTCCCCTTTGATTTCATTTTGTATTTTAACAAGGTCATTATGTTTAGCTCATACAGATATAAATTTAAGCATTTCTTTTTCTCATAGATATAAAGTATTTTCTAAGCACTGGAGTTTTTCATTAGATCTTATACAGAGCAGTATTTTACTAAAAATCCAAAAGGGAAGACTTTTATGTGCGCATTTTTGTAGTTTCTGATTTTTTTAAAATAACTTTTCATTGTTTACTTGCCAAGTGAAATGTTTTAAATTTGCATATGAATGGATACAGAATGTATTTTTTGTGCTGTTTAGTGTTAAGTGTGCATTTGCAGATTTTTAGCATGTAGTTGCACAAAGACTGTGCAAAGATATTTTGGAATATGAATATATGCTACACTGAAGGAAAAACATTCATAAAACGTAAATGCTATATAGAACTCTAATGCAATAGAGTAATTTTATAAACTGTCTGTGTCTGCTTGGATTAAATATTGAAACAAGAAACATTACCTATTTTCACTGTTTTATTTCCAAATACTACATGGGATCTTGTGTATGCTCCAACCCTGAAGTTTACAATATGAATCAAATCTTGTGAAATTCAGTTTATATGATTCTAAGAAGCGGGACTTGCTCTCCTGACTCTTTCTTGATGGCTTTCAGCTGCAACTGCGATCAAAATACAAAGTTTTTTTCAAAAGGCTGTTGGTCACCTTGCAATTAAAAGCATTTAACATGATACTGATCTTCCAAAAATTTTTTTGGCCTTGTCACCAATTAGATTAAACAAACCCAACCCTATAGAAATATCATTAAGATTATTTTCCAGTAAGCTCAGTCCTAGTTGTTGTTAACAAGGTGGAGAACCAGCTGGTGACTGAGAAGCAGAATGATAATGTCTTTCTTACACATTTTAGTGTGAATTACCTTGTTTAAAGTAACCAGCATAAAGATTGGAGTACACTTTTAGCATGACCAACTCTGCAACTTTGTGGAAGTGTGTATGCAGCTTGGTGTTTCTGTGCAGAGCAAATCCAGTTGGTAGAAACACTCAGGTCATACTGCTCAGTTTAAAGACACCAAGATAAAATCCTGCATTTCATAAAGAGTCTTCAGATGATTAGTCAGTGAACTCTTAACTGCTGTTACCCTGCATGGTGAGTTCTGCCATCTCAATATATAGCACTAAAGAAAGTTCAAGCAACTTAAATGAAGGGCTAACTTTAAAATATTATCAGTTATGCTCCCATTCAAAAATTACAGGACTTCTGTTCATTATAATTGAGTTGATCTGAGCTACTATATAAATGACCCCTGAGGGTGAGGAGTCCCAAAGAAGTAATTGTTACTTACAGTAAGGATGTTTTTTAATTCTATTTGCAATGTGATCTCCTTATGTATTCCATGATCAGCCTTCCTTACTACTGAGAGACAGTTATGTTCTTCTCTTTCTATATCTGGAAAGGGGACACAGTGACATCAAGGGCATAAGGGCAGTCTGAATACACACTCTTGGCCAAAAGAATTCAAATTCAGGTGCATGAGGACCCTTGAATATTGAGACTGTAACTGATAAATGTTTTGAAGAATCTGATATAATGAGGTAAGAGTCTGTTCTTTGTTAAAAGAATCCATGGTTGCAACAACAGTTCCCTATTGCTGTCAATTTTTGAGTGGGTGTTCACTTTTTTTTTCCTATCTTTCACAAATTTCCTGTTTCATTTGTGCTTTGAAATACAATACAAATCAAAGGAATGGTCACAATACCATCAAGTGCATATAGTAAACCTGATTCCTGTTATTTGAAAGGACAGAAAAAGCATTTTTCATTAAAACTTTTTTTTTTTTCTGGTGTAACTTGACCAGTAAAACATCAGTGCTTTATGAAAGTTGATAATCATACTTAGTCCTGTATTTTGTGTAATTGCAGTTATTTTTAATGGCTAGGTCTTTCTGAAACAATAGTTCTGAAGTGCTTTTTCATCCCTTTAGCTTCTCCTATATCCATTCTCTTGTTCTAATTAAGCATCGTTGATGGCCATTTTTGTCTTTTTAGTATTTTTTTGTTAATTTCTAGACTTGAAATAAATGTTGTTTTAAAAGAGCTATTCAGCCCTGAATTTTCTAGTTGCACATGACCATCGTATATATGTACACACACGTGCATATATATATATATATATATATATATATATGTATATATAGGAATTCAATCACTCATTTTCTTAAAATTATTCATAGTTACTTCATTTTCAGTCTGCACAATAATTCCTTAAGAGACATCCAGAGGATGATGGACACTGTCTTGTTAATACACATTGGTCTTCTCCAAAGGCAGATATTCCTTAGGCCGAGTAAAAATAATGGGCAAATAATGGAACATTAACAGAGTAAGTACACCAGTTTTCACTTCACTTGCTTTGGTAGATAAATTCCTAGCTTACAACTTGATTGTCCTAAAGTCCACCTCATTGCCTGTCAAAGGTTACTTGTGCTGCTGGTAGAGCTGGTAGAAAGGAAGGACAGCTTGTGCCTCAGGCGCAGTGCAAAACCTCATGCATGTGGGCACAGATTTGATGTGCAATTCTTACTGATAATCCTGGATTAACTGGTCTCTTGCTCCCTCTGGGTCATGCCAAACTGTGTTGCCACATTATGAACCTTATCAAGGGATTAATCTGACTGGCACTCTTCCCTGTGTTATTTTTTATAATAGTTCATCACAGAGCTCCAAGAAGAGCTGGGTTGGTACAGTTTATAGTGTGAGGGTGGGATGATTTAGCAAGAATGGAACTCCTTAAGAAACATCCCATGGCAGCCTAAAGCTCAAATTACCCACAAATCGAACACGATTCATCAAGTGATGGCCTTGCATGTGGTTCTGTCTGTTAACTTCAGGGAGAGTGGTAACTTCTGTCAGGAGTACAGGAGGAACTAATGAGAAAGGGTCATATGGTAAATTATTGCAGCAACATTTGTGTAAAGATCATCATTTTCATTTTGGTCCGTCTGTTAAGTTTTCAGGTGAGTCTTAATGAATGATGGATGTGGACTGCACCAGCCAGTGGAGCAATAGAAATCAGTGGGCTCTTTCTTGTTTATGTGCAAACTGAAGAAGGGCCCCAGGTCAATGCTTTCACAATGTTAAAACTTGTTAAAAAGGTAGAGCTAAGTGGGTAAAATGGTAACTCACAGTTTGAGGAGGCAGTAGGAAGACAGATGCACCTTGACCAAAATAACAGCTGAGGAAGAGAAGATAAAACCCCCATGCATTACAAATTTTGGGTCTTGCTCTACAAGATTTCAGTGTCTGGAATCCTGTTAGCAGTGCCAGTGGCAAGTTGGATTCATACTGGAAGCCTTGGGTGAATGAAGCTTCAATGTATCAGTCACACAACAGAAATGCACCTGAGAATACTTTATTAAAAAAAAAAAAATTAACTATTCAAAATACAGTTAATTTGGAAATTTTATTTAATAATCTGGTCCTAGAAAATATCAAGACAGTGTCAAGATCATGTTTTCTTTCTGGGAATTAGATCTGCTGGGTCTATAGCAGTCCCATCTCTCAAGGTCTCCTGCTTGGCATCATCTTATAAAGTCTATTTCTTGCTGACTGAAACATGCTGAGTGTGATGACATTGCATATAAATATTCAGTTATATTCAGTATAAATCATGGTAGGGGTTTTGCTGTCCTTGCTAGCAGTGCAGGATCTTCTTGACCCTGATGTTCTGCCATTTGATTGGTTTTACTTAATAATTCTTTCCTTTGCTACAACACTGTACAGGTCCCTGGAGTGCCTCCACTCCTACATTTGGTTTGATAACCCAGTAAAAAATAAGACCAGTCACGCTTTCCAGAGAGCAAAGAAACTGAGGATTTGAGCAGAGAAGATGCAGAAGTACGGGACATGTGTGCTGAGGTACTTGGTATGTGAGCCCAGGTGTGCCAGCTCGCTCTCTGACATGGCACCCACGTGCTCTCACCCAAACAAGAGGGCTCAGGGTGCTGGTGTGGGCTGTGCAGGCTGGTTACCAGGAAAGCGTCCATACATTTTCAGTTCAAATTCAAAGTTTCTTGCCTGTGCTAAGATGAACTTGGGGCTTTTGTGCATAATGACAGTAAGAGTTTTTTCTGAGGATGACAGAGGTTTTGGATAGACAAAGAGTGCCTGTGTGGGAATGAGATTATTTATGACAGACCAGTATAAACTAAAGACAGGTAAGTCATGTATGGACATGTTCTGCACAGAGCACATTGTGTCTTTTATTGCATTACTTTTATGACATTACAAACAGAACAATAATAAAAAATCTGTATTTCATAAGCCTCTCATAAATTAAGCAATTTTAATACATGCTTTTTATGACTGAGATTAAGCATGCATTGACACTTGGCAAGTTGGTTCAGGTTACCTTTTTCCACACATCTAAGTTCTTTGTTAACATATTAAACAGAATTTAAGATCTGCAAGAAGAAATCAACTTTACATGGCTACTTCCATACAATCAAAAGGGTATGTGTTTATTACATAAGGAGCCTCTGAAAGAAAAAAGTAACCTGCATCCATTTTCTTTTTGAAGTTTTGCTTAATCTTGAAGTGAGGCAGGCTTCTTAATTTTTGAATGAGGTTTTAGCTTTTTATACCAGTTACACAGGTTGAATCTTATTGAGGGAGCTTTCATCTGAAGTTTTAAGTCGTTATTATGCTGTTAGTTTTGATAAATTAGTTTGAAGGAAAGTACTCTTCATCAGATATTGAAGTTCTTGGTAACTCTCTATTGAAGTCTGTTGAAGACTTGGTACCTCTCTGATGTACATCTATTTAGCTGTATGTCAAGAGATAGTCAAAGAGAATAAAAAGTCAAAGAGACTGTGATGTTGTAATGTGTTGTTCCTTAGGGAGGAGAGGTAAAACAATTGCTTCTTGGCTTTCTCTTTCATGTGCCTTCACTTCCCTGTGATCCATACCTTTGTCCCAGTGACCTCTGTGACTGCCCATGTGAGGTGAGAAGCCTCTTCTTAATGTGGCTTTCACTGTCAGTAATATTCCTGCTTTAAAGATCCAGTAATGCCAGACTTATCTCACATAATACTGTTCATAGTGCAGTTTTTTTCTAAGAGGGGCGAAACGAGAAGTGCAAGGGGGAAAATATTTTCAATGTGATTTTTTGCTTTTGCTTTTTCTGCTCTAATTAAATGAGTTAAAACTAAATGACTAACTCTTCTGTTACATTTGGGTCAAAACTAAATTCTACTGGTACTAGTTCGGGGTTGAGCATTCTGAATTTTATTGGTTTACTGTTAATATTTCTGGTTGCTTCTGTTTAAAAATTACCACCCCATCTAAGGGCAATACAGGAACATTTGTCACTAACTCTGTTTCAGCAGTAATTTTAGATGCCGTTTCCTCTCTAAAGCAAGGTGATGGTGCCAGTGAATTGCTGCAGCTCACGACTTTGTGTAATTTGTTCATTGATACTCAGTGCTTTCAGTGACAAATCCCAGGAGAAAACATGTCTCGTTTACTCTGAGAAATCGGGGTCAGGCACTCTGATCACGGGGAGTCAGCACCGCACCGTGAGCATCTCTCCCAACGGCGATCGCTGAATTCAGCCTTTTATAAAAGCCCTTCACATTTGGTATTTAACTAAAAGCCTTTTTTACGTGCATGTGCTAGATTTATGTAGAGACCGCACAGACGGAACGCGAGGCTTTGCTTTCGTGTTCTTGCTGTGTCCGTGGGATCCCGGGGCCGAGGCTCGGCCCCCTGCCCGGTGAGGGCGCGGCNACGACCGGGCGGCCGCCGTCAGGGGCTCCAGCTACAGGAAGGTGAGTGCGGGCGGGTTGCGGGGCGCGCCTCCGGTCCGGAGCCGGGCCGAGCGGCGAGAGCAGCGGGGGGCAGCACCTGTCTCGGGAGCCGGGCGGGGCCGAACGTGCTCGCTCTGCCCCGAGCGGTTCCGCCCCGCCGGCCTCCGAGAGGCTGCGGGGGTTGCCCGTCGGGGCTCGGCGCGGGAGGCGTTCGCAGGGTCTCACCCAGCTCGGCTGGTCCCGGTGTGCGGGCATCCCCTGAGCCAGGACGGACAGGAGCGGCTCCCCCCCCCGAGGGGTGAAGGGAAACCGACCGGCCCCGACCCCCGCGGGACCGCCGTAGCACTCACCCCGTTACTTCGGCGCTCACCCCTCCCACCTTTCCCGGTCACCTTACCTTCGGTCGCTTATCGACTAATCTCTGTCTGAACAAAACCACTTTTGTTAGTAGGGCATAGCTGAGATTTGCGTAGGACTTACGTTTACACCGTCTCATCATGTAACAGCGCCTTGTGAAAAAGTGTCAACTTTAGAACATGTATTTCAGGCTGCTTTTGGTTCATACGGCTCGTGATTTTACGATCAAGGCAATCTCCAGAATTAACTTTTTTTACTGTTACCTATTGCAATGAGAAGCTTACAGCGAGGGGAAGTGTAAGAAATCGGATGGATTTCGGAGATGGAAGGGGCTGCTCTCGGCGGAGCTGACCCTCCCTGTCGCTGGAAGCTCGCCTGACAGGTGATCCCGGGCCTGCTGTGCTGCCGCTGAGAATCTCAGAGGCATCGACGTCTGAATTAAGCAATGCAGGAGGAACAGCTTTGAGACACATACTTTCCTATTTGCAGCTCTGGAAGGGGTTTTACAGGTTCCTTTATTCCAAGGGTTTGGGCTGCTTTATTTCAATAAATACTTCTTTATTTTTTGAGCTTCTTTATTCTCCCTGAACAGAGGAGGTCTCCTAGAGATCACACACCCATGTTGAACAATGTTTTAAAAGTTACGCTGTTGTTTCTACTCTTACAGGAGATTCACAAAATGAAGAAAAAACCAAAACAACCCAAACCCAAATGTATTTGCTGGTTTCTAGGGATCATAATAATGCTATTTGTGTTTCTTGAACAGGTAGAATCACTTCATCCTCGTCCTGGATGGGTTGAATTAGATCCTGAAGCGCTATGGAGTCAATTTATTGGTGTAATAAAAGAGGCTGTACAAGGTAATCTTAAACTTTGAGAAATTATATGTTTATCAAAATTAGTGAAGTTAGTTACTTGGATAATAAAACTATTTTTAGCTAGTACTGAAATCATCACTGGGCACAGTCTGCAACATGCTTTAAGGCCTATTCGATCATTATGTAGATTAGGGCACTTCAATTACCTTTTTCCTTTCACTGAGGCCAGATTAGGATTGAAGTAGAAGCAATGTGAGTACCTGATTTATGCATCAGTGCCAGCACTTTGTTGCTCCAGCTTTTTGTATATGCATCCTTCCCCAGTGTCTGTTCTTCCAGATGCCTCTGTGCAGGAACAGAGAGCAGGCTTGTTCCCCTTCCAGTGCCCCATTGTTCTGCCACCACTTTGTATGTGCGAGTGAGAATGAATGCGGGATGCTGCAGAGCTGGGCTCACTCAATTGCAACCTGGTATTCCTCCTTTTCCCACTCAAACTTTAAGTGGTTCTTAGTGTCCTATCCATCTATTACTGTTCTTTTCTATTTGCCTTTAAACTAAAAATTCCTAGTGCTCCACACACTAAATACATACAACTCCCTTTTCTGACAAACCTCTGATGGGTTTTTTCCCTCTGCTTTTCTGGATGCTGCTCTAACCTAGCTCTTACTCTCAACTCTCACAGCTTTCATATTAATCTACCTCCAGTGTTCTGCCATCCATCCTGGATCACCTGTGCCATGTTGATGCTGTGAGCCTCTCAACTGTACCCCAGCTTGCTTTCCCACAGTGCCCCAGCCTCCTTGGCCTGTGTGGGCACATTGCACTCTTTCTTTCAATTCCTTCAGTTCCTCCTGTTCAGCCCCTCTTGCTTGGTCTCAAGTGTTGCTGTGCCTTCAAACAGGGCTCATGGCAAAACTGCTTGTCCCTTCCTTTGGAAGGCTGCCTAAAGAACAGGGAAAGTAAATATCACCAGGTGCTGGCTGAAGCTGATTATTTAGGGCTCTTGGTTTGTTTTGTCAGTAGCCACAACCATTTAGTCACAAGAACAGCAATGCCACCTCAACCCCCAAAGACCTTACTGTCTTCCTTGATTTCCATTCTCTTGGACAAGTTAGGAAGCAAGACTTGTGAGCTAGATTTAAAAAGGGAAGATTTCCTCATGGCCAAGCTGCAAACATTGTTGGCAAGTCATTTTTAAATGGGCGTGTAAGTAAGCATAACTCACAGTGCTGTCAGAAGAAGCAGTGCCACCCCTTTTTTACAGAGTTGTTTCTAGTCTAGGGCAGCTTCCTGAGTCGAATCACTGTCCTTTTGTTTATGGGAGCAGAGCTTCACCAATGTTTGTGCTGACGCAAGAGAGGGTGTGGTAGCAGGGACAGCAATGAGTGTCTGGAAGCAGAAGGAGCACAGTGACGCTTGGGTTTGCAGGGCTTGCGGAGCTAAACATGTCATTCCATTCAAGTGTGGATGAGCTGTAGTTCAGCACTACCTAAAAGTGGAAACTTCTGGCTGCACGGTCCCAACTCTGTCTCTTACTGTGGCACTCCATCCAAAAGACAGCTTAACTGAAAAATATCCATGTTTGTCTTTAGGTTTGTTTTTGTCTGTAGTGGAAGTTAGCTCCACTTACGTGGGTGTCTGGAGAGCATGATAGCTGACACAGGGAAAGTGGTGAGATCTTGCAGATTGTGGAGATGGGAAGGAATAACACATGCCAGTAGTCCTTAGTGAGCTGTGGAAGTGCTTGAAAGCTGTGGCTTTGCCTGAAAAAGAAATAGTGCCTGTTCTCAGGCCACCCCCTCCCAGGTCCTCCTCTTGTACCCTCCTGCTACCAGCAGCTCTTGTGCAGGCAGGGGGAGCAGGTTGCCTTGTGAAAACACTGGTTTAATTTTCAGCTGATTGAGGAATTGATAGCACTGCTGGCAGGAATGCAAGGACCCAGTGTAAGGGGAGGTGCAGAAGCACATGTAGAGTTGGGTAGCACAGGATTGCCCTTTCTCTGTGAAACCCCTTCTGTAATTGTCATGGAGAGGATGCTGGGTGTAGAGTCTGCAGGATATGCTCACACAAATGACCAACTTTGCATGTGAAAATTAACATGAGAACACGTATGAGCAAGATTTGTTCAAGGAGCTGGATTGAGAGCCCTTCAGAGTAACAGTACTTAGGACAGGGTGGGTAGTCTGTCATTTAAGTGGAAATTTTTAAATATGTATTTTCTTAATGTGATTTTGCTTCTGTAAGGATGGTTGGAGGTAGTTAGCAAGCTGACCAGAATTGCTTTGAAAATAGCTATGGACATATTTAAGTATTTACATTTATATTAGAAAAAATGTTCTGTAACAGTTACTTGAAGGTAAGGTTTAACAGCAAAATTGGTGTATATCTGAATATACATTTTTGTACTTCTGACTTTAAAGTATACTTTGTTGCATTCAGTGGTACCTGGTTTAAGCAAATCCTTTCTTAAGAATTTTGAAACATTGCTTAAATATTTAAAGTGAGACATGTCATTATCAAAGTGAGGCAAAAAGTTATGATGTATTCCCATTTATCTATTTACTGCCTGCAGGATCAGTCTCATTTTGTTTCTTTATAGAAATTCTTTCTCTAAGTCTGTAAAGGTACTTTTGTTGGTGCTTTCATTCACATTCATCCATGTGAAATACATATTTTAAGTGATTATGTGGGTGTATGTAATCTGCCTGCCTGTCTCTGGGATTGTTCATATAAAGTATCAACAAGCCTTTCAGAGGGTGGAAGGGGTCCATGTGTCACAACTGCTTTTGGAAAATACATAGGTTTGTTTATCTGCTTTGGAATCAATTGTCTGGCTCAGAGCTGTCTAACATTCCACTGCTCTAAACATTTAGTTGAACAATTTGTAGAGATTTATATTCTTGTAAACTACTCTTTTCCTAAGTATTCCAGGGGTTTTATAGTTATATTGAAGAAGTTATATTTGTGTTTGCTTCTCCAAATAAATGGGTTTTTTGTGATTGTCATTTATTTTCGGTTTTTAGCTGCAGGACTTCACATGAGGCAAATTGCTGGTCTTGGCATCTCCACCCAGAGAGCAACTTTCATTACATGGCACAAGTATGTATGTTGTGTGTTCTTTAAAATGAATTTGTGTTCATAGACTGGATGGAAGCAGGCTGTAGAAGTGTTGAACTCAAAAGTAAAAATTGTCAAATCACTCATGTTCTCTTGTGTTTGTACAGCCACACCTTAGAGCAGTTCAGAACAGATTGACTGTGTGGCCTTTTTGTTCTTTATACATTGGAAGAGATGAATACATATGTATTTTTAATTCTGGTGAGAAGTCTGACACTCCAAATATCTGTGTGCTGATTTAATAATTCCTCAAATTGACCAGGACAATATGCAGTTATTATAGAAACTGACCTAGTGTTTATTGTCCTGCTTGGAAATGCTGAATAATGTTGAATGTTTTGGGCAATTTGTGTTCTCTAGCTTTAAATGTTCAAATACTATTTTTCAGGAGGACAGGGAAACCCTTTCATAATTTCATAAGTTGGCAAGACTTAAGAAGTGCTGAACTTGTGAATTCCTGGAATAGGTCCCTTCTGCTGAAGGTAAAACTGTGCTAATCTAGATACTGCTTGGATATATTAGAGCTGTTTAACTTTTATGACAAGTAAGAGCAATATATGGAATACTGCAAGTGTCCTGTTCACATAGTGATGCGGTGTGCTGTGGCCTAAAAATATTTAACTGAGCAATATTAGCATGGAAGATGGTTCCAAGAAAAAAAAAGTTCAGTACTAGTGGCCTGAGGTAATTATTATGGAAGAAGATACCTATAGGTTTAAGGCTCATTTTTTTGCTTTTTTGTCTGTTATATTAAAACATTGCATGTTAACACCACTCACTACAACATAGATTATGGATGTAGGTAGATCTGGGTTGGAAGTGGTTTGGGCTTTTGGTTTCTTGGCTTGTTTTTTTCATGTACCCTTTGCTCAGATTATCTATAGGAAGTACATTTTATGGTGTTTGTGGCTTGTGCTTCATACCTTTAGAAGAGAAAGATTTGCCCTAAGTGCAAAACCAGAAGTTACTTCTCCTCTGAGTGGAAACTAACCAGCACAGTCACAATAAGAAATTAAATTCTTGGGTTTGCCACTTACTTCTTTTGTGAAAACTTGGTTAATGATTAAATTTTGGTACATCTATAAAGTAATGATTGAGCCTGTCAACTGTAAAAGAACTTCCACTGGAATAACAGTGTGTAATGCTGTCAGCCACCTCATGCATTGTGCTCACAGAGGTGACCAGTGTTGGTAATGCAGAGTCAGTGCTAAAGCAGCCTTGCTTAGAGCAGCTGCTCTTTCCTGTGGTGTGTGTTGCAGGAAGGCTGTCTGTTGATACAAAGATCCTTACATAATCCTATGGAAGGATCCTCTGAAGGAGTTTTAGCTTTCTGCATCTAATCTCACATTAATCTCAGTTTTCATCTGTGTTATCATGCTTTAAATGTAATTGATCAGTAACGTTTAAAGGGCAAGATTAAAAATTAAGTAACTGTTTTCTTTTGAAACAGGTAATCCATGTTATTTTTACAGTGCTTCATTTCTTGACTGGGAATGATCGATATTTGGCACCCAGTTTTCTTACTTTTTCAACACATCAGACTTCTATGAAGTTGTCATGGGTTTTTAAAAACATACATGAGGTAAGCTGGAAATTTCTTAAGATTTCTTAAGTCATAATGATGGCTTGTGATTTGAGGTGTTCAGGGCCAGGCTGGATGGGGCTTTGAGTGAGTGGTTTAGTGGAAGGTGTCCCTGCTCATGGCTGTGGAGTTGGAACTCTTTAAGGTCCTTTCCAGTCCAGGCCATTCCATGACTCTGTGACTATGAGCTGTAATTGCTGCAGTTTTGTCTTGTTCGTTCTCCTCAGAAGAACCAGAAAAAAAAATTTCTGTGTTAATGCTCATGTTTCTGTTAATTTTCAATAAGCCTAAATAGTTACGTAAATAGTAACTTACATTTCTATGAATTTTTCCTCTCATCCTGGAAATGTGTAGTAGTAAAAAGCTTTCTTCATACATAAGCAACGTAATAAAATCATCTTATTTCACTTGATACATGTATACAATTAGTGATTGTACTTTATTTTAAAGCTGTTTGCCCTCTGGTTTTGCATAATGATTTTACTTATTTTCAGTGGAACCTCTTACCTTTCCACTCTGCATTATTCCAGTGTTTTTCAGTTTCACAAATAATACTGTATTGCACAATTCATTTTGCATTTTTGTGAATTGGAAAATGCACGTGCAATAAGTTGTGCTGGATTAATCTAGTGCAGTAATGAGCCCTGAGCTATGTGTTGCTATATTCATTGCTCTAATACTCACCATGCAGGACCTTGTTTTCTTTATCTACCACTCTTTCACCACTGTTATAATTGTGACTTTGAGTTTCTTTTCCTAAGGTTATGATGCCGCTACAGTAGAGGATTACTTGCTTTTCTTTCCTTAGCAAAAGCTGTAACAAAAGGTTCTTATTTTCTATTAGAATCATGAACTTGTGGGAAAATACTAGTTAAATAGCCAACACAGCCTTTTTGGAAGAAAAGTTTACAATCAGAGACTTATTTTCTGAAGACATTCTGATTAATCATGAAGAAAATAATAAAAGAAATCAATAAATATGCTTTTCTTATTGTACCCAGTTGTAAATACTTTTTTTTTTCCATATTTTTTTCCCCAGGCTGAAGAAGCTGCCAGAAAAAACAACTGCTGCTTTGGAACGGTTGACACATGGTTACTGTATAGATTGACTAAAGGTGAACATTACAGTTCCTCTTAAATATCAGTAAAACACACTGGAATCTAAGAAATTATGTTCATTACTTGTCATTTATATGTCCTAGAATTCAGATACTTTTTTGCAATTTGTGCTTTTGTATATTTAATGAAAATTGTAACATATTTAATGTTACAAATAGAACTTCTGAATAAATTATTATTTGGGCCTGCCTGGAAGGGAAATATTTATTCAGTGTAATCAGCCTTCTAAGAGTATAAGATTTAAAGAGGACTAACAGAGCTAATTGGTGTTGATTGAAGAAAAGTACCTGTGAAAACAAAAGAACAAAGAATTGTTACAAATGTGGAAGAATTACAAGTTTCTGTCCTGAGGACTAATGCCTGAGGAGTCAGATTATGATTGTGATGCATTTGGTGTGGTGCTGTTGGCTGTTCTAGACATGTTCGTGAGAGGAAATAGGGTAATTAATGTGTGCACATTATGGTGAACAGCAGGTAAATTCTCTGTGCTCATTGTATCAGTGTGATTTTGAGTCAATGAGATGTTTAAAGAAAACTTAAATACTTGGATGTTTAAAAATCTTACTTTGTTGTATTTCTTTTCATGTTAGGTTCTGTGTATGCTACAGATTACTCAAATGCCAGTTCTACAGGCATTTTTGAACCCTTTACGGTATGTGCTGTTCCCAAAGAATGTTGTTGCTATTTATTGTTCTTCTCAGACAGTTGCCAATGTTTTTGCTTTTCTCATTTCATTTCAGAAATGTTGGAATCCCACGTTGTGTAATCTACTTTCTATTCCAATGTCTATTTATCCACCAGTGAGAGACACAAGGTAACTATGAAGGCATAATTAAAATAATATTATAATTGTTAAATTAATTGCTAAATTAATTATGATTAATTAAGAAATACTAAATATTCTGCACAGGCCAGATAATACATACATGCACAAAAAAATTTTATATGCAGTTATACTTTATATAAAAGTATATGAAGTCCAAAACTTTTACTGTGTTTCTTAAAGTCATAGTTTTAATGTTCTCTTTAAAATAAGTCAGTAGCATTACCTTTTATGTGTGATCCAGACCCAGGCTGTATGTACCTAGATTTCAGTTTAGCAAAAAGGTCGTTTTAATGTGATTTGTTTTAAGCTTCAACTTTGGATCAACTGCCTCTGAAATATTTGGGGTACCTATTCCAATAATGGCAGTGGTAAGTGAAAATATTTTCTTAAATCTTTGTGTTTATGTTCTATTTATTTGGCTTTGATTTAGTACTTGCTCTTTCATTAGTAATCTCTATTGATCCTCTGTGACTTAACTACAATAGAATTGATTGTTGACTTTTTCTCCAAAAACCCAGTCTACAACCTTAGGGGCAAGGAGGAGAAAGGAACAAGAAATGATTTCTAGAGGCTGAGGTCCACTAAGGTTGTGTGACCAAATGATGAAATACTGAATGTAGTACTCTAAGCTCTGGTAATGGGTGTGTCTGGCTTAAAATCAGTTGTTCTGTATAAAGTTGTGCAGGAGTCCATTCTGGCTTGACTTCAGTAAGACCAAACAACTGTAAGAGTATTTGTTAATAGAACCACTTGTGGTACCTTTTATCCCTTCTTTATTTTTCACTAAAAATAAGTGGCAAATAACATGTTCTTTCCTCAGTAGCTAGAATTTGGATAAGAAAACAAAGTGATGATTTGGAGCAAAATCTGCTTGAGTTGAGCTAAATGAAAAAAAACTGTCCCCTAGCTCACATGAATTTGTCTCATTTTAAAGAGCTGTGGACTAAACCTAGCTGTAAATTTACTGTTTCACCAACACAAAAACGTAAGTAAATACATTTAGTAACCATAACTATTGTTGAAAAATGGAGCATGGGATAAGTTGGTACAAGAGGGTTATCAAGGAAAAAGGAAGGCAACACCCCAAAACTTCAACTTTCTAGTTGGAGAAAAAGGAATTCAGGCCAAGCTACTCTGTTCTGCTCCATGGGATTGTAAATGCCCCGTTTATCCTCATTAACTGTTGTTTATCCTCATTAACTGTTAAACCACAAAATACTTCTTTTGTTTCCATAATGTTTTTCAGTGTTGCAAGCAGTACTACAGACACTTTACCTTGTGAAACCTGGTGTAATTTGATGCCAGTGATAAGTCTTACTATTGTAATGGCCTGCAAATACTTAAGAAATTGTAAATGAGTCCTCTCTGAATGCTCAGTTCCTGGATGGTTACTTGTATTCAGAACTCCAAAGTGTTTACAGAGATATTTTCAAACCCAACATTACAGGTTGGTAGTCGGTATTTAACTTGTCCCATTGTTTGTGTTGGATTGACAGGTAGCTGATCAGCAGTCAGCTATGTTTGGAGAATGCTGCTTTCACCCAGGAGATATTAAACTGACAATGGGAACAGGTGGTTTCTGGAATGTGAATACTGGAGAGCATCTCTTTGCATCACGAGGAAGTAAGACAGTGAAGTTTTGGTTTCAGGGGATTTTATTCTTTCAGCTGTTCCTTGATAGCTGTTAATGCTGTTAATGAGGGTAGACAAAAGAATGGAACAGGGCTGTGCTCTTCCTTCTGTCTCTAGGAATAGAAAAACAGCTTGGGAGTTCTTTCAGAAGAGAAGATGGTGGAAAATTTTAATTAGCAATGTAAATTTTGGTTATCCTAAAGTAAGCTTCTCAGGAAGAAAGCTTAAGTAACATCATTAGTAATTATATCTGCTACTTGCATCCCTCCTGTTTTGTTTTTTCCTTCACCAGTTCTTCATATACACACAATAGCAGTATTGTACAGGATTGGAGAAAAAAGGGATTGGGTCTCTGGCTTTGCACATCAAAATGTTGCAGTGAATCATTGCAAGTTCTTCCCCTTGCACCCTTATGCATTGAAGCACCTGCAATGAGATAATGCAGGATTAGAAGTTACTAGTTTTCTTTTTAAATGAGCTCCCCAGTATGTTTCTAGTGTTTAAAACTTTGTCATTCTGAACATCTGTGGTCTGTCAAGTAATTTGTCAGAGATAGCTATTTGTCAAGGGAGCAACACTGAAGATGACACTGAAGTAAATTTGCCTACACAGTCTCTCTGTGTCTGTCATATTTTTAAAGAGTTACTAATTTCAGGATGTCTACTGCTTAAAATGGAGTGGGGCTGGGAAGGAGGACAGCAGTGTGCTAAAGAGAATTTTACAAGCTCAAGTCTTGAAGGACCTTGGCAAATACATGAGATCTGTCAGAACTGAATAGCATAGACATTGAATTCCCTATGAATGCAAATGCTTTTTATGCTAATTAATTAAGTCATTATTATGATATTTTTACTTAATAAATAATACATATGTAGTCTGTTAAAATGTAATAGCAAAAAACACACTGCAAAGTTTTTCAATTTCGCTGTTGTATTCTGATAGGAGTTAAAATCTTCTAAGGCAGTGCTGTGAAACTGTTACTGCTTTAGACTGTTACTTTTGTTAAAATTATTTTCCCTATGTTCTTTGGCTGTCGAGGGGTATGGTTACTGGGACAAATTAAGTGCCTGGCTTTCTCAGTGCCCTGGGCATGAAATGTAACGTGTTCAATCTTTAAAGCTGACATATGTATTTAAGACTGCAAGATGAATCCCTGCAGCATCCCTGTGCAAGCTATTCATTAGCTGCTGTTCTAGTTTCTGGTCTACATTTAGCTCCTACATATAACAGCTTAAAAAAAAAAGAAAAATGAAGTAGTTTCTTCAAGAGCAGCCCATCTCACAATTCAGTGATGGAATCATGTTGTATAGGTTTAAATCTACCTCTGGTAGTCCGAGGGTTCTTAATACCCCTGGTCATTCCAAGTGTCATGGGGATCCCTTCCCTAGAGGTAGGATTATGTTACACTGCTAGAGACTCTGGTGTGAGCATTTTTAGGGTGATGGATGTATGTCTCTGTCCCTAATTAGCTGCTCATCTTTAGGATCTTTGGCTCAATTAATTTTTTTGGCTTTTTTCTTTGTGGCTTTACCTTTGGTAAAAAATAAAGATTTCAAGGGACACCTGTATGGATGATCTGCGGTTACATATGTTACATTCCCCGTTCAAGAGACAAATACAGACTTTAATTAGTGCTGCTGATTGTTCTATATTGTAAGCACCAGAGTGCCTCCAGCATTAACACAAGTTTCTGCAATTGCACTGGTACTCCCACACAACTCATATGGACACAGGCAAGCAAACTGGAGATGATTCTGTGAGGAACACTTATATCAGCAAAGTTACTTTGAGAAAGCAGGGAGAGCCCCTAGATCCTTCTGATGATTTCTGGTCCTTGTAAAGGTACACTGGGACTTGTTTACCTTTATTGCATTACCCACGATCTCTTGAGTCCTCAGCAGGGCTCCATAAAGTCTGGGCACTTTCTTCACTCCAGCAGTTACTGTGCTTGGTTGGGTGAAGTTGTTGCAGAGGCCACTGACTAATTGGGTTCTTATCTAGTGACCTGAAAAGCCATTTCTCTAGCTGAAGTGCAGGTGAAACTTGTTTCCTTTTTTGCTTTCTGTGTGAGGAAACAGTGCATATTAAACAGGAGATTGAAAAGTACATCACTTTCATCCTCTTCTGTGAATAAGATCTGTGCTCTAAGTCTATGGTACTTTTTTTGTGTGTATGGGTCTGTTTCAGTTCTGTGTTTCCCATCTGAGAGCCAAGCCTTCATGCTTTATGTTTTGGGGAGAAACACTCTTACTTTTTAGAAACCCTTGGGGAAAGTTGGATGGACTTAAATAGAAAAACATTGATAAAATTTTAGGTATGCACAATCTCTTGTATAAAAAAATAAAAGTGGGCACAGATAGATCTTCAGTTTAAAGGTGTTTTTTGGTAATTTGATAGCAATTTAAGTTAACTTTGGTCTAATAACCTGTAGCTCAGTTCTCTTGTTATCCCATCACTAAAGTTTTAAACACATTTAACCTCTATCAGTGGCTTTTTTAGTTTGAATTCTACAAAGGAGTTGATATTTTTTAGGTGGCTTTATTGTGAGGAATGTTTGTATGTGTTTTCCTGGAAACATTTATTTTAACTGAATGTTTTGTTTCATGGAAAATAATTAAGGTCTTTATCCACTGATCGGTTGGAAGATTGGGGAAGAAGTTGTTTACCTAACTGAAGGCTCTGTATCGGACATCGGCACTGCCATAAAATGGGCTCTGGATATAGGTAACTTCTTTAATTTTATAGAGGGTGAAATGTATAACTGCTTAAAAACCTGTTTTATGGGTTCAAAGTGATGTTACTGGATTTGATTTTACTACTCATAATTGAAGGAAGTAATCTACATGCTTTGGACAGCAGAAATGCAGACTTTTTGGTAGGCACTCTGCTGAGGGTGTTTGCTGCAGGGAGTTTGGTTTGCACAATCATCTCCTCTTCAGTCTCTGCCTCAGATCATCCTGCCTAACTAGGCTTTTATTTTCCTGAAACATTTTACTCCTCACTTGCTTTCAAGAGATCTGCAGCTGTACATCTCATAAATAACAACAGGTTTGATTTATATGAAAATAACATGAAGAACTTTGCAAGTAATGGTATGTTGCTTCACATGGAAGTAATGTGCCTTTTGGCTATTGTTATTATTTTGTAATGAAAAGTTTTGCATTCCAGTTTAATGACAGACTAAGAAAATACTACCTCTGTTGTAGCTGATGTTCAAACCTACTGATTATTCATAGGACAACTGTTCTCAGTGTTCTAATGAGAACTTCAAAATCTACTTGGCTTAATTAGAAATTTAGTACATTTTTTACTAGGATGAGAAAAAGTGATTAGTGTCTCAAACTTTGGACTGCCTGGGAAGGGTTTTCCTCAAGAGTAACTCACCACAAAATTCCACATTTCTTGAAGCTGTCAGCTTTAGGTCATGTGTACATGTATGTGCTCTGGTATGTGCCCCTAAGGGTGAAGCGTGACTCAGATTGCTCCTCACATCTTCATCCAACGTTTGACTAAGCCCAGAGAGTAACAGCCACTAGGCTTTGGAGGAAATTACTCAGTTCAATACACAGTTTAGTGCTACAGGCTCAAGTGTCAGTGCTACATATATAAGCTTGCTACTCCCGATTCCATAATTAAAATGGGTAATTATCCATATGGAACTTATCTGTACTTAAAATGGATATCATTGGTATATGCAGAAATATAAAGGATTTTTAGCTAGTCAGTAGTAAAATGATCATGACCTACAGTTGCTACCACAGGAAAAAAGGGGGGAAAGTTTTAGAGATGGGATAAATAAAAGGCAAGCTGCATTAAACTCTGTAACAAGTAAGGCCTTTATTTTCTGAAAATATTGTTGCAGAGAAGCAGAATTCAGAAACTTTTATCAACTTTAGAGAATGGAAAAACTTTAGCTCTACAGAAGGAATTGGGCCAAAACACAGGCTAAGCTAATGGTCTCAGTAAGGGTGGTAAGGCTCTACATGGATGAAGATGAGACACAATAGTGGTAAAGGTTTGGAAATAGTAATTTCTGCAGCAAGGAAAACTTAGTTTAGTGGACTTCTTTTAGTGGAATCATATAATGTCTAAGAATTTTGAAGAAGTACTAGTAGGTGGAATTTCAGCATGAAGTCAGTCCTACTTAATTTTTGATCTTCTGTCCTGGTGTAGAGGTACTATATTTATAATTCAGTAATAGCAAAGACTACAAGAAGAAAAAATTGTGATTTACGTTTATTAGTCTGAGCACAGTAGTATCCATAGTTTTCCCACAAATTCATAAAGGTTACAAAGGTAAATTGAAACTCCTGATAAATTACCAAGGTGGGCTTTTCAAAGGTAAGTTGAGCTAGATTAAACTAATTTACCTTTAACAGGAAGATTCACTTTTTTTTAGACAAGAAAAAGCAATAACTCATGTTCAGAAGACCTCTAGTGTTCTGTAAAATCATGTTATGTGGCCACATAAGGACATCATCAGTTACAACTGTGGAAGAGGGATGTTAGTACAAGAGTTGCATGTGGGTGAAGAACAAGCTAAAGAGGAATGTCTGTAGAGTTATGAAAGGAGTCATCTGGCTGGACAGAATAAAAGCAGTGTCTATTCAAGAGGCATTATTGTGATAAGAGGTGATGTATTACCTTATGTGTCACTTGTAAAGATACTAAGAGTGCTGATAAAATATAGGTATTAAGGACTTTCTCTGTAGTTGTTAGGTGGTTGGACTGACAGTAACAACTTGGGGGGGAAAATAGGTTCTGTGAAGGTTTTACCACTCTTAGGGTGCCATTATCATTCTTAACTCCCATTTATGTCTTGTAGATTAAAAGGCTACAGCACAGCAGATAGGAGAGGATCTCTTTGAGTTTAGCCTTCTGAATAGTTTGGGATTATTGATGTGACTGATGGACATGAAATAGAGGAGAAGAGATTGTTTCCCTTAGAACATGTAGTTTGAAAATATTACAAAAGGAGTAGTCTGACTCTAGATGGTTTTCTATTAGTGAGACAAAATGAAGAAATTGAAGGAAATAATAACATCCTACAACCTATGTATCTTTACAGAACTTTTCACCAATGTAGATGAAACGGCAGAAATGGCACAGAGTACTGCTGATTCTCAAGGTGTTTGTTTCATTCCAGGTTTGCAGGTAAAAATATTATTAATAAAATCAAGAATACATTTTAATAACCCAATTAAAATTAATTTTTATGTTTTTAAAGGTAATAATTTACATCTTATCACAGTATTTATTTTGTACTGTTGAGGTTCTTATTGTCTGTTGCTTATCATGATACATGAAGGCCATTGTCACATCAGAATGGTTAAGTGCCATTCCTCTCCTTGAGAAAAACCCTACCAAGTAGGAAAACTAGTGATGGACAGATAAACTAAATTGTTTTCCCCTAGTAACACAGGCAATGCCTGCAGAGGCACAAACCTATGTCACAGCTTTTCTGCTATGAAGGTCAGAGCTTTCATTGAGACAATACTTCTAAACACTGTTCTAAAAGAATTCATTTTATTCTGCCTTTTTTCAAGGTGTAGGTTCTAATTCATCAGAATATTTAAAAGTATCTAAATATTACCGAGTTTGCAAGTCCTGGTGTTATAAAAAGCCAAGATAATACTTAAGCCCTTCTCCTGGGAATGATCAAACTCAGTATAATAAACTTCTCTCTTAGAAGTCTTAGTAACTGTTTGGCTTCAGTGACAGGACCTCATCTCTTAGTGTGTTGCTAAAAGCTGGAGTTAACCATACTCATTTTGATCATTCCCAAGAGTAATGGTTTTTTTATGAAGAAACTTAACATCTTTACCTTAACTTTGTGTAAGTTCTGTATGCTAATGGAATAAAGCGAAGAAGAATTTAATTTCTTCTCCAGATAGCCCAGCTTCCTTCAGTGTCACTGATAACAGGCTGTCGCATACATCAATAAAAAGTATCATTTTCCTTTTCAGTATTACTTTTGAAAGTCAATTCATCTTTATTCAGGAGTTCAGGAGGGGTTATGTGTGAAATCTTGTTTTATGAGTGTGCCATGTCCTAGACACTTAGTGTACATTTTAAACGAATTTTAAAGGGAAATTATGTGGATTAGTCTTTTTTAGTTTACTTATTTTTTAGAAGTCACTTAAACATTTTGCTGTTGAAAGAAGCAATTTAAACTGTTTGCTGAGTAAGCTAAAATAACACTATGTACCTCTTACATATTGTTTTCAATTTTCTTCTTTCACTATGCTGCCTGCAATTGTCGTAAGTTATTTTTTTTCCTTACTCTCTAACTTCTTTCACAAAAGCCTACAAATACTATTCACTGAACTCATGGTGACATCTTTTCTGCAGGTCCCTGGGGATGACCCATATTTATGTGCCTCTTTCGTGGGGCTGAAACCTTCCACTAACAGAAACCATCTTGTTCGAGCTATATTGGAATCTGTAGCTTTCAGGTACTTCTTGCTAAATTATCTGGCTTATTTTTTTCTTATGTTTGCTTTTATTTAGATCAGCAGTGTTAAATGGATATATGGACTTTTGCAGTTTGTACAATACACTACTGTTACACTGGAAAGGAGTTTTAGCTGCTTCCTTTTTTTAACACTTTACAAATAAATTTGTGTATATTTGTTAGTTCAGAGTTTTTGTCATTAAGTAACCATATAGAGATTCTTAAATAATGTTGTTTACTGCATGTTTAAAAAGTGTTTTCTGTTTAAAGTTTGTCCTTCCTCTCCTGACAGTGTTTTGTCAGAAGCTGTAGTCCTCTCAAGCTGTGTTTAAAGTATGCCTGAAGCTGAAAGTTTTATATCAGCTTCTGTTTCAAGTTTGAAATTTTGGTGTTTTATAAAATAAAGTAGCAGGCCTTTTAAACATCTTAAAGGATGTGAATGGACAGCAGCTTCCAGATTTGTGAAGACTAAAGATGTCACTGCTGATACCACATCAGTCTGTCACTGCTTAGCCAACCCCCAACATGCCTCAAACTGGAGCTGAGTATGGATTGAGCCTGGCTCACACTGTGCTGTGGCCAGTTAGAGAGCACTGATGTGATTCCTTCCATGTAGTCAACAGCTTTGCTTTGGGCATAAAAATCTTCTGCAAAGAGCTCAGAAAAGATACGTGGAGGAGGGCAGCATTCTGAATTGCTCCAGCTGGTTTCTAATGCATTTTCCTTCTGCACTGTTAGCCTGAACATGAGATACAGTAATTTCTGAACTGACATATGGGTGTCTTGAAAGGATGTTAAGAATTCATCCATCTCATTCAAATACTGCATACAAATAACTAGAAAAAAGTGGAGATCCTTTGTGTTTAAATGTAAATGAAATGTTTCAGGAAAAAGTCAAACTTGACTTCAGATATTCCCCTTACAGAATAACTGGATAAACTCCCATTAGCACTGTTGGCTACTTTCCTCACTCTAAGCCACTTGTTATGTCAACAACTGCATCTCTAGAAATGTATCAATAACTTCCAGTGGGAAAAATGAACCTTCTACAGTGACTTGCTATAGAATGGGCCATGATTTAGCCTTTGTAACAGTGACAAAGACCAAACACCAGTTTCAGTGGGTTTGGGTTTTTCATTTATGCATTTTAGAAACTTTTCAGCTATTGCAGCAGTTCTAACAGAACTGGGGTCTTTCCTGCCTTGCACTTATTTTCTGACTATATAGATACTGAAAAGACTTTATGGAATATATAATGCTTAATTCAACTAAATATTTTTTTAAAGAAACAAACTGCTTTATGATATCATTGTGAAGAAGGTGCACATTCCTCTTCGAACTATTCGGTAAGTTCCCCATAACTTTTGAATTCAATATATGAGAGTTTGATTTTAAACAGGTTGGAGCTTTATTATGCATTTTAGCTTATTGTAAAAATTCTGCTGTTCAGAAGTAGATGATTTCTAAGTCAAATATTAATGTAACTTAGGCAGCAGTAAAGTCCACCTACAGCTATTGGCATTGGTGATTGTTAGTAGGGAAGTAATGAACTGCTCTAATTATTAAAACAAAAATTAAAAAGAAGGCATATCCATGTTTTCAGGCAGCACTAGAGTACATATAGCAATGCCTACCACAAAGGTCATTCTACTCTTTGTCATCATTCTTTCATACTGACATTCTCTGGGCTGGGTCTTTCACAGACAATTTTTGGAATTCATTGGTTAAAACCGGTTCTATTTGTGAGGGAAAGAGGGAGATTAGTTTTACAATTCAATTGTTACGACATCGCTTTTGCGTTAATCTTTGAAGAACCATATCAAATTTAGTGAAGTAACTGTAATCCCCAGAATATGCTTGCACAACATTTAGCTGAATTAAACATTTCTAGAAGACCACATTTCACATTTTGGGAGGAACCTTCTTTGAGCACACCAGTTGTCAGAAGCTCCAGCCCTCTGAGGCTCAGAAAGTTCTGCCGCAAAATTCCTCCTTCGGGCAGCCAGGGGTCAGCATGGCACAGCAGTCAGGAGCAGAGGTGAGCGTTCCCATCCCTCCTGTGCCTCTGTAAGGGAAGAACAGACTGGCAGGCATGTCAGAATCAGACTTTCAGTGGGAAAAAAGCAAGAGTGCAGAAGTGGGAAGAGATAAAAGTTTCTCCTTTCCATCACATATTGAGAGAGAGCAGGCAAAGGTGAAGAAACTGCCAGGGTTAAGGGTTTAGTGCAAAGATGAAAAGTACCAGAACTTTGATCACTTAAGAAGCTTTTTAACATAGAAAATTGCATCCAGAATTTGAAAAGTCACATTAAAAGTGCAAACTCTTAAAAAACTCCTAAAATATGGGAAGTGTGGAAATACAGCCTAGGGAGCATTAGAATTCTGATTCCATTTACATTGCAATGTACACCTTAAATTGTACAATCATGTTATTTTTTATTCATGGATATAAAATTGCAGTTTTATATAGTGTCTGTGTTACTTAACTAAAATCAGTAGCAATTCAGCTTGTGGATTAAATGTTAAAACATAATGAGACACACTCAGTGGGGTTCTCAGTAGGGCTGCAAACTGCTCTGCCATCCTTCTATTCTCACATATTTTGCATCTGTCAATTACCTTTGATTTTCTGTTGGTTTTATCTCATAAATTCCTTCATTCCTTTTTTAACAGTTGTCCTGTATTCCTTGATCCTTCCTGGTCTCTGGTCATTGTTTTCATTAGTACTCAACAGGTTCCTTACTTCTCTTTGCTTGTCTCACATCAAGGAAAGCACAGAGAAAGAGCCCTCAGCTTCAGTCCACGTGTCCTATAACTAATGAGTTTTATTACCTAACACTTTCTATATCAATAAACACTAGATGTCTTCTCTGCACCACATTTGCTAGAACAACAGCTCCATACATGGCTGGTATTGGAGTACAAGAGCATAATGAACCTATCTAGGACATTTCAAAGATTGCTTTTTGTTAGAGTTATTTTGTTTACAAGAGTAATTACTTTGAAATCTCAGATGATTAAAGATCAGCACTGATAAGTTCTAGTTTTCTCCATTGAATTGGTCTCAAATTAGGAAAATAGACAGATGGAAGCCTCAATCTGAACTTCCTCTTATAAAGAAGCAATTGGAAAGGCATTTTAGCTGAGTAATACAAAGATTTGGTAATAAGGAAAAAGATATTTTCCAGATCTAAGAACACATGAAAGGGTTTGTTTGGTGTAATGGTTTTGACGGTTGTCACATTGTGGTGGTAACTATGTAAAGGTTCTGTTACAAACTCTAATATTTCAGCCAAGATGTATAGTTTTAAAAGACAGAACTTTCAGAGCTTTTGATAGTGTCCTGTGTCCCTGTCTGTCTACCATTCCTCTCCAAGTTGATAAACTTTTTTTTTCCTTCCTTTTCTTTTTTGGCACCTTGTTCTGTCCTCTAAATTTATCCATAAAGTGGAAAAGTATTTGTGCATGAGTGACAAGAAGATTTATGCATAAGTGTGAAATACCAAACGTTGTTTTCTGGAATGCTGGCAATAAGCACTTAACACATTTTTTCAACTACTTCTTCCCTTCTCCCTATAGAGCTGATGGAGGTGTCAGTAATAATAGTTTTGTCATGCAGATGACATCAGATTTAATTAATAAGAAAATAGAAAAACCTGCAAATGCGGAAATGTCTAGTCTTGGTGCAGCTTTTCTAGCGGGCCTTGCTTCAGGTACGTAGACATTAAAAAGGCTTTTTTTTCCTCTTTATAATGCATGTTGTAAATAAAATAGAAAAGAGATCAGACAAAAATAGGGAATAACTTCAAATAATTATAAACCTCCACCAAAAGATTGCTTTAGCCATTTTTGTGGGAATCTGAGGTAAATAGTGTTTGTTTGTCTGTACAGTACAACTAGAATGATGTATTACTAGAGAAGAAAGGTGAATCCTGTGTTTGCTGCCTCCTCTTCCTTGACTCAAACACTCCCTGTCCATTGCTGTGCTGGCTGGGGATGGACCACGTAGCCAGGAAGCCACTGTGCTCACCTGCAGCGCTGTCACTCCCACTGAATCTGTGTCCTGTGCTCTGGGAACACAGCCTTTATCCTTTGAGGTTTTCACAGGAATGGAAGTACAAAATTAATTATTAACAGGAAAAACAGCTCTACTCACAGCAAATTGTTTCATATTGTTAACCAGACTGAAAGCTACAAACTGCTGATGGTTTTGCTTAATGTGCACCTACAAAATATGTTTTTGTTGGAGTGCTTTGATACGTAAATAACACAAATGAAGGTAAAAACTATATTCTTGGGTAAGACTTACTCAGCAATTAAAAGTGCAGGAAAGTTGAGGCCCTTGATGGACAAGAATGATTTTTGACATAAATTGATAGGCATCTGTTGCCATTTATACAATTTTTTAAGACAGTAGGAAAGCAGCTAAGTCTTGGTTTCTGTGGCCGTTCTTCATTGAGAAGGACCTGCAACCAAAAGCACTTTGTGGATGAAACCTAAGGGAACTTCAGTGTACCAGAGCTGTTCCTTGGAAACCATCCCAGTTAAGCAGATGCGCTGTTGTCAGGATTCCAAACAAGTGGATCCTATTGGAAAGGATTTTCACAATATTAAAAATATGCTTCCCTCTGAGGAAGTTGCTGGTAGAGTAAAAAGAAAAGCTGTTATTATTTCTTATCGTGTTTCTGCTTTGGATCTCTTAGGAATAGATTAAAACAACTCAAAAATAAGATATTTACAGTTGAGCTAGAGAATGAATTTTCTTTTTATAGGATTTTGGACAGACAAAAAACAACTAAAGAAGCTAAGGCGAATAGAAGCAGTGTTTGAGCCCCAAAAGGATTCAGGGGAATACAGACCTGCTATGGATGCATGGCTGCAAGCAATGAAACACTCACCACGCTGGTAGAAGTGGGCATTTTAATTTTAGAAGAATTAAGATGGTTTAATTCATATTTTCTAACATTTTGACATTAACAGGACAGTAAAAAACCATAACTGAAATTTGTGATGGTATATTATAAGTTGTGTGGTATTTCAGTTCCCCCCCTGCTGCTGGATTACTTACCATACTGTAATGAACCTTCCCTTCATCCCTGTGGCAGCTGTGGTCCAGCTGCAGCATTTGTGTCCCTTCAGTGACCTTCTTTGGGTGGCCCAGCTGCTCAAATCCTACCATGTACTGCCCATGGGCTGTTTTAACTGTGATGGGATTTCTACTGAGCAACTCACTTCCCTTCAGATCTTTAAAATCTTGGGTATGTTAATCATCAAGGAAGGGTAAAAAGCACATTTACTCCCCTAGGCATTGCTAAGAAACAAATGATTGTTGGGGCTGGGTTGTGAGGAATTCAATTGTGTACAAAGACATTGCTGTGGTAGTAGCCTGTTACCACCTTTCGGTTGACACTAGGCGCTGTGATCACATTAGTTGTGCACTAGATCAAGATGAAATACAAAAGCAAATAGGCTTTCAACACTCCATTTAAAAATCCAGGATTTTTGTAGTTGATACTTTGTAGCTAGCTTGTAGCTCAATTTTTAAAAATTTTATACAGACCAAAAGCCATCTTATCTGGAGTAGCCAGCACAGATACATTAAAACTAGTTCCAGGTAAGCTAACTAACTTGTAAAAATCTGTGCTGTTAATATCTTTAAGGCCATTTTTAAATCCTACTATTATTAGCTAAAAGGGAGTAAAAGGTCTATTTTTGAAGCTATAAAGTACTTTTGTATTTTTAAACAAATAAAATATATTAAAGAAATGTGTAGTTAATGATTCTTATATGTTTGCTTCTTTCTGATATTAAATTATTGTAATTTTCTCAGGATTATGTGTAAATCAGCTTCCAAAATGCAAAATGATTAAACATTTTAATTTCAGAATAATATCTAGTTCAAGCTGTGGGTATTCGTATTCCATATACACTGGAGATAAGAAATGTTTACAAATTTAACATCATTGAAAGAGGGCTGAAGAACTCTAATTCATTTTCTTGTGCTGATACACAGAAGGTCAAATCATACACCATTTCCTCAGTTTCCTTCAGTCATGTCCCTGAGTTGGAGCATCTCCTCTAGCTGTGTTCAGAGTCCATCTCATTTACTTGTCAGTCTTAGCTTAACATGCCATTTTTCTTGTTCTTCTGTTACATTCTGCCCTTCAACCTGTGCTACATCTTGACAGTTTTCTTTTCTCTGGGTATCTTTCCAATTCTCCTTAACCTTCTTTAATGTGAATCTTTAAATGAAGCACAGAAGCAAGTGTGTCTGCTGATTTCTAGTAATATGCCAGGCTGTAGTGCCAAGACTCCAATATCAAGTCCCTCAGTGAGATTCCCTCCACTCCTCCTCCTGCTGTAAGGTAAGATTCTGCAGTTACAGGATATGTGAAACAATTGCTTTGCTTTAACACCTGTATTCAGCTTGGGATTCTCCTCTGTCATCACAAAGTCACTGCTAAAGGAAATGCTCATTAGCAAGGTGGTTCTCTCTCCAAGGCCAACCAGAAGGGCTTTAAGTCTGGCATTCTGGGCAGAAGTTTGTGCCTCAGTCACTGGTATTGTACACTTTGTTCTCACTGAGGGAGTTTAGTTCCATCAACATCTGCCTGGGTATCATGTCCACCTGTAGGCCTTTTGTTGAAGGTTCCTTACTTATGTTCTCTTGATAGCCTGGAGGTTTTGCTGGGCTGAGCAGGCAGTGTTGCAGTGCTCCCAGACAGAGCTGGAGTTCAGGAGTTCAACCTGATTCTGTTCAAATCACTCTGCTGAAGGCAACTCTGCACCATGTGCCTGATACTTCACCTTTATGTGGGGTGGTTTTCTCCCTGGCAATGGCACAGCTAGAGAGAGAGAAGATACCCAAGACATTATATAGTCCTCTTGCTCCAGGTGGTATCCTAGAGGACACACTCTGGACCACCATTTTACCACTGTCACTGTATAAGTTGAAGCTGGAATTTAAACCATTTTCCTTTCACTAGCCTCAAATCTACAGGAGAGAAACTTCACTACAAACTAAAGATGGGGAAAGGCCTTGGTATATTTACCAGCTGAACCTTTCAAATGGCCTGCAGAGTTGTGAGTTCTGTTGTGGAGAGGTTCAAAATAGGGAGTAGGGCTCTGAAACAAAGAGGGGTGTCTGAAAGTCTCACAGGATGGACCAGCCTTTGGAGATCAGAGCACTTGCCACAGCTTGACATGAAGTTGCCCAAAGACTGAGCAGACTAACTGACATTTTGAAGAAATTTGATTACTGATCAAAGCCTCTTTTACTTATCTTTTGCAAGAAAAATTGATTTTATCTTCCCAGGAAATCTTTAATGTGATGTTATCTAAAAGTGGTACCTGTTAGTTGATAATGGATTTGAAATAAGCTTTAGATACATTTTTGCAAGTGCTGTGCTGTCTCAATTTTTGCTACACAGAAGGGCATTAAAACCATTTTAGAACCTCACTCATACTAACTTTTGTTTAAAATATGACAGCTTTTACTGCTGTCTTTTTGCTTGTATTTAATTTTTTTGTCTCAGGGTTGTTTTCATCAGTTTGGAAAGTATATGCAATTTTACATTTCAGCTGAGTTTGATAGTAAAGGTAACAATACAAAATTACAAATATTAACTATTTTTTAGTTTTGTAATTTTAAGATATTCAGTTGAGATTTAATGTTGTACTTGGGACTGGACAGTAATGCAGCTCATGGCATGTGAAAATTGGCAATTCAGTTGAGATGTGTTAATGATCTCTGGGCATTCTGCCTTCCCAGATCACACCCTGCTGATAGCAGATAACGTCGTATAAATATGGCAGTTGTATCATCCATAACATATAACGTCCATAACATCCTATTAAATATGTGGGGACTATGTGGCATGAAAAATTATGCCTCATCATAATCCCTCTATTATTGGAGGAATCTTGCTGCTATTGGATTAATTATTGTATATCAAGAGAAAGGGCAGATGAAAAAGTCTTCAGATAGTTGAAAATACTGAGCAGCTGTATGAATTTTGTTACATAGCTAAAAAAAACCAAGTCAGCTGTGTTTAAAATCTTACTGTAATGAACGTGACCAAGATTTTTGAGTATGTTTTCTTTTAAGCAGTATTTTCTGCTCTACTCTAACAGCTAATTTTATGTAAAATTAATTCAGTTGCTCTCATTTGTTTTTAACAAGAGCATTTAGACTTGCTGTCCTGTCAGGAGAAAGTAAAAAAAGCAAAATACTGCAGTGATGAAAGCCTGCTACCTTCTACTGGCATAATCTCTGTAGCAAGATCCATCAACTAGTCCCACTATTTCCAGGATCAGGGCACAGTACAAGAGGCTCACCAGTTGAAGAGAAGCCTTGTAAAGAGGTAAGAACCATTTACTGCCAGTCAGTGGAGCTGTGTTACTGGTCTGAGCCCTTCTTGAAACAAAGAGGTGTGAGAGTCCTGCAGGTGAGTCGGGAACAGGGCAGTGCTCTGAGCCAGAAGCTGGGCAGTGTGTGAGTGTAAGGCTTCATGGGGAGCCAGGGCAGGTTCAGCAGGAGAAAAGGGCTGCTGGTGGAAGGGGAGCCTGGTTTGGGTTAATGCTTGTGCAGGTTATCACAGCAAGGGCTGTGGGCCAGCAGGAGAGCAGTAAAACTAGCAACTATTGAAAAGTGATGTACTGTGAAAGGGGAAGGAGACGGCATCTAGGAGGGATCTGACTGCCAGGGGAGCAAGGTGGTGTTCTAAGGCTGGGACACCAGATGGGTTCTGGACACGAGAGCTTCCTGCAGGGCAGGCGTGGCTGCTCAGCCCACACCTTAGCATGGCTAAAAAACCCAGTTCTAAGGGTTTTTTTTCAATGCAGCCTTCATTCTGGGGTAGAATTGGGGATTTGTGAAAATTCTTAAATATTGTGTATTGGTTTAGAATGTTACATCAGCACTACTTACACTCATGCAAGTTGGTCATAGTTGGGCTGAATAGTGTGTGTGTGTATCTATATGTATATATATATGTGTATATATAATTAGTCTGCAATTTGCTCTTGAAAGCAAATGCAAACTACAGAAGTGACCTTCCTTCTGTTTCTCTCCTTGGGGGTTAAAATGGCTATTTTTCATGTTCATAATCAGTTCCAGTATCTGACTTCAGCTCATCAGTGTTTCTTGCAAAAAATAAACTAATAAATCGAAAAGAGATCTGTGAAGCCCAAGTGTCTTTATTGAGGCTGGGTTCAAGTATTTGTTTAGCTGTGGTAACTAATAATAGTGCAGTAAACCAGCCAACCTGGTCACTTCTGGTTTGCTTCCTTTTTAGGGTAGTGTGTGCCTTCTGCACTTCTGTCAGGGTGTGAGTGATTTTGTGGTTGTACCTGTTAGAGGGGGCTCCAAGAGGATACACAATAGTTTGCATATTTCTATTGCTTTTCTGTGCAATGTATCTTGCATAACTCTGCCAATATTGATAAAAGGTCTTGTTACATGTCATGGAAGTGTTTTATAGAGGATGAAAGGAAACTAAAAACCACAATCTGCGAATTCCTAGGCACATGTAAGATTTTCAGTTGTAAACTGTCCCATTGAAGTAAATAGAAAGGTCTTGTTTGCTATATTTTCCTTAGACTGACATTTAGGAACTCTGTTTTATAGGCTGAACACCTGGTTTTCTGATGTTCCTTCCCTTTTTAGTGAAGGGGACAGGATCAAAAATATGTCTTTCTAGGGCATTTGATATCGTCTGTAATGCAAGAAAAAAAGTCTACTATGTTTGATCTCGTGTATGTATGATCTGCAGGGATCTAAACCACATAAATAGTGGTTTTTTCCCCATAAACCTTGTTTTGCTCAGCTTGCTCAGTGGCATTAAACTGCATTTGTTTTAGAGAAATATGCAGAATGGGTAACTGCACGCCTTGGATGTGTGCCTGGCTGCACTCGAGAAAGACTTCACGAATGTTGCATCGTTGCGTTGAATGGAACTAGTGCTGAATTTATTTCTTTTCTCCCAGGAGTGCTTTCTATTTATATGATCTCTGGAAGAATACGTAGCCCTGCTCTGCTGAAACAGTTTTTTAAAGCGGTAAGGAAATGTTGAAATCAAACACTTTTTAAGGCTTTTCTAAGGCGCCGAGCCGGGCCTGGGTTTGGCGGCTGCGGGGCGGGTCCCGGCTCTCGCAGGGCTGGAGGTGCGAGGGCGCGGTCGCTGCTCCCCGGCCCCGCCGCCGCTTTGTCGGCCCGGGACCCTTTGTTGGCAGGGGGAGCACGGAGCTGGGCCCGGGCACGGCGCAGGGGCGGCCTTGGCCTCGTTCTGCCGCCCGCTCGCGCCGGGGCCGGCGGTTCCTGCAGCGCCCGCGGCGGGGCTGAACTTTGCATCCCGGGACGCAGCCTCAGCAGCGCCTCGCAGATAAGCGGCACGGCCGGCGGCCGCAGCCAGCGCGGCGCCGCGCGCTGTAATACAGGCCAGTGTATATTTTTATATTGGTGTATTTGTACACGTCGCGCCGCCCGCAGCACCTGGGCGCCGCTGGGACAGGTGCGGCCGTGGCGGGGGGCGAACCC
>VWZP01005658.1:1997771-2081038 GCA_013396995.1 Dicaeum eximium | reverse complement strand
GGGAGGGCACCGGCCGGGCTCCCGGCCCTGCTCGGTGCTGCTTGAACTTCGTGTCGAGGTGGTTCTCACCCGCCGGTCTTATCGGGAGAGGGTCAGTCCGGCACAAGAACAACAAAACTTCCCCGCCTGCCTCTTCCTGGGAGTTACAGGCCTGCCCGGGCTTCCAGCTGTAAAGGGCTCGGCGGCAGAGGTGAACCCAGGGTAAACACCGGCTGTTGGAGCTGAGAATACAAACAATAGGAGGAAAATACGGAATAAGCAGACTTCCTTGAAATGTGGAAGAAAACCGCAAATGAGAGCGTGCTCCCTCCTTGACTGAAGAGGGGATGCCGAGCTGTGTATCACAGCTTATGGTGTTCTCCTCTGGAGAAAGGACTTTGGGTTTCATTTTCTCTGTAAATTCTTGATTTGTCAGAGAAAATTAATAGTTTTGGTTGATTTGATATGATATAGTATGCTGGGTAAACATTTTTTACAAATTGTTTCTTGGTCAGTTTTCATAATTCTGAAAGCAGTTCAGTTTTTTTTGGCCCTTCATTAATATGGCTCACAGTGACTTTTTTTCAGCTACTATCACTGATGTAGCTTAATTATGTTGACAGAAGGTAGCAAAATGTTGGAGGTTGTGTGGTGCTGTAACAAATTGCAAGTTGATACAATCTTTGATTCAAAAATAATGTTATGCTGGTAAAAATGGATGCCGTTAAAAAAGAAATTAATAAATTTTCTTTATTCCTTTACCCTTCCCAAATTAACTTCAGTTCCTTTGATTATGATATATCCTGTCATACACAAAAAAGGGTCTGTATAAGTGGGGCAAAGACTGAGAGGACCAGTGTTACAGGGCAAATGCAGAGCTATTTTCACAGCCCATATTTATGCCAATGCTGTGTATACTCACCGGTGTTTTTTACGCAATGAAGTATTGAATTTCAGGAACTTCTGTTCAAGGTAACATGTAGTAAATATAGCACTTTGGGAAAAAACATGGAGGACTAAGGAGAAGTTTGCATTATAGAAAAGAAAAGACTTGGCAAGAGAGGTGGTCAAGAGGGAAAAAAAAGTTCTTCTCCTTTGAAAAGTTTCTTACTGTGAAGCGAGTCTAGTGCCTCTAGAAGAGGACAGAGTAACAGGTCAAATGATTTAGTTCTGTGCTAGGGGAAAAAAAGAAAATGATTAAATATTAATAAAGTTGTCTCATGGGTGAATTTAAGAGTGATTTTATATTACTGTCAAATTATTTGGCTTTCTTTTAACCACTTCCTCTTTGAACAAAAATCACTACTGACTTGTACTATCTTAATATAATTAATTTTACAGAAAACATACTAGTGGAAGGAATGCTCTTAATTGCTGTGGAGGGTTCTGAGTGAGTTGTGGCCTCACTTTACAAAGTGGGAAGGTACAGTTTTCAGAACAGCATCTTGGCAGCAGCTCTCCTCTGTGAAAGGCCCAGGCCAAGCAATTCAGCTGGGCAGCAGCAGTGCTGTTTTCAGGGGATGTCAGTAGTAAAAGAGGATTCCTTATCTCTCTACTCTTGTCTATGTTGGACAGCACTGTAGAGACCTCTGGTGCATCTGGACACGCTTCCTGAGCAGTTGTGAGCACCCTCCCAGTGAAGATCTTTCAGTAGTTTGGGCTAAAATTGTTCTAGGTTTAGTGAAGGAACAGGGACCAAAATTCCAGCATTAATCCTCTTCAAGGGTGTATGATGTTACTTGGTTTGGATGTGCAGACCTTGTCACTGTGCCTTTGACAGCTCATGTGAATCTCAATGCACCATAGAGTAGTGATTTGCATGGTATGGGGGGAAGCTGCTGCAGCCCATTCTGTGTAGACAGAGATATTTACATTCCTAATGTGGAGCAGAACGAGTTCTAGTTATAGCCAGTCTAATTCAGTTCTTTGAATTGCATTTCCTCTGGTCTGCTACCTTAAAATAATGTTCTTAGGGCTGTCTCTAATCAGTGATAATTTCTTAAATTGTTTGCTTTTTTCGAGTGTAATGGTATAAGACTTTCTCCACTACCTTTCCAATTACATTCACCATACATGACTCTCAATGAGCCAACAGTGAATCTTAAAATAGGGAAAATCAGCTGTCTGTTCTGCTGCAAGGAAATACACTTGCAGGGTTTTTTTGTGCATAAAGCCAAGAAACCGCTGGAATCAGATGGGTTTATCACAGAACTTTAGGTGTTAGGTGAAAAACAATCCCAGTGTCTTGGTGTGGTGACAGTGCACATACCATGGTGGAGCTGAGGGCACAAATGCCTGTGGTGAGATCAGAGAAACCAAGGATATGCAAGGAAATACTGTCAAAGGTGCAGGTGTGCAGGGATTGATTCTTCATGTATGCTTTGTAACATCCAGTATTAGAATGAAATTAATTCTTTTTGCCCCCATTATTTGATTTGTAGATTATGAAGTAACTTCTAGATTTTTGTAGCACTGACTTGGTGAAAAATAATGCTTTAGCCAGCTCACATCCAGTATTTGCTGTCACTATGGAGCCTGGAACCAAGCTGGGAAAAGATGAATGTTTGGTTTTGTTAGTGTGCTTGGTTGTGAACTGCAGCAATTCAGGTGTTGGTACAGTTTCATTCTTTCTAACCTGATCATGTTTAAAAGAGAAGACAATTTGATTTTTGGACACTTCCAAAATCATTTAAGCATGAGCTCTAGAAGGGGTTTCTTTAGAGATATCTTTGAAGGCATTGTCCAGACTTGTCATGGCACTGGGATATTCCTGGTTTACAGTCTGTAGGATATTTGACTGACATGAACAGCCAAGTTTTTCACAAAACTTCTAAACCTGCTGTTGGTTAACATGAAGAAATAATCCACTTTATAAAGGTGATGTTGTTTTGACCTGTTTTGTGTTATTTCAGTGGGTGGGATGTGCCCTGACCACCAGGTTTTACACAAACAGTATCAGAGAAGGCAGTGATGGTAGCTGAGACTGTACTCCTATTCCTTGATTCTTTGCTAACAGTGAGTGGAGTGCCTGTGTCCAAACCATGGAACTTTTGTTAGCATCTGTAGACCAAAATCCATTTGTGAATGTAATTCTGGTCTTGCAGCTCAATTTATTTTTTGCTGTGGAGCTTAGAGTATGCTCCTGTGTTTGGCAAGGCAGGTTTCTCCTGTTCCATCAGGTTCCTGTTGCTGCCAGATTTGTGTTGGTTGGGTGGGAATAGCAAATGATTCAGTTGTGGCTTACAACCTCTTTACACTTTTGTTCAACAGAGTGCCTCACTGACCTCTCTTGGGTGACTATAACATCTGGCTGGGTCTATGGGAAGGTTAATTTGACAGGAATTCAAAATCCATTTACCATGGGTGGTGTAAGCAAATGTGTTCTGTGTGAGTAAGGGACCATTTTCATTTACTGTTTTCTTATTGCAAATTTCAGGGAGAAAAAAAAGAAAAATAAGGTCAGAAAGAAATTAGCAGGTTGCAATAGATACCCACTGTCTTTGAGGCTGTGAACTTTTAGCTGTATAGAAGAATTCTTCAACTTGATAGTAGCTATTATAATGCTATTTGTGGGAATTAAAGCAAATATATCAGTAGTTGCTCATTAAGGCTTGTGAATGCCAATGCATTGACCTAATAAAAGTCACTTGTGAACTGCAGTGGTCATCCAAGAATATATGGTGGTAACATGACCAGTAATTATGGATGAGATTAGAAACTCCAAGTGAAAGTGAGCTTATGTCCTCAGAGTGAAATAAGAAACCTGTGTGTGCATGGGCTCTCCATTTCTTGGAAGGAAGCACTTGGGTAACTTCCTTTTGTTATAAACTTGACCTTGAGATTTGAGTAATGTGAGAAATACATTTCTGTTCTCTTAAAGGTGCAATCAGGTTATTGTAAACTTCAGTTTATTTAAAATTCAACTTACAATTGCGAATACATTCAAACTTTTTTTAGATCGGTAGCTTCATACATACAACTGATACAATTTCAAGCTGTGTATTGATTTGGTATAAGAGCAGACTTTTGCTCTCTGTCAGAAGCAAATTATTCATCCTGCTTCTTGCTGTATAAGAAATTGAGGAAGCTGGAATCTGGAGACAAAAATATCCCCCTTCTAATGGATTTTTGAAGCGTACACACACTCCAGTGAATTCTTCAAAACATGCAGTAGTCTTCATATGAACAAACCATATCCAACCTTTTGTCACATTTCAATCCATAAGTAAATTTTGAGGGATCATGAATGCTTTTTTTTCCGGAAATGGAGTCATGGCACGGTTCTGAAACCTGGCCTGAAGTGGTCAGTCAGTGTCAGGGGTGAGGTGAGCCCTGTCCTGTGCATGGCCAGGGTGGCCCTTGGAGCTGTCAGGGGTCCCAGTGTATGGAAAAGTTTCTTCTCCCCCCTCCAGCCCCACTGCTGGAATTCTGACAATGCTAGAAGTGAACTGGCTCACTGAGGGGATCAGGTAGGAATGGGAGCTGTTGAGTGTGTGCAGCATTGGGAAGAAGTGGGTCCAAGTGGGAGATCCCTTGCAGCAATCTTAGCAGGGGTGGGATCTCAGAGCAGTGCAATATAGTTAATGGAACTGTGCCCTTCAGGTAATTTTGTGTGCTGTAATCAGCATTTGTGAGCTTGTGCATCACCAGAAACATCCCTTTTTGCCTTTGTACCAAATCACAATTAAAGAAGTATGAAACTTTTTGTAACCTTTACCCTTTGGGGAATACTGTCATAATCTTCAACCCGTGCAAGAGCAGAGTTAAATAATGGCATTAAACTAGAGCAAAGGTGAGGTGAGATCACCAAAGGCTTGGTGATCTTTAATTAAATGCAAATGTAAAATTATGTTCAGCTCTTAACATTGGATGTTAAGATCCTTCCAGCTGTGAAGTATAGCCAAAAAAATATCTCAACAGTGTGGTTAAACATTTCAATATATTTGTCAATAATATATATCACTGATAATTCTGGGAATTTTTGAATCTCAAAATTAAAACTTACAAAACCAGATCAGTAACTAGAGCATTCTCTGTATCATACAGTGTATGAGTTGGTGTTAGCAAGAAGCTGGTGTGAAGTCTAAGTAGACAAAAAATGGTGTTTTCAGCTGAGCTTGATTGAAAGAGGAGCCAATGTATTGTTGGCAATGCACAAAGACCATCTTACCGAGGTATTTTACACTCATCACATAGATCACTAAATTTTTTTCAAATGTCAATCCATTGTGAAAATGAAATTTCTTCAGGTAAAAATGTGTTTGTGAAAATACAGTGTGCTGTTTACTCTGAAAGGAAGTACCTGCTTCTTACTACTGAAGCACCAGACTCCCAAATGTTGTGCCTCTATAGTAGTCAGCTATGGGCTAGAAACCCAGTGAGAGAACAAAAAATGAGCTTATAGAATAGGTTGTCTGCTTAAAAAAAACCCTGCAGCTAAATTTCTGTTAATTCCAAATTTATCTTGGTAGTGATAAAAGTTGTCTATCTCAAAAGTTGTCTAAATCTCAAAGACATCTTAGATCATGCTTTTAAGTGCTGCATGAATGTTACCCACAGCTCTGATGTCAGGCCCTATGTACTCTATCTCCAATGACAGTAAGCTGGTTTGGGGAATTGCAAGAGCCTTCAAATGTTCAAGTGCTTGGGAATTATTCCACGTGTTTAATATAAAGTTCTCCTTATTTGGACAGAACGAGACATGCTTCACCTCACTGATTTTGAAAGAAGCCATGGGTGCTGCCCCTGTCCTTAGACATGCAGTTTGCTGCTGGTACTGGCATTGAGCAAGTCTAAGGACATGCCTAAGAAACCCAGTCCCTTGAGGGAAGGAGCACTGAGTTCCAGCTTGCTGGAACTGGGGACTCAGCACTGTCAGGACTGGACAAGCAGCAGAACTCGAGGGTCAGCAGTGCAGTTAAATGAATGGAGACTTTGAGCACTTACAGCTAGGGGAGAGTTTGAATCCAGCTTTGGATTTTCTTCCCATGTTACTTGTTCTTCTCACTCAGACCTGTGTTTGTCCCTGGGAATCAGTATATTCAGTAGCCTCCATCAAATAGTGCTTTTTCTAGTCATGTGTATATACACTCATATAATATGTACATTGGTAGTAATATAGTAGGTACAACAGTGAGTAAATACAACAAATAGTGGCAGTAATTGGGATGTAGCGTTTGGGATCCACTCCGAGAGTACGAGTGGGGTACAATTCATTTGTTGCCTCAGTATTTGCTACATTCAGTCCTCAAGGGGACATTTGCTTTTAGCAAACCACACAGGTTGGTGGTGCTCCCTCACAGAGCTGAAGTGCTACAGTTTATACTCATTGAACTTGCACCAGTGCCTCCTCTGTTTTTCCACCTTCTTTGTGCTGTGTAAACTTGAGTCATAATTACTGCTGTTGCCAGGAGGTGCCGGTTAATTTTTTCTGATGATACATTGGCATTTTGCTCAATCTTAACAACTGTTCAATTTAGGTTCAGGTAGTTTTATCTTTTGTTTGGATCTTGGTTTAAAGCAGTAATCCTCATTTCCTTTTTGTGTCGTATAGTTGGGAGAGCTTCTGTACTTTGGATTCACAGGCTGCAGCCTTTTAAGTCAAGTAAAGCTGATTAAACAATGACACTTTAAAACTGAATACTCTTCTCAAATTATTTTATTTTGTTAAAAATTTGTAATATCACACAGTGGTCAAGCCACTTAGATTTCCTTGTTCAGTCTTTCTAATCACCTTGTCTGGTATCCACTAGGACTTTTTTGAAGGCATACAGTTGCTCACAGTAAAAGCTGGAAAAATAAGTTGTGATACCTGCCAGACCTTTATCATACATGTCATGGTGGGAGTTCCTTTCAAAGGCTTCCTTAGAGCTACTTTCTAATGTTATTTTCAAAATAAAAATTACTCAGTGACAGCTGAAAGTGGTGACTTATTTCCCATCCTGTCTAAGTGACTTGTTGAATAAATACCTTGGCTGGCTTTTTTGAAGAGTTTCATTGAGTGACAAGCTGGATGTTATATGGCATTCCTGTCTTGGTTTTTTTTTTTAATTTTCCTTTTTTTTTTTTCCCTAAAATAGAGTTAGATATTGAAACTTCTTTTAGGGACAAGCTGGAGAAACGCTTCCTGGGAGCAGGTGGATTTCTGATAAGTACTTAATAATTCTGAAATCTTACTGATATGAAAACTTGAGACACTCTGAAGCAGCATATGTGTAACAGGTGGTCTAAGGCATGTTGATGCTGTGCATAAATTAGTGGTTTAAACTGAGCTTGTACTGATGAGTAAGGAGTCTTTTTGTTACTGCTGTCTTCTGAAATCAGTCTGGTAATAGTTGAAAGTTAGTACTATGGGGATGGATATGAAGAGTATGAATTACTTTCTTGTGGAAAGGCTGGTGTCACACAGGTTTATTTTTCTTTAAACTTATCACACTTTCCTCTTAGCTGACCCAGTTACCTGGAATAATTTTCACTTGGCAATACTGTTTATCAAGTAAATGGAAAAAAAGCGCTCCTTAGTGGTGATAAAAATCCTTCTAGTATACTAAAATATCTCTTTTTTTATCTTTCTTGTTGTCTGTAAAGACTTTTCATTATAACAATTTATGTGATTGTCCAATAGTTGTCTTCATTTGCAGATGTTTAGTACTGATGTAATATTACATAAATGGCACTTTCTGTTGGGAACTGGACTCTGGCACTGAGGAGGAGCTTTGCTTGATGCTGGTCTAGGTGAGGGTGTGACTTGAACTACTGATAAAATTTTAGAAGAGAAACCAGGGTAAGTTTGGTAAAGCAGAGAACAGACTTATTTTTTTTAATAGGAGTAATTTAAAAATAAGACTTTGGACAATAGGTAGAAAATAAACATAAGAAAAAATGCAATGTTATTCTGCAGATAACTGTTTTCTGTTTTGTACTGTTTGTTGCACAGGGATTCAGCTTCAGAATCACCAAAACTTCAGAATAGATGTGGCTTTTAACTTGTAGTTAGAATAGGTACAGATAAAACTTCTGTATTGTTTTGCTGTAATTAGAGCTTGATTACCTGGGCTTTTGTAAATTTAATGCTCAAATTGGCTTTTTAATATCAGTGGCATAAGTGATTAGAAAATATATTCTGGAAGAAGCTACAACTCAGAGTTTACAAAGTCAGACAGTTGGTTGGCTCCTTGTACCATACAATATATGACCAAAAGGCAAATTTATGGGAGTGGATTATAAACCAAGGGTTAGCTTATGAAGGGACAAATGTAGTTCAAAAAAAGCAATCTCTGTGTCTCATGTGCTCTGGGCTCTGTCTTTATGCAGCTTCATTTCAGTAGAAACCAGCTAAAGAAGAAAAAAGGTTGAGTTTTATGTTTTTGTGCCTGTGTGGTGCAAGCACATGCAGCAATGGGAATGAAGAAAATCTCCATTTTGAGGCCATCTGTGTCGGTTCTTTTGTCTGAACCTGACAAGAGGTCATGGCAGATGGTGGGGTCACAAAGTCTGGCTTCTCAGGCTTGACAAAATGTGTTCATAAAGCTGGAAGAATACCAACTGTTCATACTGGCTGAAGAGCACTGTGGCAAAGGACTGTAATAGTTTATGGACAATACCTTCTGGATCATTAAGCTTGATAGCAAATAACTTGTCAAAGATGAACCTAGTTTGCTTATCTGTCAATGAGTTAAAACTGCTCAGCAATTATGTTCTTAACTCAGTTTTATTTCAGTAAGTTACTTGTAAAGCCTCTTAAAGAAAGAGAGGGAGGTCAGACTGCAATATGAATTTTGGCCAGAGCTCCAGATAAGGGATTGGGAGAGTTCATCTGCAAGGGTCAGAAATGTGGAAAAAGAACAGGCACCAAAGATCATAATTTGCAGAGGCATTGCAAGGATTCAGTATTTGCTCTTTGCCATGACCTCTGTAGCTTTATGGCTTCAGATTTCAGGATTACTACCAGATCCAGTAGCTCCTTTCCCCAGGGTGGGAATAGATACCTCCTTGTAGTATCTTCTCTGAAGCCAGAGAAAAATTTCTATTATTTTCTTGGATGTTTTGTGGTGAAATTAAAATGTGCACGTTTTCACAGGAGGATGTCTTAGTACAGTTGTGTGGTGTTCACATGCTGGAGTAACTGCTTAATTATGGCTGCAGTAAAGGGAGGCACTAAGGAAGATAAATACAACTCAGTCAACAGGAGATGGAGGATACCCCTAAGTTGAATAAAATGGTTTTCCACTAACAGTTTAATTGATATGATGTCTGAATAAACCAAGAAATGTATAGAAAGAGCCTAGAATTCAAAGTTCTCCTGGGTTATTCAGAACTGCTAAGGCAGTGATGGGGTGTGATGGTAGAGTTCCTCATTAGTTGCACACGTTACTGAAACACCCCTGGCACTCTCCTGAAGGGAGGTGAAGACACTGGCCCTTCTCAAACTTCACACACTTCAAAATACAGAGGAAATGGCATTAATTGCACCCTACTTTTGTAGCTGGTGAGTTCCACTGTAAATGGTTGTGACTCTTCTTTGATAAATAGTTTAGGTATCTTCCTAATTTTACTGAATTGATTCCAGGCTTTGAAGTGTGAACAGTTCTCTCTCTCTTATTCATCCAAATGCAATTCAAATGTCTTTTGTAGTCCATTTTTAAACTGCAAGAAAGTACTTATAAAGTACTTTCAAGGTACCTAAACACTTTGTCAAGTTAATTCTATCTTTAAAATAGTTTGTGCTGGCAGCATTGACTTGTAGCTTTCCTTCTGTTTTCTGTAAGGCTTCTGGAAGCTTTCATTTAAAAAATAAGTCACTTTAAACTATTTATTGGTATACCAAGATTTTTGTCTTTCCCTGGAATTCTAATATTATTATTCTAACTACACAGGTTTAATAAAAAAGCATGAAAACATTTAAAAGATGAGTTAGAGCTGAATTGTTTTTTTCTTGCATGTTTTCTAAAAATTCTGAATGTTTTCTTTATATATACACTTCATTAAAAGCCTTCTCTGTTGCTGGCTAAAGAGACAGTGGACAGAAGTAATTCACTTCCATTTTTAAAGCCAGTCTGCATTAAATGCAAAAGATTGCATGGTTTTAATTACAAAACTTTAGTAATGATATAACATGGTTTGCTAGCACATTAATTTAGTCAGGCCTATATGTAAGTTGGGCCTTTATATATAGGATTTAATCTCTGCCAGTTCCAAGCAATGAACATTTTTAGTGTCTCTGCAGAACCTGACCATTGTGGTGATTATTTTATCAGAAGCTTGGGTTTCAACTGAGATATTTCATTAACTGTCTTACAGGATGTTCATTTTAAAGATTCTGTGAAGATGAAAAGGGGTATCTTATGGCTTTATGAATTATAAAGCAATACTGTCTGACATGACGGCAAAAAATGTAAGTATAACTGTTCAACATGTATTACTTTTCATATTGGCATTCTGCCAGTCACTTCTGACTTTCAGAATTGCGTGGACAAATATAAGAAATCAATCACAAAGACCTCCTAAATTCAGAAATTTTGTCTGATTTTTGTATAGAACAAATATGTACTTCATCATCTTCTGCAGTATTTTGATAAATTTAAACTGGTTAGAAGCTCTTCAAGCATATGGAGGTTACTCAGATGTGGGTCAGATTGGTAACTGAGGTAATGCTTTATGCTGTTTTCATATTGATCCATTCAGGTCCTTCCAACTTGAGATATTCTGTAAGTCTGTGATTTCTCTAACATTTCTTCAAACTTGTGTGAAAACTGCACATTTTGTTGAATCTTCTCACATCTGCACCTCTGTAAAATCCTTGTACTGAGTCTGAGTCTCAGATCTCAAGAAAGAATAGAAAGACTGCCTATTATTTTGCTACTGTTGGTACACTCTTGGTTTCTACAAGACTGAAGGCCTTCTTGTTTCTTTGCTTGCTCCTTAACCAGCCTGTAGTGGTGTCTCGAGGCTCTATATTTGACTCCTCTATCCCGAGTTCTGAGGAAGCTTATGAAATGTCTTAACATCCTGACCTTAATTTTCTGCCTAATTAGCTGTGCTTCCTGAGCTACACAGCTTGGATAGAGAACAGGTCTGATTAATCCTGGTGATCAGTGAATTGAGTATGACTTTGGGCTCTGGGCAGTTTGCCTGTTAAGCACCTTTGACAGGGCATCCTGCATTCTAGTTAAATCTGAGTGGGGTTAGGAATCAGCACCACCAAAGAAGTGCCCCACAATGAAAGTGCAGGTAGCCTAGGATTTTGCTTGTTCAGTAACTGCAAAAGCTTTTGTGCATATTGGGTTAGACTGGTGCCCATGACATAGTTTGGTTAAATTAATTCTCAAGTGTTGGAAATATCTGTTGACTTTATTAATAGCTTCATTTGGTGTGTAATTCCAGGCTTTGAGGTGTCTTATATCTCACTTTTTGATTCAAGCTTACCAAGACAAGTAGTAAACTGGTAGGAATATTCAAAGCCCTTTGCTTATTATTTCATAGGTCATATTCAACTCTAGTACAAATAAATAATTCTACTGATGTATGTGGGACAGCTGCACAAATCCAGGTCATTTGTGGCTTTGACCTTTTGTTCAATGCAGTCAAAGGATAAATACCAATCCCAATAAAATCCATGGAGTGCTGTGTAATAGTCATAGAGTGGCCCTGGTTGGAAAGGATTTCAGGAGGCCATCTACTCTGATGTTTTGTGTAAAGCTGTTTGACACTGGAGCCCAGTTGCCTGGTGCTTTGTCCAGGGCTTTTGAAAATCTCCGAGGACAGATGTGACATTCACTCTGGGTAACCTAGTCTTATTCTGAATATAGAAATATAATTTTATTGTTTACTTCAGCACAATGCTATGGTTACTTTAGAAAATAAATATTTTATTGTTATGCATGCTTTGAAATTTTGCATATCAAACTCATGCAAACCTAGTCAGATACCTAATATTTATTGGTTTACTTTAAAAAAAATCAGCTACTGTGATGCAGATAAATGTAGTACTCAGTTTTCATGTTTACCTCTTCATATGGTGGTCATATGCTTTGTGTCCTTATTGGTAACACTTCTTAGGGTTTTTCCAACCTGGGTTACTCAGAATTGCACACTCAGGGCTATATTGTCAGCCCTGGTGTTGCCTGATGCTGTTAGAAGGCCCTAATGCTTCTGAATTGGCAGAGTTGCAGGGTTTAGATTCTATGTATGCCTGGGGGTTTCTGCAGCTCAAAACCTCTTTCAAATGTAAGGTTAGTATTTGATACAGTGTCAGAAATGGTTTAGTGCTCTGCAGAGTGAGTTGAGGAAGAGAGCTTCCTTGTGAGAGTACTTCCATCATTTTCCTTTATGTTGAAGCATTAAGGAAAGGAAATTTTAAACTACTGGAATTTGGGCATCTTCCAGGAAACTCTTGAAGGGCACGTGTCTTCTGTCAGATGTGCACAGCAGGAAGCTGCCACCTCTGCATTCTGCAGTCACTGCCCTCAGCTGGGCATGTGTGTGCTCCTGCTGCATGCCAGCCCCGAGCAGCGAGCTGTGCCTGGAATGGCTCCCACCTTGCAGGAAGCTGTGCTGAGCACCCTTCTGCCCAGGGCAGCTTGTGCTTCAGGCAGTGCCAGAATGTTCCTGTAGATTGAATGTGTATGCAGGATGAATAACCTTCCCCATCGCTGCTTTTCCTTCCTAACTCTGAGTGTTTGGTGGGAAAATTATCCAGGCTGGGTTCGCTGCTCATTTTGTTTAAACACAGGACCCTTTCTGGTAACTGTTTGTGGGTAATTTGACTTGCCTTAGAAAACATCTGACCAAAGAAGCTGTGAATAATAAAATGTTGAATAAAAGTTACAGGTTCTCTTGGAAAAGAGATGTTTATGTGCTTACAATTATACATTGTACCCAGATGTAATTCAAATCACCCTGTCCGACTGGGTTATTTCATTCTTTACTTATATGAGAAAATGTGTTTTTTCTTGCCTGTTTTGTATCTCCTTTCCCATTGGTCCTTCAGGTGAAAAGACACCAGAACAGTATTAACAACTGGAGGAAAAAAAGAGCAAATACTCATGATAAATTTATTTTTAGTTTAGTTTACTCAAACAAATGAGTGATATAACTTGGCAAGTTTTTTGAATAAGACTGTTAGTTTTGATTGTGAAGTAATTTGTCAGTGCTGTCAGAGGATGGCTGTCTTGCCATAGATAAGGTGAGTTAAATGGCTGTGATATTCTCCTTTCACATGTCAGCATGGAAGAAAGTTTAACTGCTGAGGTTGGTCATGGAGACTTGCCCAGCCAAGCAGTAGAGAGGGCTGGGCTACAAGGCAAGCTACAGAGCTCTCGTGGCAGTTGGCCCCATCCAAGACTCTGGCTGTGACTCTTTGTTTCCTCTCAACCTGTTTGGAAACTTAGTCACCTAACAGGAAAGGCAAACAAACCTCAAAGATATTTAGTAGTATGCAAAGGCCTGCCAAGTCCTTTCTTCATCTTCCATCGTGGCTGGATTCCTTGTGCTGCAGATGAACAGAAGCGGGAGTCCAGCTCCTGCTATGCCCACTAATCCAGACACTCTAGGCCAGTGTTATAAAGTAGAAATATCACAGGAACAGTACAGAAAGTAACAAATTATGCCAGTTAAGCACTGGATTGTTTACTGGTTTCAGTTTAGGAGTTGTTACAGTACAAGATTGCCAAAAGCAGTGTGTGGTCTGTCTCAGATAACAACGTGGCCTGGGAGCTCTTGAACACTGAGATGGAATCCTATAAAGGTCTTGCTGTGCAGCAGTATAGTAATGTTGCATCACACATTGCTTCTTCTGAGGACTTAGGATCATTTTTCTGCAAGAGAAACAAATTCCTTTAGATCTGCCACATTTCTCACTTCAGTTCTCATGAAATTCAAGTTTGTTTTCAAGCTCTTCTAAACTTAGATTATAACATTGAGAAAAGTGCTTCTCTTTATAAATGTGCTGCTAGGATCATTGTAATGGAAACAACAGATTTCTGTGCAAACTGAAGTTCTGTAATTTTGTGTCATTTGGATCACAGAAGTACAACATACATACAAAAAAACCCTCTCAAGTACTTTCTTGTATTTCCTTCTAAATATTTCAGAGAATTAAATGTAGAAGTTGGAATTTTCATTCTGACACTGTGTTATGTACGTCATCTTCAGTGTTTGATTAAAACACTGATCTGAATGAATAGGGAAGTGTACAGTTGTAGATCTAAAGCTGAGCATTCAATTGTGAACAAATTTCAGTGCTGTCTTCGAAGATGCTCCTTGTAATCCCTTCTCTTGGAATGAGTTGGGGCCCATAATCTAACATGATATTTATCCCTATGGACCCCTCTTCTTTCCCTGAATTTAAAATTTCTCCCATTTGTGTTATTGTAGTTGCTGCAGAGGCAGGCAGGGGTCCTGCTGTTGGTGTGAAGGCAGCAGAGGTGTGAGGCAGCAGTGCAGCCTCTTCCCCTTGGCTGGGCTGGAATGGCCTTGCCCTGCTCTGCCCTGTGCCATTGCACCCTGCCAGCCTCTGGTCAAACGTGGGCTCAAGGACACGTCCTCGGTGTAGGAACCTCAGTGGCCTCTTACCACAGCAGCCTTCCTTGTGCCCGAGCACATCCTGGAGTGCTGCCCTTTTCCGTATGGATCTGCTACCAAACCGTGCTAAGGAGACGTTTTGGTTTGTTTTTGTATCTTCCTTCCTTTGCCCTACTCCAGCCCGGGCGTTCCTGCTCGGTCCCTCCCCAGCTCTGCTGCATCGCTGCTGCACCGCTGCCACCTGCTGGGAGCCAGCCCGGGAATGGCAGGGAAATGGGACACCCCTCTTTGGACACAGCCTCTGGGGACACCGCAACAGCCCAAGCGCCTGGGAGTGCAGGAGGGTCTGGCTGGGTGTGCCAGGAAGGGCAGCAAAGAGCCCGTGGTACTGCCAGTGTCGGAGATAAACTGAGGAGCTGTACTGGGGGTCTCGAAGGGCTTGTTTATAGAAGCACACACCTGAGCTCATCGGGGCAGTGCTTTACAATCAGAGCAGTGCAGGAACAGTTCATCTTGCGTGTCTCCTGATGGGGAAAAAATCTTAGCAGAGATATTTTCTAGAGTCTGTCACAATGCTGTATGCAGATTTTCCACTACAAAAATTATTTGCTGAATACAAGGTCTCTAATCAGAATTGAGAGACTGAATGCTCATAGTAGGTATTCTTTTGTCTTGTGTAGTTTATTTTAGTTAAATATAATTTATCTAAAATTAAATGGTGCTCCAACTTGAGTGTATTAAAATTCTTCGATTGGCCCTACCATAGAGTCTATTGTTGCTACATACATCTGTAAAATAAAGCAAAATGTTTGACCCTTCATCATATGATTGCCTTCTTTTAACTTGGATAGTGGAACTGTTTGTCCCAATGATTTACAGAAGTACTCAAATTTTATAGTATTTTAAAAAGAGGTTGGGATAGGAGGGACTTCCCATCTCTTCCCTTCCTCATCCAGGAGCTGTGATCTTGTATTTTTCTGTACAAACTACACCATCCTATGCTTTGTGTGCATGCCAAAGTCTGAGCTGCACTATTCTGTATAAGATTTAAATTCTCTATGTCTCCAGTAACTTACTCCCAGTAAATCAGTGTATCTCTGAAGACTAGGGAATGTATTTAGAATACATCAATAGTCACATCTCATACCTGTAGACTGTGCAGCTTAGTACTGAGGCAATTGGACATGGGCAGATTTCTGCTGTGTTATTGGTGACAGCTGCTCCCTTTGACTTGGAGGGGATAGTGCCTCACACCATAATAGCCAGAATGGGCTGCTTGGGTCATATGTTGTAGACAGTCAGAATATTCAGGGTGTTTTTTAGGTAACAACTTAGTTAAAAGTAGAGTTTGTCCTTGGCTTGAGTCTCATGCTCTTGCTAGACTTTACTGTCCATAGGATTATGATGTTTCATAATGCAGAAAGTTGCTTTCATAATATTGTTACTTGCATATTAGAAAACATAGATTTATCATATTTTAAGATTTCAAAAATGTTTTGTTCAGGTTGGTGTGACTTCCACAAATGGAGACTTGAAAGGATTTATAGATCAGAACCAGAGTCCAACAAAAGGTAAGAGAATTCTATTCAATACATATGTTAAGACTTATTTCACTGCATATGATTGGTTCACATTTGGGATACCCAGAATTTAAATGTTCAAAATATATTTCATATATCCCCACTGGTAGTTGTTTAATACCGACATGTCAGTAGCAAAGATGGGAAAGTCTTCAAAATTTCAGAGGGGAAAAGAAGGTGTAGTAAAAATAATAAGAGGATAAAATAAGCCCTTTTTTTCATTCCTTGATGGTGAATAATATGCTGAATTTCCTGATTTCTAGCCCATCCTTAAAGTTCCCTGGTTCAGTTGTAGTAAAAATTACATAGAAGGCTAAGCTTGATGTCATACTTCTTTCTAAATGTTCTGCATAATTTACAATAATAATTATGTTTTGTCCTGTCCTGTTTTATCTTAGCACTTCTAGATTAATCACTTTTGAATCAAAAACAATTTATGATCAGTCATAACAGCTATGATATTCCAGTAAAAGAAACCCCGTATCTGTATTAGAAAACTCAAGGATTTCCAGTTCAGGAAACATTTCAATCAACCTTTCCAAGTAAATACTGGTTTGCTGTTATCCACTGCAATAAACCAATGCATGTAGTAACAGGAAGGTTGATTTTTGGCTGATGCCATCAAACCTAAGAGACTGAAAAAATGAGACAGCTGAACAAAAAATGGCTGGAGCTACATAGCTTCCTAGTTTTCTCAACTTTGCAGAACATGACAGGCTGGTGGAGGCCTTTGAGAATTATATTTTGCAAATTGTGCTTCATTGTTTTGTGATTATTGTGTTGTGATGCTAGGGGAAAAGACTAAGTGCAACATTTTCAAATAATTTCTGAAACAAGCAATTGATTTCTCCAGAAAATAACTGAATAACTTTTTAAGGTATGGTCATTACTGTTAGGAATATCCCAGTGACCCGTATCCCACTCTTGATCAGATTTTCCTTCTGGGATGATGGATGCATTGTTACTTCTATTTTTATATATTTTATAAAATGTTGTGATCTAATGATTTTTTTAAAACCTTGAGGTATAATTAGAAATTGTTGCCATCTCTATTGAAATAAAGCATCTTGTTCACAATGGATTACTCTTCTTAAAACATCAAATATTCCATAAAAGCAATTCACTTCCCTGCATGTGTTGCCTTTATCTCATGGCTCACAGGCTCTTTGGCTAAAAGCCCCTTCATTTGGAGCTCGTTTCTTCTGCTTGAAATGAGCACTCATTGGATCTGAGAGGGAATGCCACATGCAGATGGCTTTTGACTGATAGCCTTGGTACTCACCTAATGCCACGGGCTGCTTGTGCGAGGACCACCACTGGATAAAATATTTTAGTAGCCCATGCAGCAGAGTCAGGATAGCTCCTTTCTGAAAGTCCTTTTCACTTGGTCTTTGACACAGTAGATTCTTACTGTTGCAGTCCAAATTGTTCAGCTGTGACAGGATGGGCTGGGCTGGCCGTGCTTCATTTCCTTACCTGAAATTACTAGTGATTGAAATTATTCCTCTAGGAGACCTGCATTTTAATTTTCCCAGACAGAAAAAAGTGGCTCTGATTCTCATTGTTTAGTAAATTAATATTCATGGGTCGCTGAATGGAAAATAGAGGCTTCCTCTCAAGTTTTGGGGAACACAGATGGCTATTTGTAGCCTTGGAGATAGATCTGTATGTATGTGTCAGGTATTCTCCTAGTTTTCTATCATGGATTGTGCTTTTTGGGAGATACTCCTGGGAGGACCCATGCCAACAAAACTGATGTGCTCCTGGGTGTCAACAGAACTTTGATGTCCAGTAAGGTTGATTGACAGGAACTAAGGAACTGCATCCATCATTCAGGCAAAATCCTGGTTTAAGTAGCAAAATGTCTTTCTGAAGTTGGCCCATTCTGTTAAAAGATTCAGTAGAATAGTTCAAGTTCGTCCTTAGATTGGTGTGATTAGGTTTGTGAATGAGTTAGTGGCAGCTCTGCCTTTGGTTTGGGGTAATTGTTGCAAGCTGTGATGAATTCAACCAGACATACTGTAGAGTTCATGATAGAAAGTTGCAGGTATAACCTTGAGAATTTAAAACTTAATCTGTCTGGGGACACTCCCAGTCACTAAGTTACATGCTTGAAGTTCTGTAAGCCTGTGCACATCTATTACAACAATGGAAAATCAAACTGTTTTTCTGGTGACTCCAAGCAGAGGCGTGTGTGTTACCCTTGCCCCATAAAATCACCCCTTGTGCAAGGCAGGGGTGTGTGGGGCATGCACAGGGATGTGAGCAGCATGCACAGGGATGTGTGCAGCTTTCAGGGCTCCATGCCAGCTTAGAGAGTCCTGAGGCTCCCTGATCTGTTGGAGTTGCCTGGGTGTGAAACCCTGTGATAAAATCAAGATTTGCAATCCGATATCGCTTGAAAGCTCACCTTAGCAGTCAATGAGTCGTCATCAGCCCGTTCAGTTCAGCAGAGTGGCACTGGCGGTGGAATAGCACGGTTAAATCCCGGGATAGCAGCCTGGATGCCAGGGCGCACCCGTGCACGGGGGGAAGGAGAGGCTGCCATGGGGACTGGGCACATCTGCTGCTGCTGGGGCCATAGGTATGGGATTCTTAGCTTAAAATGTGGGATGTAGACTCACACAATGATTTTGGGGAATCTTGCTGTCCTTAGTTAGTACTTCTTTGTTAGTGCATTCCCAGTTCCTATGAGTTCACATGTTCTTGTTTACTGCTGTGGAGGGAAAAGGGACTCCAGCCACGGAGCACCAATCTTGGACAGGCTCCATGAGGGAGGAGCCATTAATCATAATTGTAGAGAGCTTGCTTTGGGTGGGAATCTTCACTTCTAATACAACTTCACAATTAACTTCATTTCCAAGCATCTTTCTGTTACACGGTATCTATCTTTTACTAAATCCTGACAGGGCTTAGTATTTGGTGTTTTAAAACCTCAGTGCACAGGGCTGCTGTAAGGGAAGTACTTCATTGTATGCTTGAAGAGATCTGCTAAAATGACCAAGACATCAGAAGCAGTTATCCACAGGCCTGTGCCTGGTACTTTCAGATTCATACAGCTGTTAACTCCTGTAGATTTGTCTCAAATTGAACAGTAAAAGACTGAAATTGAACTGCTCAGTGTAAGTCTGAAGTACATTGAAAAACTGTCTGCCCCATTTTATTTTTTCTTTTCTGCAGATCTCTTTGATTTAATCTCTATGGAATTTTTAAAGTTAGGCTTGTAGCCCAGTAATTCTGTGCAATGCACAAATGAAGAAATGTACCAAGAAAATACTTGTGTACTAATAACACAATAATAATTCCATTTTTCTATATGCTTCTATAATACTGATCTTGGAGATCAGTAAATGTCCTAGTGTAATGGAGAACCTTGAGGACACATCACATTAGTATTCCAAAATATCCTAATGGGCTGCTGATATCTCTGAGCTGGGGTTTTTGGCATCATTGTCAAGCTGTAGGCTGTATTATTAAAAATGGCTGTTCATTGAGACACTTTTAAAAAGTGGACATTTGTTTAGAGCTCTGAATATGAAATCCAAATTGCCAACACTTCCCTGGTGTTTTGTTTGAAAATTCAATGGGGTTTTTTTGTTGATGTATGCTTTGTGTGTAACCCCAGCTGGTTGGGCTGTGGTCCCCATCAGCCATGGTCTCCTTCAAACTGGCTGTGACAGATTCTATAGATTCTCCAGTTGACATTGTTTCTGATTATATTTGCAACTAAGCTGCAGACCTAACACATTTAGTTATACAGGAAAAAAATGACTAAAATCTCTTTAGCATCATATTTGTATAGGAGTGCATATTGTTTATGTGAAATTAAGCTATTTAGGGTGGCACATAATGACTTAAACTGAGTTTGAGCTGCTTAGGGTGTGCACGTGAGCATATATGTACATAAACATTAATAACTTTATCTGGGACTGCTTTAAGTTGAAGATGATTTAAATGGATTTTTTCTTTTTGTGCACCAGTAAAATTGTTGCACAAATGCCAGGAAGAATAATAGTTATGTAGCAATGATGGATTTTTTACAATATGAAATTATAGCAACACTGTTTCTCTCCCCAAGAAGCAACAATAGTGGTGACTGAAGGATGGAAAAATAATTTATGTATAAGCAAAGTGCTTTTGTTCTGAGAGAAACATACATATATATATCCACTGGCAGATTCTTATTCTGAATTTGCTTCAGTGCTAAGGAGGCTCAGTCTGGGATGGCTCTCTGTATTGCAGTCAAAGCCTCCCTATGAGAGTTTCACGTGGGTTTCTTTCCCATGTACTTGATTTTCCATAGGTAAATGGGAATAATGACACTGACCTCCTTTGTGCCTTGAAAGTACTGCTGAGAAACATTATATAAGAATTGAGTATTATTATACAAATCATTCCAGTTTGATCCATCTGTGCTGACCTTTTCCATCCATGCAGTGAGATTACCGTGACTCAAGGCTGATGGGTCTCATTGTGTTCAGCTTATCACTGTACTCACTGCTCTTGTGCCCCAGGACATAAATCAGTGTAATCTTTTTTGTCCCCAGATGATGGGTGTTAATAAGACTTGGCATTTATTTAGAATTTGGTCGTGTTTAAAGCCTTTGCAGTTGCTTTGTGATAATGTATATAGTTACTTTGATGATATTTCTGCTTTCAGTTGAATACTGAAATCTGTTGAATGTTTTGTCACATCTATTTCCTCCTAAATGTAATGATATAATGATATAATAATAATATTTGAAGCAATTGAGGTTACATGAGTATCTGCACCATGATGCTATTTGTAAAAATAATGGTAGGGAGGAATATTTTATTTGTGATTGATAAAACTTTCTGTTTACTGTTTTTTCAACTGCTGACAAACACAAAAAGCAACCTCTTACTGTGAAGAATTTGGTTGTTCTTTCTTTCTGGCCACTGTGGATAAGAAATACCTCACTTAAAAAAACAAACTGTTTTTTTTTCATCTTATCTGTATTTAAAAAATCTACACATTCACATATTTATATTTGCGAATGAACAAAATTAAAAGTAAGAACAAGGGCAGGGAAACATCTGAAAACTTGATCTTGAAACTTAAGATTGTTTTGACAGTACTGCTGCCAAATGAAAGATTTGTGTAGGGATGACCGTAACTGGCCAAAAAGACATTTAAACACACACCATATGTAAGCAAATGTCTTTTAAAAATCAAGATCAGTTATTGGAATGACCCTTGTATCTATTGAAGTTACCCAGGTGGTGCCAATGTTCCTTTATCCAGGGAGCCTTGTAAATGAGGGCACAGTGCAGCAGTAGCTGCTAATTAGTGCTTTATTCATGGTTTTTCCTAGGCTGCTCAGTAAATCTGGTGGGCTGTGTGGCTTTGGCAGTGGGTCTGCATGTGTGTGTGTGTGAGGGAAGTATCCATGCAAATGTTCAAGGCAATGCCAGGTGCAGCTGGATCCCGTGGATCCCATGGATCCCAGTCTGCTGGCACATGCTGAGAAAGAGCCAAGCAGTGCCGGATGTGGTGGGTGGCCATGAATTGCCCGGTGCTGTGAGCCCCACGTGGCCACTCTGGCACAGACAAACATGACAGCCCAGTGCCTCTTGCAGGCTGGGAAGTGCAGCTGGAGACAACTCTGTGGTGTAGCCCTGTGGTAAAAGAGCTGGGGGCCAAAACCAACATTTCACAATTTTACTGCACTTGGCCATGTGACCTTACGCTGTCGGCACCAGAAAAAGTAATTTATTTCTTTTCCCTGCTAAGGAAAGGGACAAGGAGAAATAGTATGAGAGCTGATCCTGGAGGTAATGGGGTCAGAAGTTTCAGTTGCAGCAGAAAAGAGGAAAATTCCTACAGCAATACTGGGAAGTGACACGTCATTGGTGGCAACAGCCTGGAATGAGGGAAGAGACTAGGTTTTGATGTAATGTGCTGGCACAGCTTGGGAAATCCTAGGCAAAGTCCTCTAGCAAAAGTAAAAGTGACAAGTGAGAAACCTATTTTGAGCTCAGCATGGGAACACAGTGTTTGTAAACCATGATTTACTGTCATGTGCTCTCTGGCACTACCTCACAAAATATGTTTCATAACAGAACAAAGATTTACTGGGGGGGTGGGTTTGCAAGGGGGGGAGGTTTATATTTGTTTTTATAGGTGAGTTACATGACTGAATAATTTATTCATTTTATTGAGTAGACATGCAAGCTGCTTCTGAAGATGTTTTAGATACAGATGTGCCTTTTGGAAATTTAATATTTAGTAGTATTATTCCAGATGCCAAAACAATCAACACAGAACATTCGAACATCCTAGTCTCAATTTGTTTGTATTTCTCATATATCTGTTGAATATTTCTTAGCAAGGGGAGACTTCACATAAATCTACATCCTTTCTACTTTTGTGCTGGAACTACAGAGGATAAGATCCTTTTTCCTCTCAGTTATGTTGCTTCTGCTTCCTGTTGAGAGAAGTTACTTTGTTGAATTTATCACTTTTTCAGTAACCTCACAGAAGACATGGGTATACTAAAATAAAATGTAAAAAAAGAGACCACGATTCAGGACCAAGTGAGAAAAGACAATTGGGCAGTGGAGGTGAACAGGTGATGTGAGAAAAGACAGGGGAACAGGGATGTGTAACACCACTGAGTCAGCTTGGGCCATGTGGGCTAAGCTGAGTGTTGGCTGGCTCCTGTGGGAGCAGGGCTGGTGCCTGTGCTGCTCTGAAGGGACCTGTCACCTCAGATGCCTTCAGCTGCTGTCTGCAGTGCCAGAGAACATTAGTAGCTCTCCAGGAACCAATCCTTGTCCTCGTGACCCCAGCTAGACCCAGGCTGACTGTGGATTACCAGGCAGTGGCAGCTCTTCCTTCTATTTGGTTGTGCCTCAGAGCCCATCCCTGCCCGGGCTGGACCAGGCTGTGTGTAGGAACGGGGGTTGGTGTTTGATTGAGCAGTTCCCAGCTCTCCTGCTTTGAAGCTGTCACAGAGAAAGGAGCTGCTGCTGCCATCACAGTGGCAGTCTGTGGATAAGCTGAGGTGCTCAGGGCTTTGAGAGCCTTGTGCACAACAGTTTGAACACTCAAGGGGTAACAGTGATGCTGCAACAGTTTTGATTTAAACATTAAATCCAAATAATCGAGCTACAAGATGCTCTTTAGAATAGAGAAGGAGCAGCAGTATTTTGGGGCTGTCAGCACAGAGCTGCCCTTCTCTGTGAAGGCAGGATGGTTTAGATCCATAAGCAGTTTGGGATCACAGAGATGATAAACATCTTGGGATGAGACCACGCTGCGCTGGAGATGGCATGGGAGACTTTATTGTGCCATCCAGCTGCCTGCTCTGTGACTTTAGGTGAGGTGTAAGGGCATCACATGCTCCATCTGTACAGTGGCAGGCTGGGGCTGGCTTACATCAGCAATGACTGTGGAACACTCTGGCACAGTCAGGTGAGGAATGGTTAAGGCTTTGAAGGTTTATGGGTGCATATCTTGTACATGTGATTACGATTGTAAGTAGGATTTGTATATCGGCTTCTTTTAGAAGTATTCACATTAATTTTCCCTTGTAATGCTGAGGAATGTCAGGCTGTGTGCTCTTTGTCTTAAGCAAGAATCAATTGTTTCTGGAAATAAAACACATGTAATTTTAAAAGTAAAATAGTGAAGGTGTAGTTTTGTGAGGTGTCCTTGTGACATCTGCTGAGAGGTCTGGAGGTTACTGAAGGTGTGTTCACAGTGAATGAGACAACAAAGCCAACCTGATTCCAAAGCGTTAGAGTGGTGTGAGAATTTGCCAATGTTTTTCACAGGTTATAAGGAGGTAATTTAAAACTCTCCTTTTACCACTCTTCTTAGGTAATATTTCAGTAATCGCATTGCCAGTTTCCAGCACCAACTCTCCGACTAAGATTTTGCCAAAGACCCTGGGACCAATCAATGTGAATGTTGGACCCCAAATGGTAAGTTTTGCAACTCCAGTAATGCCAGCTTGTGTAACTGGCTGTGACTTCCTGGTGGTGTAAGACAGGAACACGGAGGAACTTGCTGCCTCCTGCCTCAGCCACAAAGTGCCCCACCTGGATGGGAGAGTGGTGACCTGGGGGCACAGCAGGCCTGGCATGCCAGAGCTGCCACTCCCAGCAATGCTCTTGTATGTGCCCTTAGGGGACACCTATCTTCTGAACTTTGAGTGGAAATTGAAACAGCTTTACCAGCTGACATTTTAACTATTACTCAAAACTGTATTAAGAAAAACCCCTCATTATTGATACTCTTTGAATGCTTTAAGTCATGTTCTCACCAATAAATCTCCAGCATAGTCAGAGAGTGTCTTTGATGTGTTGGTAGAAATTCTAAACTTGTTGAAACTACTCTTCTTAAAACTCTCTTGTCCTGTATATGTATATTGATGTTCCAGGGATTTTGGATCTAGTTTTGAGAAAAAGTTTAGATTTTCTGGTGGCCAGAGAGCTAAACAGGCAATACTGTGAACAGTTTCTAGTAACCTGATACCTCCTTGCCAGGCACTTAGCCTGAGTACAGAACCATTTGATGTTTCATAAAAATGGTGTTGGGCCGTTTTCACCTGAGCAGTGTCTGCTGTTCTTCGGGGGCTTTGTCCCAGCTGTGCAGAGGGGACACACATCACAGCCACCCCCGTGGCACTCCCTGCTGGCAGAGCTCTGCCCCCAGCACTGGTCAGGGGCTGCCTGCCAGGAACAGCTCCGCACGTCAGCGCTGATGTCTCACTGCAGCCTGTGCCCTGTGGCACTGCACTGGAACAGCTCTGCTGCTGAGGATGTGTCCTGGCAGTGCAATAAATAACCCAAACAGGGAGAGCACTCACGTAATGCAGTTCCTACTCTTATGACTGACTTCTCAAGCTCGTTTGAAAATTCAATGGGGTCCTGCTTGCACTTTAGAAGGTTGCACTTGCACTTCTATAGAAGATAGAACTTGCAAAAGCTACTGTGTGATGTGAGACACACAATTTTTATTCTTTTTTTTCTGTTTATTTTTTATTCTTTATTCTGCTGCTTTGTAAGGATAGATCTCTATTCAGAAAATATTTTCTTAATAAATAGCCATTAACACAGGCTTTCTAAGATACCCAGCACACAGCTGTATTGTGCCAGGCTATTTAAAAGCAAAGGCCCACGAGCTCTCAGTAGTGGCAATGTTAGCGCTCCCTCAGCATCTGCCTGTGTCAGCAGCACCCTCTTTGATTTATTTATTTAGGCCTTATTTACCCGCTGTGGGTTGCAGGCCCTGGGGTGGCTCCGGGGTGCCGTGGGCCGGGGCTGCTGAGCCCGGCGGCTCCGGGGCTGCTGAGCCCGGCGGCTCCGGGGTTGTGCCCGGCGGCTCCGGTCCCTGCTCGGTGCGGCCGGCGCGGCTGCAGGAGCGGGCGGGTGCCGCTAGGTGGCGGCGCGGGCCGGGCCGGGCTGTCCCTCGGCACCTGCCGGCCCCGCCGCGCTGGTTTCGGCACCCGCCGGCTCCTAAACACCATCAGCCCTTGACCTCTCTCTGCCTCAGGCCGGAGCACAGTCAGGTGACAGAAGGGACACCTTTCCCTGCCTGCCTGCCATGGGTAAAGCCAGGCACCTTTGGTTCTCCGGTATCAACCAGGAAATAAATACATAACCTGCACCTGGGTTTTGGTTTCTCTGAAATTCTCTTTTCCCTTGGTTCTGTCAAGCTGTACATTTGCAAACAATAAATGTGATAAATTTATGTCTTTAAGACAGAAAAGACATGCATGTAGTCACAGCGTGGTACCAGGGGGGATGTGAAGTAATGCTTAATGAGCTAAGGAAATGGGAAATTCTTCACACACCATTTTTCTACTTGTCTAAACAATAGTGATGGAGACCAAACAAATGCTGTATACTTATCTGTAGTTTGTATATATATGCATATATATATATACACACACTTGCAGTACCTGTATGTCAGCTGTATACTTACAGCATATCCTTACAACAGTTAGTTACCAGAGTGCCTTGGGATGCTTACACAGGTGTTGGATAAATTAAATAGTAAAGGAAACTACAAAGTTCAGTACAGTCAGTACTCAAAATGTCACTAACAAATGGAGTAAAGTAAAACAACGTTTTAAAAAATTAGGTAAGGTATAAGAGTAAAAAGCACTGTCCAAGAAGCTTTGATATGAATCTTACCATAATGGAATAAAAAAAATTAAATTTGGTTTATTTTAAAGATTAGCTTTCTCAATACTGTTTCATTTTTAAATATTATTTAAATTATTTTAGTGACCTACTTTGAAAAATGAAGTTGGATGTGATTTAAAAGTCAAGACTGGGTGTCCTGGTGTTAACCAGTGTACCTACAATTTCACCAGGCTTGCATAAATGCAAATTCTATCTATGCCATAAAGACTTTACATTGAATTCTGTAGGTACAATGAGTTGCCAGCGTGCCTTGGGACCTTGTGAATGCTAGAAACTGCAGGGAATGCTTTGCCTGCATCTCAGATTGTCTTTTGTATAGACAATTACTTATTGATATATAGACAATTATTATTATTACTTAGTGCAATGCTTAGTATGAATTTTGGGCTGTAGTTACCTCTGTTTTCCTCAGAGAGCTGTGGTTTTTATTGCTGAATTTTACAGATCATAAGCACACCACAAAGACTGACCAGTTCAGGGAGTGTTCTGATTGGGAGTCCGTATAACCCAGCTCCAGCCATGGTCACACAGACACACATAACAGAAGCTTCCAGCTGGGTCCCAGGGTAAGGCTTTTGTCTCATTTAAAGATGTCTGAGCATCTGTTCTGATCTTTTCCATTATTTATACTGTTGAATCTACACTGACTTACAGTTTCTAGTTCTTGCACAACTAAATGGAGTCTGGCATGTGCTTTTCAGACTGAGAGGCGCTTCTGATGTCTGGAGCATGTGAACACAAATTATAAGCACCAGTCACTTCACTGTCTGCTTTAATTGTAGTTTCTGACAGCATCTATTTCTTGGGGAAAATGGAGAGTCACAACAACTCCTTTTAAAAGAAGCCTTTATTTTTTCCAGAAGTTCATGGTATATCCAGGTAGCACTGCTACTGAGCACAGCAGCAGGTGCCTACAGGGGAGAGACTGTCAAAAGCACTTCAACAGGCATTTAAGAATAAAGTCTAATAGAAAACTTTGAATATAATAAATGTGGTATTTTTATTACTATTCTACATTAGTAACAGGTTTCATGGGGTTCTGAGGTGCTCCAGCCAAACATGACTTTCTTTATCTCTTCTAATTAAATCTGGTCTTTAGAGTGTTTCTTGGCACTTTAATATCAGTACTGCTGAGCTTACCTGTCTCAAAACAGAGATGTAGTGCTTTGCCTGAAAAAAGTAATATATTTCTGCATCTAGATTAATTTTTCAAATCAGTGATGAATGTCAGTATTACCTTTTCAACAATCGGGGTGGGAAATGGAGCATCTAGGAAAGAAATGAGAGCACAATGTTTGTCTCTTGATTTTCTCCATTTTAAAGGTCTGTCACAGGTTGTACTTTCCAATTGCTGTATTCCTCCCCAGAGAGTCAATAAACTACAGGCCCAGTCATGCAGTTTTTAAGCTGATTTTTTTTTCTGAGTGTTCATTTTCTGAAATAACTTTTGAATGCACTTAATTCTGATTTTATTTGAGAAAGGAGTTGTCAAAGATTACTTTTTCCCTGCACATTTTGTGAGATGTGGATGCCAGGCAGACATTCTTTCAGTACCCAGAAGAGGGACAAATTCTGCTGTCTGGTCACAGCTAGCTAAACCAAAGAATCAACACACCTCATTTTCCCAAGTGTCATCCAGTGGTGGGGATTCCCAGAGCAAGCTTGTGACAGTGCATCAACCACCACCAGGCAGCACCATCCCTCTGTGTACTGTCCAAGTTGAGACACAGGATTTCCAATGAGATTTATCTTTTACTTCATCCATAAAAAGGCTCAAGATGACTCCAGACAGACCAGTCAGTAGTGATCCATGCAGAAGTCCATACAATAGGCCACCTTGTCATTTGAGGAACAGAGCTAAGGAAGGGTCTGTGGTATTTTGAACTGGGGTAGCGAGCCGTTGCTGAAGACACTTCAGAAGACTGCTTGCTTTAGCCATTGTTTACTTCACAGACTCCAAATTATCTCCAGAATGAGAGGAGCACGTTCCCTGGCAGGGCTCGCAGAGGCTCTGGCAGCCTGGGTGCAGAGCAGGGCACGGCTCTCACTCACTGCCGTGCCAGGGCAGCCCCCGGCCCCGGCTGCTCAGCCCCAGTTAAGCACCATGGACAGAAATCCCTTTGGTGCTGCGAGGGAGAGGCCTGGTCGTGCATTTGGGATGGCACAACCCAAGTGCTGGCTTTCAAGCACAGCTTTTCAAAGCCATCACTTCTGTTTAGCTTCCTTCCCAGCAGTGCCAGGGGTTCAGCTGTGTAAGCCTGTGCTGGGAGCCCAGCTTTGGCAGGGCAGGGAGACAGCGTTCCCCAGCTCAGCACGGCCCTCAGGCACTGCCCTGGGAGGCTGCAGCAGGAAAAGGCAGGTCTGGAAAGCAGCTCCTGCTTGCTGTGGGGAATAAACGGGGTGATAAGGAATGGCCAATGATTGCAGACTGCTGCTGCTGCTCAAAATTCATGGCAGCTGCTTCTTCAGAGTCTGTCTTCAGCTCTGTATGCTTCAGCTCTAACAGGAATATGGTTAGTGTTTTACCTTGGGGTTTTGTTTAAAGATTCCTAAACATTCACTGGCTTGAAAATATAGGATATATCTTATGCACTGTTTAAAGACATTTTTCTTCCACGTGGAGGAATTTTAAATAGGAATTTTCAAAAAAGCCCAGCTTCTCCTTTTTGATGGACTTTGGACATCTAGCTCACACCAGCACTTCCTGTAGTTCCAGGTGAAGTGACTTCCCTCAGTTCCTGTGTGCAAAGCATGGTAAAATTTGGGATAGAATTTGTCTGGCAGTGAGCCCCAACAGCTTCCTCCACAATTCCTAACTACCTTCCCTCAAATTTTGTCAAGCTCTGTATGTTGTATTTTTCCCTTTCAGTAAACATGTAACAGCAAACACTAGAACCAGCTAGGCCCCATATACAGTGATTTTAGTGGTCTACAGATATAATGTTATTTTCAAATTAAGTTTGAATTGTCTTGTCTTAGGGAGCGAAAACGGACTCAAGAAATTATAGAGTCAGATTTTGCAGAAAGGTGAGTGTTACTGAATGTGTATTTTCTGTATCGAGTCATACCTGCTTTATTTCAGATTTGCCTTTCAGAAAGATAAGTGTCCAGGTCCTGCTTTCAGCAGTTTTCACTCCTTCAAATCAAAGCTGTGTTGGGGTTTTTTTAGTCTGCTGGTGTTCCTTTTTACTCTATTTTGTTTCTTTTACCTGTATTCTGTTTTCTTAAATACATTCACAATTTTGAAAATCATTCTTGGTTTTTTTTATTAGTTTCTTTAGCTTTTTACTGCTGATGGGGGCCCTTTTTCTGAAAAATAACAGCTTTCCCTGGAACACATTGTCAAATAAAACCATGAGACTAATTTAAAAAACCAAGAAAACCCAAAACAAAACCAAAAAACCCAATGAAAAAAAAACCCAAACAAACAAAAAACCAAACAAAAACAACACAGCTGAACTTTTTAAAGACTTCTATTTAATTACACATCCAGATCTAGCTTGTGTGATAAAAACAACTCCTCCTGTTTGTTCCTGCTTTTCTGGAAGAAGGTGAATGGAAAATAACCCTGACAGTTTGCCAGTTCTTAATTTGGCACCTTAGAACCCAGTGAATATGTACTTACTCTCCACAAAAGAGATTCTTGTATCTATTCTATGATGGCACATCATAGAATAGATGTATATATATGTATCTATACTATGATGTGTATATATATATATATATATGTGGATATATTCTATGATGGACACACCTTAATTCCCCTAATGACCAAGTTTAGTATCTCCTGCTGTACATTAAATAGGGATATCTGAGCCTTTCTATTTTAGGCACACACATGAGAGATCCACATAAACCTGGCTTCCAGGCACATAAGCACCCTGGGAGATTTTCCTCTTTTTTTTGGTTGTTCTTTTGTGAGACTACATGGAGATGAATTACAAATCCATTTTAAGCATCTTCCCAGCAGCATGTGTTCAAATGCTATCAATGTAGAAATAGTCAAGGAAAGGGAAGGGGCTCTCGTGCACTTTTTTGCCAGCTTGTAAGAAACAAGAAACTGATGCAAAAGTTTTCTTTTTCTATTACACAGTCCAGATTTCTGTTGCAAAAGGTCACTTTTTGCTGTGTAACAAAGTAGCTTATTAACATTCAATGTATTAAAATAATACTTTTCTCTTTTCAGTAAGAGAAGCAAGAAAGGAGATAAAAATGGGAAGGGTCTGAGGCATTTTTCAATGAAAGTTTGTGAAAAAGTTCAACGTAAAGGAACAACTTCATACAATGAAGTCGCTGATGAGCTCGTGTCAGAATTCACAAATTCTAACAGCCACCTAGCAACAGATTCAGTAAGCAAATATGTGTTGAATTCTGTTATACCAATACAGATTTGTCTGTTTTATCGTGGAATTCTGTTTCTGCACTGTCCTGCAACAGTCCATACTCTCCTTCACTTACCTAGTTCTCAAATATAAAGACTTAATCTTTGAAATCTAAAAATACACAATTAAGATGAAGAATTGAAGTCCCTCTAAATTATAAACAAAGTAGAGGAATCTGCCAAAATAACTAACTTTAAGAAAAGGCTATCTTGTATATGTGGTCTTGTCAGGCTTTTCAACTGTGCCAGACTTGGCATGATGGAATTTCCTGCAGAGATGCTTCAGGAAAGCCTGAAGTTTCCACTTGCAGCCAAGCATGCTCATGTGGTATCCAAGGGGTATCAGCTGAAGGATCATGGTTTAACACCACTCTGACCAGAACTGCCATTTTGGCCTTTGATCTTCTCCATGTCTGTGGAGGATGTATTCAACTGCTTTTCCTTTTAGAATTCAATTCTTTTGTTGTAATTAGTGTTGCATTGTTTTCTTAGCAGGCTTATGATCAGAAGAACATTAGACGGAGGGTTTACGATGCCCTCAACGTCCTGATGGCAATGAACATCATTTCAAAGGAGAAGAAGGAAATCCGATGGATCGGCCTTCCTACAAACTCAGCTCAGGAATGTCAGAATCTAGAGGTAAAGGGAGGTACATGGGAAATTCTGTTTTGTTCACATGTTGTGATAATTGACTTGCTCTTCTTTAGAACAGGGATTTTTTTTCTTAATTTGAACCTGATTGGTTTTGATGCTTGTGCACTATGGAAATACAAATTTTGATATTGGAATAAACTGAAAAAATATGTTTGTGTATGCTTAGTTCAGTTTCATTTAGTATAAATTACATTTAGTTTTTTAAAAAAGACAAGCAGTTTACCTTACAAAAATGGAGATTGGTTAAATCAGGGGTTATTTTTATGATTAATGTTTGTAGTACCTTGAATTAACCAGAAGAAAGTCAAAGGAATTTATGGTTCAGTTATGCTCACAAAATGGTTTACATTTAAAATGAGACCAATTCTCTATTAATGTCTGTACTTGGAAATATAATTCAAAGGAAATTAAATTGAAAAATAATTCCTGCTGGAATGTCAAATACTAATTATGATCTCCCAGAGAAAGCAAAAAGAAGTTTTACTTATCAGTTATTTCCATTATATTTTCAGCAGGCTAAGAGTTACAGTGTTTTTTGCAGTGATGCCAGAATTTATATGCACAAATGTTGCCTGTCCTTCAGGCCAAATGTGCTATAAATAAAAAGCACAAGTCACTGTATTTACTGCAGCATGCTGTAATGTCTGCAAATACATCTCAGTTGGTGACATTTGGGCATTAGGTATCTTAAAAGGTGGGTGGGTGCCTCTCCAGTCCAGAAGAGTTCTTTTTGTGCAGGGTCATTTACATCAATTGTCTTTCTAGATGTGGTAAGAGAAAAGCTTTTACGGTCCTTGTCCATTACAGTAACTTGAAATATCCATCCATCCAAGGGGAGTGCATGTGTTCAATCATTATGCTCCAGGATGTTCTCTTTTAATTCTGGATAAATCTACATTTTGCATGCATTCATGTGAATGCATTGTCTCCAGGATAGGTTATTGTTACAAATATGGAATTTGAATCTCATTGTCTCATCTTCAATAATCATATGCAAGTCACTGTTTCAGGCTCTAATTACACATGCACAAAATGGAAGCCAGGCATATTTTTCAAAAAATGTCTCTTCCCCTGACATAACAGAAAAGAATGTAAAACAAAGCTGCATTTTCATGGTGTGAAAATCAGAATTATTTTGCTTTTAAAGCTGTATAAAGTGGCAACTGTTCTTACAGTGTAAATCCATAATAAGATTACCAGTACAAAAATCAGTGCAAGAGAGCTTGTTATGTAGAAACCATGCCTGAATGATATCTGTACTGCTTACTGGTTTTAAGAGTCCCATCACAGAAACCCAACTGAAAGATGCATTTTAAACATTAAAGTGTGTGAGGAGGGAACCACCACAAAGCAGCCTTGTAAATAAGACAGAGGAGTTTGGGCCAGCTAAGTTTTAAAAGACCACATCATTTCGTTTCAGCGCTTGAATGAAAAGGTAATTTAAGAGTTTAGTATTTTGGGAGCCAGTGATACCATGCTGGCACCAAGAGGATGATGAGCAAAAACCCCTTTCAGCCCCCATAGCTGTTGTCCAGTTCTTCAGCATTGCCCCAGAGGACACTTCCAAACCCTGCTGTAGCTGCAGGGTCAGCACTGCCCTGTCCCAGCTCTGCGTGTCCCGGGTACAGCAGCCTGGCCACATCAGCCAGCAGTAACTAAACTGCTGCAGGAGCTGTTCTCCTGTAGAAAATGTTACCTCTACCCCTTTTTGTTGCTGCAGTCTTGTCAGTTTAATCAAGTCTCAAACAAAAAGTGGAGGTCACTGATAAGATATAGGTGATCATAAGCCCAGCCTCCATACATTTATGTTTAGTAGCTTGCAGCTAGGAAAATAGTGGGACATGCACAATTTGAAAGAGTGGAGGGCAGAAGAGAAAAAAACCCCAAAGCATCCCCTTGAGCAAGTGTTTGATTTGATGCCTAATGGCACTCAGTGCAAGACAGAAGAGGCAGAATGGGGGGGGACATAATAATAGTCTCTTGTAATAATTAAATTCTTACTGGGGTTAAAATTGTTGACAAAGAAGGACATTACAGTCTGCCAGACCTGTTTAATGGAGAAACTCTTATACCCATGCAATTTGCCCCCATTTATAAAGAAAGCCTGTTCAGTTTGGCACAAGGGAATGGACAAGGTAACTAAGTCTCTTGATGCATTTACATTTATCTTTTAAGATGGAAAAACAGAAGCGGATTGAAAGGATAAAACAGAAGCGAGCCCAACTGCAAGAACTGCTACTGCAGGTATATTTAATTTTAATTTCTTTTCCCCATAAATGAAAATATCAAGCGCAAATCCAACATGTTAGACCTTCTGAAGTTCTTTCTAGATTTAACTAACAGCTGTGACATACTAAGGAGAAAAGTTTGACCCCTGTGACATTTCTGGATTCTAGTGGTGGGACCTCTTGCCAACACTCTGTGGTTCAGTTTTGCCTGCTGTAAACCAGCACGCTCCATCTGTGTGCCACAAGCTTTTCTAAATGTTCTGCTGAAGCTTTGCCAATCTCAGTGGGAATGGGAATAACTCACAAGTCCCCTTTGTTGACTCTATATCCCCCAGAGCTACCCTGAGTCATTCTTCAAATTTTCTCTTTGACCTAAGCTATGTAGTTCACAACAGAACTTGTGTAAATGTGTGCAGAGTTGTTTTGGGGGATATAGACATTTCTGGATCTTAAGAGTCGAAGGCTGGCAAATCCAACAACTTCACTTTTTGTCACATACCTTTGAGATGACTTTTGGCTTTAATTGCTGAAATATATTTCAAATGCATCTTGTCTATAAAGTAACATTTTATAAATATAATTATGAGCATTCCTTAACATTCTAGAGTGTGCAGACTTTTAGTAATTTAAGTGTAATCAAACAGTTTTATGAGATTACGGGAAATAAGGCTGTATTTTTTGCTGGTTCAACTACACTGATACAATTTTCATGTTAGTGATATTCACTGAAACTTTCAAATATCTGATGCTTCTTCTTCATTCATCACCAAAAGCTGTTCCTCTACTTAGGGATTCTGTCTGCCCTAATACTGTCTATCTGTCTGAACCCAGCAGTTCCTCCAACAGTAACATGAAATTACACTGGTGAAAATAAGGCAACTCAGGCCCTCTTAACTTTTAGTCCAAATACTGACAGAGTTGACTCCCTTACTGTCCACAACTGTCATTATTGCCCTGATTGTGCTGATTGCCAAAGGGTTTACCAGTCCTTTGGGATTCTGGCTATCCATCTTTTTCCCCTTAGAATGGAATGGAATAAGCAGTGCCTCAGGTGAGTAAGTACACTGACTTCCAGTCCCTCAGATAAGATTTCCCAAACCCACACATTTTCATACATGTGCAATCAGATACAAGAAACCAGCAGGCAGTGAGTGGTGTCACAAACAGCATCTGCTTGAAAACTTCCAGAGGAGAATTTCAAAACTAACTCTTTTGAGAGGGAGATGAAAGTGATGGATGAGAAGGGAAAGAGAATAAAAATACAGCTATGGGAAGTGGGGGAATTTTTGTTTCAGTGTAGCTATCTCCTACCCTGAGGTAATTACACATAAAAAGTAGCAGAGAAGACCTCTGACTCCAGAGCCTTTTCAAAGGGATTGGGGAAGTATTCTCCAGCAAAGCCGTATTGTTCCTTTCTTGTTTCTTCTCCAGGGAGTGTGAAGGGGGACAGAGTCAATTGGTATATGTGTGCACAAATAGGATATGTGTCCAAAAATTGGGTTTAACTTCTGCTCCTGGTGAACTTCACTAGTGCCAAGAGAAAGTAAGGCCACTACTCACTTTTTGACAAAAAATACAGAAGGTATTGAGAGTTGGTAAATAAGACCTATGAGGTTTCATTTCCTGATGTCTGCTCTTTTATTGCCCTCGATCATTTTTTCTTTCTTTCTTTCGTTTTACAGCAAATAGCATTTAAAAACTTGGTACAAAGAAATCAGCAAAATGAACAGCAAAATCAAGGCCCTCCATCTTTGACCTCCACAATACAGCTGCCTTTCTTAATAGTCAACACTAGCAAAAGAACAATTATAGACTGCAGCATATCAAGTGATAAGTGAGTGTTTATGAAAGTAATTTTTATAATTTTATTTTCTTTGTGGACTGGAATTTTTCCTCAAACAAGTGAGGGAAATTATTCTGGTTTCCTAGAAGTAATTATTTTGTATTTACTTTCGCAGCTGTCACTTCAGGGGGTTGTTTGTTGTTTTTTTCAATATTTAATGCAACTGCAGCAATAATATGAATGAGTTTATTAACACTGCCTTAAAATCTCTAGTTAAAACAGGCTGACTTTCACTGTTGTTAAAGGCACTTCAGGCTGACATTTCAAAGAGCATTCCCAGCACAGGAGAAATAACTGAATGAAACTATTTATTAGGACAGCACGATCTTTTAAAGCAGCCATGTAAATTCTTACTCTTAGCATGCCATAAGAATGTCAGAAACACAAGGCTATCCATGTGGCACTAAAGTAACATACTCTAGGTGATGTTAACAACTTTGAAGGTGTTTTTTAAACAGCAAAAAGTTCTTTGAAGGAAAAGATACAGAAATTTGTAATAATGTCGTTGTGAGCAAACTGCTACAGTTGCATTCACATTAATCTGAAAATCTTCCAGTTACATAATTGTGGGTGCTTGTGCTCTTCATCCTGTGAAAATATGGCTGAAGTTTGAGGTGCTGTTACGTTAATTGGTAATCGGCTCACAATCAGTTTATTAGCTGAAAATAGCTGGCTTTGCTCTAATACTGTAGATTACAGATTTCACTCTGTGGTATGCAAATCCTGTACTGAACTTCAAGTCAATCACACAGCAAAATAGACAGACTCTAGTAACCCATGCCCCAGCATGCAAAAGAGCAATACTATTAAATGTTGAATTTCTGTAGAAAATTAGACTGAAGTCCAATATATTCTGTCACAAAACTTGTGAACTACTCTCATGAGCACTGCAGTTCAGCAAGATGGGAATTTTAGAATAATTTTTAATTTAGCATAATTATACCTTTATTCTATAGTCTCACTATAGAGGTCATCCTGCTCTTTTAAACAGGACTCTACATTTAGGTTTGAAGTTGTTAAAAAGTTGAACAGTTTCATACTGAAACTTCAGAACTGCTGCTTTAGGTTGTCAGAGATTAATGTGGCATTTGGGATCCAAAGCAGTGTAACATGCTTCTATGCTCTCCAACTGTGTGAAAACACTCCTACTAAAAGTGAGCACACCGAAATGATTGAAGTTGTTGATACTTCAATTTATATAACTCACCTTTGGTAGTATGTCACCTGGAGGTCATTAAGTGTACAACCCAAATTAAGCCAGCTTTCCACTGGGGTTATTATTTGTGCAACTAATTAGTGGCAGCAGCAATAGGTAAACAGTGCCAGAAACTGCTCAGTTTAAACCACTGTTCCACTGATCTGCTAAATAAGGCAGTTAGCAAAGGGGGTGATTTGGTTTGGAGAATTCCCAGTCTGTAGTATTTTGGAGAGTATTTGTGCTGCCTGACTCTGTCACTGGTCATCTTGAGTGCTTGCTCTGCACTTGGTTCCAGGCTGAAAGCCACTTTTTAAAGGGCTTCCATTTTCCTTTCTTGTCCAAACAACATTTATATAAAGTACTGATGCTGCTAAGTCCAATGAAGAGCTAAGCTCATAGCATTAGCTACTCAAAACTGTATTTACAGAGGAACTTCTAAAAGAAAGTAATTGCTTGGAAATGTCGTACATATAAGGATGATTAGTGTCAGAAGGAAAATAGGTGCAAGAACAGCCAAAACAGAGTGAAATGTCTCACAAATAAAAAAAAAAAAAAAAAGAGAATTTATTGGGCAAGTTTTGTTTAGAGTTTGAGAAGGTAGATGGGTGCCAAGCAGCATGCTGGGAATGGTATTTCTGAAGTTGGAGTAGGAAAAGCAAAGTCTTCAGGTAAAAAGGAAGTAGTGAGAACCAATTTGAAAGATGAGACGCCTGAATAAGTCCTATTTAAACAGGAAAAATTTATTTAGTGTATATGGTACTTCTGTTTAAATGCTGTTGGTCCTAGGAAAAAGAAAGAAAAAGTAACCAGAATATCTTACTTTAAACAAGCATTCAGACACAATAGATGTATCAGAAACTTGGAAAATTAGAACATCTCTAAGGGGAAATGCAGAAGATTTTGTACAACATTGGAGATACAATGCTATATATTAGTGAGAATTGCTGTATATTAGTGTAGGAAGTGGCCTCTTGTACCTTTACAGAAAGAATTGCCTGTTGCAGCAGAAAATCCAGATTAAAATCACTGGTGATCAAGTTTGCACTTAACATGGGAAAGGGACAGGAAGTGTAGCCAAATTTTGCATACACAGTATTAATAGCCTCTGGAGCTGGCTTGTAGTACTGAATAATAACATGGCAGCCCAGTAGATCCTTCTGTGAGAACAAAAGCTGATTTCTCAATAACAGCTGAAATCATGCTGGGAATTACTAGGAAAAATAGTAAGGACCACAATGTAAAGCTAGATGCATATAGTGCTTTACATCTGGAATACTACACACTCTCATGTTCTTGGAAAAAGTATGGGATAACCAAGAGAGAGACAGGAGGGCAGCAAGAAGGACTGAGGCTATGGAAAGGCTTTGACAGAAGGAACAGATGGGCTCTTCGGCCTAGAAAGGAGAGGACAGTGGATTCCCAGGTGTCTCAAAAATCACCAGTGATATGGTGAACATGCATAGAGAACAGCTGCACACAGTTGCTTTTTAAATTGAGAGACATTAAGAGATTTTTGTAACAGTCTATGTAAATAGTAATATTTTATTTTGTTCATGTCAAAAGTTTACATAAGTTCAGAAGGGGGTCATGTCAAGTGCCTGAAAGAGAATCCTCAAAAAGCTGTTAACAGCAAAGTAGAAGAAGTGTAGAGATTTCCTGTATCAGTGACTGCAGGCTGCTAGAAACTAAACTGGAGAAATACTGAAGTCTGTAAATTTCTCTGTTTGGAAACTTGCTGGGAAAGGAAAATAAGCTACCTTCCTCTCTAACATCCAGTTTTTGGCCACAGCACATGAGAGAAGAAATGCAGAGCTATCAATAAATACAGCTTTTGATCCTGTGGCATAAATTGGAATTCAGTTATGAGTCAGTAATTACAGCTTGCTGGTAGTATCTTGGTGTGACACGGAGCTGTGCCAGTTTAGGCAGCAGCACTGTAATTGTACTGGTTGAAATTACAATGACACATTTTATTTCCCTTTTAATGTGATTATGCTGAAATAAATAAAGGTACATAAACAGTAGGTTTTACAAGTAATATGGTATGAGCCACAGAAGAAATGCTGTGTGTAACTGACAAGTACACCCAGCACAAAGCATTAGATTACCAATTGAAAATTCTGTATATAAACTCAAGAGCTGTAAAGCTTCCAAGCTTCCTGGTTCAGGTAAGACAATAAGTATTAGAAAACAGCCTAGCAAAAAAATTGGCATGTGACATGAGCTTGGAGAGATAATGGAAGACCCAGCAGTGTTTATCTTTTAAAGAGTGTATCTCACAGGTGGGTTGCTTTTCCAAGGATAAAGGTTTTGTCAACAGGAAAGGAGGCACTGGGAACTAAGCCTTATTTTACAGACCAGAACTGTCCAGGCTTTTAATACCTGTGATGACAGTGTAAGGCCAGCCTAAATGCCCCTGCATTTCTTAAAGCTGTCTGAAGTTTATATCTCAATTTCCAGTTTTATATGCAGTTAAAAACATTTTGAGAGTCCTGCAGCAGAAATGGTGGGTTGTGAACACACAGGACTCTGAACAGGCTGCTTTTCTAGCTGCATCCAAAAAAGCAAAATTATACCAAAGTAAATAGGTCAGTTCACAGGAGGAGAGTTGCACATTAGAACAGAAAGTGAAATGTAAAAGCAGAAAAACAAAATAGTTATTTTGGTGACAGGGCTTCAGGTGACCTTTTTGGCTTCAGTGCAAATGAAGGTTTATGTTTAATTAAGGGCTCCCTCTTCCCCTTTGAATCTACTGAATGAGGTAGAAAATTTTAAACTTTGTTCCTGCACTGGTAAAGTTATTTTAATTGAGAATGTGCCATTTTAAACTTGTAGGCATGCTAGTCACAGAAAAGAGAAAGCATTTCTTGCACTTCTCTTTCCTTAAGGACCCTTTACAGAAAACCAGGACTCCAGACACTTACCTCAGTGCATGCCAAAATCGCCACAGAAAACACAGGCAAGAAAAGCACAGCTGTTCTCTTTTCAGAATCATCTCACTTTAAATTTTTTATGTGCAGATTTGAATACCTCTTTAATTTCGATAATACTTTTGAGATTCATGATGACAGCGAGGTGCTGAAGAGAATGGGAATGTCCTTTGGGCTCGAAGCAGGCAAATGCTCAGCTGAGGACCTAAGAACTGCAAAATCACTGGTGCCAAAAGCTTTAGAAGGCTACATCACAGGTAAGTTAAATATTGTTCCTGATCAAATCCATAACCTTACTTAACTGAAGCAAATTTAAATATATTAACTTCTGTATGTAAATTTGAGGACTTAGTAGGGTTGGTTTTACTGTTAATTTTGGAAGGTTTATCTTAGTTGTCCTGTTGACTTAATGCACACTGATTTATAACAGTGTGATGTGGGAGCTGCATTATGAAGAAATTATTTCTTAAATAACTAAGTTGCCACCAAGAACAAATTTTCATGTGTTAGTATTAATTTTGAATTACTGAATGTATAGAGGCACAAAGTGGAAGAAGGCAGCTCTTCCTAAGCTGAGGAACAGGAAAGAAAAAGAGCATCTTGAACTGGTTGGGTGTAATCCCTCAGGAGCCAGTAGGTGCCACCTGAGAACTAAGCTTCTCTAAATAAAGCAAGAGGCTCCAAAGACTTCAGGACAGGTGTCCCAGGCAGAGGCTTTTCCCTCCCCTGTTTAAACAGATCGTGCTTAGACACAAAACTAGAACTCCTTCAGTGTTACATCACTGGACTAGAGCTGCAAAAATTTGCTATCACTTCCTGTTGTTATTGTCAGTGTGTTCTTCTTGCTGTACCCACAGCTTAAACTCAGCCCAGCATTTTCTCAGGTTTCTGGAGGGACTTTATCTGTAAAGGAAGTGTTACCCAATTAATTAATGTGTACAGACCTTTGTTTTTGAGGAAAAGGAATAAAGCTCTTGCCCTAACTTCTCTACTGCGGTATACAAATTAGAATTTAGTTGCATTTGATAAAGGTAGTGCATTTAAAATGGCTTAACATTTCAAACTACATCAAAAGTGCTTATGTTTGTTAATACTTATTTGTATTTTCCTGGTCCTCTTGTCCTGTGGGTTTTAAAACTAAGATTTTGTATTTTATTTTTGGTCAATTTTGAAATTACATCTGAAGTCTTTATAAGATGGCACTCAGAAAGAAATCTTGATTTGTTCCTCACAGGTTCATTCAACTCAACATTATTTACCATGTGATTTATCAGCAATGTAAAAAAGGGGAAAGGAGCAGAACCCATGTCTTTTAATAGTGTTGCAATGTTGAAGTTACTTAATTGCTCCCATGTGTCCAGGACCAAACTAAAACTTCTTTTTCATTTTAAACCTGCATTAATTTACCTCCAGAGAACAGGGTTTTGTTACATTTGCAAAAAACCCTGTGTCATGACACTGTTTACTGAGTACTTCCCTAGTAGCAAACCAGCAGCCTAGAACCTATATAGAGTTTTAATCATAGGAAATGCATTGATTTTATTTTTTACTCAAAAATCATTAAGGAAAGTAATGTATCTTCATACATGGATTGCCTTCAGCTGTTTCAGCCCTCTATAAAAATTAGCTCAGAGGTATTCCTAATAGTGTATTTATTTTTTTTAAAAATATGTACTTTAATTTACATACCAGTAGATGTATTAATTTTAAATGTTTATTCTATCTCTTGCTTATTACATAATTGTGCTACACAAATCTACAGTTAAGAGTATGAATTGCAGAGTGTTGGTTCCTAATTGCAGTAAGTGACCAATAAAGGAAACAGATTTAAGTGTTTTACACAATATTTGAAAAGCCAACATTTGCCTGATTTTTTGTTATCTTCCCATTTTAACCTTTGGGGTCTTTAAACATTTTCTTACACAGCAAGAGTAGGGAAACAGAAGGGCCATCACTGCTTTCTAGAATTCATGTTTACTTCTACACTGTCATGATGGCTCTTTCAAGAACAATGGCTTCAGTTACTACTACAGAGGAAAAACAGATCCAGGTCTCTTATTTATTCACTGAGTAAATCTACTGCAATCAAGAATCATTATGATCCCAGGAGCTGACTCTATGAACAGCTGCTCTAGAAGCAGTCCTGTTCTAATATGGCCAAGCAGGTGAATTATTTCCTGTACAATGTTACTTTGACCTTAGCCTGCTCATTTTTTCAGATAATTCCTGACTTCCAAACACTAACAATAGTGTGAACTATAATGCTTACCAGTAGGGCTAGAGAAGCAGTTGGAAGAGACCTAAGTCTAAACCAAGTCAATTAAAGAAACTTTCATTTGACAAAAAATGTTGGACCATCTCAGCTTTGAAAAGCAATAACTTTCTATTTGCATTAAACAGCCACATAAATTGCTTGGAACAGCTGAACTGATGATGTGCACATCAAAGCTTTATTGGTGGATTTTCTTTTGAAGAGGATCATATGTTTTAGCCATTCTTCAAGTGCCCAAATTTGATAAAAGTTGTGTCTTCTGCGTTTGCTAGTTTCACAATGTTTTAGCAAATAAATGTATTTTTGTAATATGCATTTTAAATACTACATTGGTGTGATCCCCAGGTCACTGCCACTGAAATCAGCAGAAGCTAAGGCATATAGACCTCATAGAGAAAAAGATTCTGTGTATCTTAAATTATTTTTGTAACACACTTTTCTGTTGCTTGACTGTGATAACTAACAGTGTCTAAAACAAAACATGACACTTGCATCAGCTTAAGAGGACATCCCAAGGACACAATCCTAATTATACATTCCTGCCCATTTCTGTATTTTGACCCAGGTGCTTTCCTGTGTGCTCTCCCTGAGCTGGTTCCAGGTACTAAACTGCAGGCTTTGTCTGGCAGAGGAGTTTGCAACAATTAAACAAGTAGAACTATGTAGCAAAGGGCTCCAACCAGAACTGCTCCAGTGGAAAGGAAGGAGTGAGGTTGCTGGGTGAGCAGAAATACTCCACTGCCTGGGACAAGCATGAACTCATAGAGCAGCAGCCAGAGTAACACCTCTGTCTTTTGGGCTGTTAACATCCTGCAGGCACTTAACACAAAACTAAGTCCCACTTTTGTTAGAGAAATGAGGATACAGATTTAAAAAAAAAGGCAGGAAATAAGATTTCTGAGGCACTAACAGAGTAACAACATCTCACCTTATGTATCCCACTAAGGCAGTGGGCAGACAAAGTGGTGAAGTTCAGGACTTATATTTTTTTACCTGTGTGAAGAAGTGCTCTGCTGTTTGCCTGTATAATTAGCCATGACTAGAAAATGGGCTGGAGTTGGAACTAAAGAGCTAAGAGCACCCACTGCCTGAGTGAGTTTGTTCAGAGGTCAACAACACTCCCATGCAGCATTTGTACATTAACTGCTACAGCTATTCAGGGTATTGCTTTAGAGCCTTCTCAAATAACGTATCAATTTCTACCAAGTGTATCTGCTACAAGGTATGTCTAATACATGACAATGCCACTATGAGATTGGACTGCACCCCCTTGGGAAGGTTTATTTAAACTGCTTTCCCTGGTTTTAAGTGTAGCTATAGTAATTGATCTACGCCAACAGAAGAAATGTGTCTTTTCATTGTAGGCACACTTCTATTTTGACAGACTTTTCCATACTGGAAATGGCTTCAACTCCCCATCTTTCACAAACTTCTTATCCCTTGCTCCTCAGAGCCCACTGCAAAACTGAATTTAGAAATATACAAGGCAATGAAAATACAAGGCAGGGATATGCCTTTTTGCCATGCTTCTAATCTTGCTCTTCAAAAAGAAAACTAAGAGCTATTATGCAGAAATGTTAATAAACCACAAGATTACTAGCAGTGTCTTGTTATTCTTCTGGAATATTAAACATGTACACACAAGTATACGCCTTCAAAATACCAGGGAACAACACTATGGTACAGCTCTATTCATCTAAATATAATGCAGTCATTCCAAATGGTTTAGCCTCCTCCTGCACAGACAGGAGGAAGCTGTCAGAACATGTTCTCTGTAACATGAAACCTGCATTGGGACAATCTTGATGAAAGACATCCAGCTCCATCCACATTTAGCTGTTCTCATCTATTCTGTCCTCACAGATCACCCTAAAACTGCCACTTATTAACGTCTGCTGTCATGTTCCAAACACTGCTGCCAGGAACACCACCCTTGCTAGCCTTGCTTTGTAACATGACATTTAAATACCTTGCTGCAACAGCTTTCCACAGCACAAACCAAGGCAGTCTATGGATCCATCCCAGTGGATGGTGAGCCAATTTACATGGCTGTGTCAACCTGCTTAAAACAGTCCCTGTGCTAGGCAGCACTCCCAAACCTAGAGGAACCAAAGCTTGACAAGAACACAGAAAGACAAATGAGAATGTGTATGTAACAAACACAGTTATTCCTCTTACCTGCTGTTATAGAACAATTCTAGATAATTATGAGTAGTACCATCCCAGTTACTGTCACTGCGCTGTCTAAAACAGAGGCTTGGTTAGGCATAGAATTTAACAATAAGGACTCCAACTTCTGATTTAATGCATCCAGCTAGAACCACATGCAAGTACCATGGAAAAGAACTAGATAGTCTTGATAACTTCATTTTGATGTTAACTTTGTGTCAAGATGGAAGTTGGGTAGGTGAATAGAAATGCCTTATCTAAGAAACAAATTAAAAACACACACCAAAAAAAAAAAGCCCTGTAAATGTAACTGGGTCAGTGGACTTGTTTTGCTGATTCTCTTGGCAGAAATGTGCATAACTGAAAACAACTGACAGGCATAACTTGTTAGGGAATTTGAAAACAAGTACTATGGGAGTTATAAGTAACCTCTTCACATCCCTCAGGGGGCTCTTAACAAACTACCTCAAGAAACCTGGCATTATTGCCAGACCATTTTAATGGTCTTAACCCCCCATTTCCAGTCCCTAGGGAGGAGAGTGCCTTTCATGTGTCATGTGCAGCGTACAACAGGCTCTCTTTTCCATTCTTAGCACCAGCCCTTTGCCATGGTATGTGCATGTCCACAGCTGCTGCCCAGCTCTGGCTGGTGGCAGAGTGCAGGAGGAGCCAGCCAAGAGAGCACCAGGCTCAAACTGCCTTTGGCCACCAGAATACGCACGGTGACACAGAGACTGCCTGAGTAGCTCCACTGCACTATCTCAAACCCAAATAAATACAATTCCTTTTGTACCTTCACCAAGTGGGGCAGCCAAGGTACTTGGAGCTGTTGGGGCATTTCACAGAATCAGGCTGTGGCAATAAGTTTCCGTGAAGGACTCCAGAACTCTGACAGAAGGAAAAGCTTAAGGAAGGAAAAAGCAAGGCTTAAGTGCATCCACAAACACAGGAAATTATTTCATCTTGATTAAACAGGACACATCTACAGTATCAAACTCAAGCTACTGGTACCTTCTAAACTAAATTAAGGTATCCTAACTGCAAAGAGAATGCATAGCTAAAAATTTAAAAAGGAAGAAAAAAGGAAGAAAAAAATGTAAGTAATTATCATAAATAGTTATGCTTTCTTCTAGATATGTCTGCGGGATTTTCATGGATAAACCAAGGGTTACTTTCAAGTTCAGCACAAGCAGTTTCCCATTTTGAGGCAGCTGGAGGCACTTATGATGCTAAATCAAGGTAAATAAATTAACTTTTTATTCAAGGATAGTTATATATGCTTATGGAACTTCAGTAACCTTGCCATTTCATTTCATTTGCATGCAGGAATTGAGATTATCATGGTTGATTTTGATTGTGAAAAAGTCTCTAATTCTATTTTCCTTGCAGGAAAATTATATTTGAAAGGTCAAATCAACATGCTTTGAATGTTGAACATACCAGCTATTTTGTAGCTATGTTTCATAAGAATAGAATCACTTTCAAGCCCCTTTTCCAGATTAACCTTAAATTCCTGCCTGGGCATGGACTACAAATGGATAGTTACATGTGGATAAAAGCCTGGTAATATTTCTGAAGAATGCATAAGAATGTCTGCTCTCTAAATGCACTGCTATTTAAGCTTTCATGAACGAAGTTTAGTCCACACAACTTAATTAGAATTTAAAATTAAAAACCAACAACCAAACAAAAAAAACACCATGAGCAAAATCCCAACCTCAAATACACCTTAGCAGCCAGACTTTGCTTGGAGGTTACCTGTACCATAAAATATGGAAATAGGGATTATTGTAGGGATTATTATTTTGGAGCAGGCTCTTTCTCATAGCATTTAATAGCTTCATTTTATATTGCAAACATTTCTGTGTATTAATGAAGCTGTGATGGATTTCCTTTTCTTTTTTCTTCAGCTTAAACAATTCTATTAGTTGTTCATGAAAAAAGGAAGTCACCCAATAATCTTTTTTTACGCAACTTTCCAATGTTTTATCAACTCTCCTAACTAATAGGATTAATAGGACTAAACACTAATACCTGTGTTTACTCTAACACTTTGGGATTTTTCCTTGTTGGTACCATTCCTTGGACTAAAGGAAAAGCTGAGGCCAAAAAGAAAAAGTTTAAAACCTCATAAGAAACCCTCTAAACTTCACCCTTTCTGTTGTTTTGCTAGTGAGAATCCAGGGTTGTGTTTGGATGCTGAAGTGGCCTTAGCAACTGGGCAGCTGCTTGCCCCTAGCAGTCAGCAGTCCAGCAGTGCAGCGTCCCGGGGCGAGACGCCTTGCTCCTTCAACGAGGAAGATGAAGAGGATGAAGATGAGGATTCTTCCTCCCCAGAATGAGGACAGTAGAAAATGGAATATACAAAATGCTGCTCAAATATTCTTACTGGGAGTTCCTGTTTGGATTTTACTGGTTTCTTGCCTTGGTTTGCACTGTGTTCGGTGAACCAAAATGGAAGCTTCAAAACAAGTTTATCCATAGCTGCAATTGAAGAAATGTATAACTGAACACAGAGTGACATGCAGAGGCAGACAAAAGTGGGTTTTATAAACTATAAATGAGGACAAGAACAAAGTCCCTGGAGATTTGGCAAAGTAAACCTTAAGTTCATCTTTTCCATTTTGGGACTCAAATCTCTGTCTTCCCCTTGTCTTTTTCAGATGGAGAAGAAAACAGTCAGTAAAAGCCGATTCTTTCGTTGTTTTTTGGCTGTGCTGCCGTTAGAAAAAGGGGGAGAGAGCACATGCAAATGTGCTAAAATGGTTATTTAAAACTATCTTTTATGAAAGTGGTTATAGGGAAAAGGGGCTGTTGAAATGTTTGCTTTTTTTCTGTTCAACTTGCTGTATAGAAGATTTTTAAAGTAATATAAGTTGCAAGTGATTAAATGAATCTTGAAATAGTTTATATCCATTTTAGATACTCTAAAAGTAACATTAGTATAAAAGGTTCATATGTTCATTTATATTGCAGGCCTAATTTATTATAAGTGATTATTCTTAGCTATTATATTAAAACAGTCAGGAAAAAAACCAGTATTCTCTGCACCAGCGTTTTTCAAGGAAAATAAGTTTAAAAATTGTATTTCTAGATTACAGCATATTCCCTGTAACTTCTCCTTTACCGTTCTAACTTTATATAATCCCTTTGATGTTAGAGCATGTCTTGTTTTTTTTAAAAGGGCCACCCACCATGTTGAGGATCTCAGGCAGTGTGTTTTCAAGGCAGTCTTTTCAAATTTGGAGTGGGCAGGTCACATAACTTTTAAAATCGTAGGCTGAGATTCTTAGGGAAAAAAAGAATTTCAACAGTACATAATTTCATGTTTTGCATTCTGGTCAGCCTGGATTCTGACAGACTTTCCTATCAGTAACTTCAGTTGCACTCACCTTGATGCACCTTTCAAAGTTGTATCAAACCACATAAAATAATCTGTGGCTCAAGTTACCCAGTGCATATCCCATGTGAACTGTTAAATTAGACTTGCAGCAGCAGGAGGCTGTGTCTTCCTTAGCTAACATCACATCCAGTCATACAGACCTTTAAAAAAAAACAACTTGAATATCAAGGCAAAAATACACCGTAGATGTACTCTTCCCACAGTGTTCCAGCATCCAGGACTTTGCCTAGCCTTTAAGTTAACTATTTTTCATGAGGCAAATCTTTCCAGTTCTTCCACTGTCTGTAGGTGGTTGCCCCATGTCTCAGCTGTGTGAGGCAGCTGTCCTGGCTCTGTTCCCTGGGGGCTGAGGCAGCTTGTACTGTTGCTCACCTGAGCAAGGGCAGCACTACCCCTGGGCTGCTGGCAGAGTCACTCTCACAGCCTGGGCTGTGTCCACATCATCTTTTACAGCCAAACCTGCACTCACTCAGGCCAGCAAGATCCAAAAGCACCAAGCCTGAGCTACAGAGGGAAAATAAGGCTCCAGCTCAAGAGCTGCCTGGCTGTGTGCAGGAGTTAGCACAGGGCTGGCTGCTCACAGGACAGGTAAAACTGTGAGGAGTAGACAAGCACCACCCACATGTTTACATGACGAACTAAAGCATCCAGAGAGAAACTTCTCACAGAGTTCCAACTCCTGCACGTGAGGAATACCGTGAGGGCAGCACCGGTATGTAGGTATGGCTCTTGACTGAGCTATCTGTTTTACACAAATGAATGGCAAATGCACAAACTAAAATGCCTACCATGGTATCCACCCTTGGGGCAAGACTGTGAAGACCATCCTGTGCTCATGGCTCATGGGCAACAGCAGACTGAGGGCTTTACACCCTCTCACTTCCACCAAATCTGTAACACTACCTCCATACCAGAAAAGCTTTACAGACACAAAAAAATATTCTGAGTCAGTGCATTGAGCCAAGTGGCTCACTTTTGAAATGGGGGGAGAAGGGAAGAGGTACTCCACACATATCACTATGGAATTGTCAGCTTCATGATTGATATTTCATTTAAACAGGTCATCACTTTCATTCTTAAAAAACCCATTGCTTTTCCAAAAACTGTCCTGTCAGTCAGCTTTCACTGGAGATGGCACATCAAAGATAACTTATATATGCATGATCCTAAGGAATTCTTTAAGAGGGAAATATCTTCCAAAGCAGTTATACCTCCCTCCCCCCAAGAATACATTAGGGACAGATTTAACTTTACACTTTCTTCATGCTTCCCACTCAAGATCTGTGTAAAAACAAAAACCAGCAAAACACTAAACAGTTCCTAAAGAGCAGTACTTTGAACTATAAGAACTGGCAAAAAAGGCTTCCAGCCCAGAAATGGAATGTATTTTATTGGCAGTCAGTGGGCTTTCTGCTTTACAGGGGGAGGATCTTCAGTGACACCTTTCTTCCATTGATGTCTGTGCCCTTCAAAGCTGCAGTCTGCACAGCTGCTTGCTTTCTGGCAAACATCAAACTATCAAATTTAAAGATAAAAAATATGGGAGCACATAACCAAGTTGAAGCAAGCATTTAAAAGTTATTTTTTCTGGACTAGTTGAATACAGAGGACAAAACAAGTCAGAACATTTAGAAGAGACTTCAGAAGTACATTCTTTCCTTGGGCTTCTTTGTGCCAAGTACCAGTTGAGGATGAAGTTCAACTGAAGCACTGTGGTCTTGTGGCTACACTAAAGTCTGGGAACTAGGAGAACTTGGGGCCTTATCCAGCCACAGTCACTTGTGTATGATCTCAGGCAAACCTCTCGATCATTCCTGGTGATCTTAGCTGGCCTATTAAAAAAAAAAAAAACAACCAAAAACCACAAACCAATTTTGTCTGGTGAGTCTTTTTAAGAGGCTGTAAGTAACTCTTCTCCCCCTGACCTAGGTATATTGCCAAAAAATACCCATAACCAATGTTACTCATTCCATCTGCAAAGCACTGCCATCCTTTCAAGTCACTGCAGAGCTGTGTGCAAGAGCCCCCCAGCTCCTTCGATCTGATTGCCTGAGGTGGCATCCATGGATCCCTCCTCAGCTGGCACTGACAGTGAGGGGAGGGAATGCTCATTAAAGCAGCCTGGCAGTAACAACTGAAGGGGCTGTTTATTGCAGCTGTTCAGAGATTGTATAGTTGCTCTCCTCCTTTAATACTACCTTGTCTGCCCACCCAGAGATCAGACAAAACCAAAATGTTTGCTTTCTGCTTCCATATTTTCGACAGTAATGAAGAATCCAACATTTAGGATATCCAACTAAACTGTAGGACACCAAAAATCCTTGCTCAGAATTGGGCAGAAGTAACATCTGAGATCTAACCATCCAAATCCCAGGGGTAAGCCTCCTGCTTAGGAACAATATGGAGCAAATAAATACTTCTGCATTTATCTAAGAAGAAAAGCAGACTAACCTCGGTCAGGTCAGTATCTGTAACAGAGCCATGATAATTCCAAGCAGATACAGGAACCTCCCAGTAGCCCAAACTTGCATCTCTTCTTAGTCTTCTGTATTGGCTAGAAAAGTGCAATCACTTAAATCTGATTTCTCTAAATTACATTCTTAAGTACTCAACATTCTCCAGCCATAGGTACTTTAGAAATATGGGCACCATGGGATAGCAGGACACAGCAATGTCAAATTTAAATCAAGTTGTAGATGCAAATCAATCTCATCTATGCAGAAACTTTCCAGGACAAACTGAGTCTTTAGTGGTGAGTTGGTTTTAGCCCATGCTCCTCTCCAGGCTGAGTGAAACACTCATCCCTTGCACAGCCTGGTTCCTGTGCTGCCCATGCTGCCACCCACACGAGCCAGGCAGGCAGAGAGGGAAGAACATCACATATCCACAGCCCTTCCTGCTGACATGTTCAGGCCACGTACAGCTACTCTGAATGGCCACAAAAGTTACAGCGATGAGAAAAGATGAAATCCACAAAACCAGTCTCCAGGCTTTTTGATGGGTTTGTTACATCGCTCTTGTAACTTTAACAATTAGTAGCTTTGGTTGTACTAATGCAGGGATTAAGTGGATGTCCCAGAATTTCCCCAGGAAAACACCAGCTGAATCATAACCCATCAAACAAGTTTCTGAAACATTCCCTTATCTTAAAGGCCATGCTGTATACATGAAAAATACTTCAGAGAAGCATATGCAAATGTTCTGACACTGTATCTCACAAGCACCTAATGTAAAAAAAAATTAATTCTACTTTGAGCAAACCTGTAAGAAGTAGGATGTGAACCTATCCTCATTCCTCAGGCCCTGACTGCAAACCATGCCCTGGGACCAAGGCACAAGCTTTGTGTTTGCATATTCTACACAGCATCAGGAGAAACTGGCCAGCAAGCACAGGCAGAGTTTTTCACCAGGACTTGTTTGTTGGCACTTGGAGGATGATCTGGCAGTGGATGAGTCCTTGGCAAGGAGGACTGATGCTGAATTCTGAATGCTGATGTGCCGTCAGCCCATGTCCTGAAGATGCTGCAACTTGCAGCTCGGGGTAGAAAAGGCAGGTCTGGCCCTCCATCCCCCCCTTTACAGTAGCACTTTTTAATATCCACTATATTCTACATAGAATTAATTGTAGAGACAGCTCCTTTTTATATTTAAAATGCAGAAAACACTTGAAAGTCCATTACCTTTTAAAGTAAACTTTCTTTTTTTTAAGAACAAGGCCAGTCATGGACAAAGCTATTTAATGACCTCCAACGCTGAAGGCAAAGCAGGGTTTTGTAAACATGGTGGGTGGGAAGAGACAAATCCAATTACAAGCATGCTAATTATGTGGGATTTGAAGTATTAATTTATTTTTTTAATCTGCTCATCTTCCTCTCCCCACATGTGTATTGGCACAAAGCGTCACACAAACACTTTAGTGGAAATTTTTCTCCCTTTTCTTGTGCTAAACTCTTCTATCTTCAGGAAAGCCCAAGTTTCCCATTCATATTCATTTGCTGCATATTTTTGAATTCTCCATAGATTTCTTTCTTTCCCAATACTTATAAATTATAAACGAAAGTTTTATTTTTGCAGAAAGTCTGCTATTAAGCTATGCTGATTTTTTTGTCCTGATTGAATAGTGTTAATTTCCACTACCACATTGTACATGGCTAGGAGTAGTGTGAAAAAGAATGTGGTAGTATTTTATGTGCTTTAAACACTGACAAAGACATAAAGAAAAGTGCGTATACAAAGTTTTACTTTCCTAATAGGAACACTGGCATTAGCAAATAGTATATTTGAACCAATAGGAAATATTACTTTGTAGTAGCAAACACTTTGTAAATAAAAACTTGTTATTTTTTTAATGGAAATTTTATAGAAGCTTTTTCTGTATACTCAATTGATCCCATGTTTACTGAAAATGCTGCAAGTGGGAATTGTACATTGCAAATGGGGGTAGGGAGCAGACAGACTGGCTGAGGTGAAAGTTGTGTACAGTTTGGAGAAGAACATCCAATTTTCTGTGAACTGAAATGTAAACCTTAACTGTAGAAGAACTGAATAAAAGAATTTCAAGGCAACAGGACCAAGCTTGTCTTTGAGAAGAACATTGTGGAGAAAAGGTCGCCCAAGGTTAACACTGCCAGTCTGTGCACCTTGTTAGGAAAACAAGGAATTGCCCTGCTTTACATGGGAAATATTGCATCCTTTGGTTATTGAAAATATCACAATCTAGCAACTGTGTCCTTGTTGGCTGGCCATTCAGAGAAACCTCCTATGTCATTATCCAGAGAGAGATGCTGGACTTCTGAAATTGTTACATTTTGATAACTCACAAAATGTTTAGGGATATTATTGTCCCTATCCATCCCAGAAACACACCTAATCTATATCTAAGAGAGGCCCTCAGAAACAGGGTGTGTTCCCCTGCTTTCATGCTACATCTATCCTGTTGAACACCCTTCAAACACCTACAGACTCTGAACATATATCCTTCCAAACCCCTTCCTCCTATTTAGGTAGCAAGAACCCAAATGACAAGAATTTAGGCAGCATTAGATGCAGTCCCACTTCATCCTCTCTGTTGGATTTCCAACTTTGCCAAATACGAAAACATCAATTAATGTCACGTGCTTGCTTTTCCCCATGTGCACAGAAGACCCATGACTCTATTTCTAATCTCAAACCAGCTAAAAGTAAAGGTTAAAGGCAGTAGCAGAAGACTTGCAAAACTGAGTTCATTTTTGTGTAATAAATAGAAACTCTACCACAACCTCCTTTCATCTAAAATGCAGTGGCATATTTGGGAGAGCATTTTCACTAACAGATTTGTCAAATATACACCTAAAAACTCTTGCAATGTCTTTTTTATGGGCAAGAAACATGACTGCAGAAATGAGAGGATGAGAGGGTATAGTCTTCATATCAGCAATAAATATACTTAGGGCTTATCTATGGTTCTTTAAAAAAATTTAAGAATAAAAAAAATCCTTACCTTCTTTTGTGTCAGTGCTCCATAAGTTGCTATCAGAATGATTCTGAAACATTAAGCTGATGGTGAACCTGGTTGGAATAAATACTCTCTTCTAAAGAATCCTTAGTCCTTTGTGCTATGTCTTTAGCTGGGGATCTCCTCCCCAAGGACCCAACAAAGCAACTGAGGAAATGTGAAAGCATAAAAGCCCATTTCATCTTTTCTAAGAAGTACTCAGCATGGATCTCTAAGAAGGCTGCAAAGAATGCTCTTTGAAATTACAAATACTTTTGGTTAGATTTTCTCTGACTGTCCAACCAGATACCATCATATAAACTAGTTTTTGTTTTTCTTCACTTAAGTAAATCTGTACATTTCCTAAGAAAAGGAATCAAGCAATGGTAACTGCTGCAGGATTAAGGTGCTCTGTGCTAATAATGGAAACATTAAGACAACAACAAATAATTGTCCTTGGTTAAAAGTAACAGTATTTAAAACTGTCTCTTGTTGAATTCCACACATTCTGTTAAAAAGCAAAAATATCTGAAAACATTCGGGAAAACCAAAAAAGCCCCAAATTTGTGTAGGTTTATTATTCATTAAACCCTGTGTCAGCCCCAAGTGTAGGATAGGAGATAAATGTGAACAATACTTGATTGTCCGAGTGCCGTGTCACGAGTGCTGCCCCGGGCCGTGTGATCCGTGTAGGTTGCTCCTGCCGAGGCCCAGCTGTGCTGCAGGGCCCGTCCTTCGTCCTTCGTCTGCCGGGCGGGGCCGTCTGCTCTGGGGGTCCCACAGAACGCTCCACTCCTGTGCTGCTCCTCCGACTGGAAATCATTCAAAAGGCTCTGAAACCTAAAGCCACTGGGACTTCTCCTTGCTGAGCCACACTTCAGGGTAACAAAATAGAACAAACTGTTCCTATATATTTCACACAACTCCCGTCTGTCACAAAGGTTAAATCAAGTTTGTCAGACTGAAAGTCCCAAATTCTCGAAGGCACTACTGCCCACTGGTTCTTACACTGCCTTCTGCACGGCTCATTGCAGGCTCGGTTTTGTAACATTTCAAGGATCCCTCACGGGCCACTCAAAGAACTCACAGAGCCATTACCAAACTGAAAACCACTGTCCCCAGCAAAGCCACGCAGGAAGTGACAGAAAAGCCTGTAACTATGAGATGACATCAAAAGGAAGAAGTAAGTAAACAGAAGGGTTTGTGTTCTTCCAGCATAAGGCAGCAAACAGCTACAAAATGGCAAAATTATCTAAGCACCATTCTTGTACAATACATGAAACCACACAGCCAATACTCTCTCTTGGTTCAAGTGACCTGTGCTAACCCAAGTTTTCATCATCCTGGCATTAAAGTCCAGATTATGCAGAAATGACAATATTACATACAAATATTACATTCAATTAATCTGCCATTAACTGAACGTTATTTTTCAAATATTAAATAACAAAAGTTACATTTAACAGCATATTATGTAAAAACCAACTAACTGCATTTTTAAAGCAGCTACTGGCATAAGCAAGACAGTTATTTTTAATAAATAAGCACCACAAAGACATAAGTGTCTTGGCACATTAGGAAGGTAAAAAACGTTTCAAATTACTAAACCCCATGAAAATGTCCTAACATTGACCTGTGTACAATTTAAGCCTCCGGCTCTGCAGAGTGAAATTAAACCAGCAAGCAGAGCCCCAGTAACAGGACTGGGCTGAGTGCATGGAGAACAAGTTCGTGCAAGGAAAGGCAGGGTGTGAACGCACCAGGCAGCCCACGGGGACTGCCCACACCGCATCCACGCTGCTCTCTGGTAAAGGTAAGAGTTATTTTTTAGCGGGGGTAAAAAAGAAACCAGTGGAGTTTCCACAGCTGCCAGCATGCTTTAAGGCCACACCTTAGTTAAACATCAGAAAAAGAGGTGCTTGCATGTTCATGTGTTTTGTTAAAAATCTTCCGTTCTGGAATGACAGCTTTCGACCACAACACCGAGGTATTACTCTCCTTTCCAAGAAGCTGCATCCCGGTCTTGAGGGCTGGGCCTGTACTTGCCGAGTTCCCACGTCTGCTCCGTGTGTTCCAGCTCCGGGCGCGCTGCGCTCCCGGGCCCGCCGGGCTCTCGGCGATGGCACAGCCTGCGCCGCTTTCCGCACTCGCTGCCCAGCACAGTCACCCCCGCTCCCTCCCCGCCACCGCCCCGCGCAGGCTCCGCACGCCCTCCCCGCTCCGGAGCGGGAGGGGCCCGGGCTCGCCCCCTGCCCTCACCGGGAACGGCCGCGCGCGCGCCGCAGGCCCGGGGACCCAGCCAAGGCCGCTCCTCCGCGGGGCCTGGCGCGCCGGGAACCTGGGGGAACGCTGCTGCTAAATCCACCTTTTTATAAACATTCCTGATTTCTGAAGAGTTTGGAATTAGCATCTTAACACTAAGATAACACTTCCATGACTACAATAAACGAGTCATTAAGTACTATTAATGCTAAATTAACCAAATTGTAGGAAAAGCTGCTGTATCTGTTGCTGATAGGTTAACACAGCTGCTGGCTCTTTGCAATCAGGTTGATGAAAGCCCAGGTTTTTATTGTTATTACTTTCATACCTTCTCACCTTTTGATATTTTCTCATCATCTCATTAGCATGACTAAAGCCAAGTTCTAAACACTATCTAGGCTGAAAAACTTCTACTTAATGTTCTGCCAAGTTCCTACCTATTGTTTTCTGTCATCAGGCAATGTATTAAGTCTATTAAATTAAGATTGGATGTGATAGGGCTGCTCTGTCTAGAGGCCATCAGCAAATGACACAGTCAAGTGTATCAGAGCATTTATCAGTCATCTATTTGTTGGCCCTGAGAAGGAAGAGGAGGAACAGAAGTTTTTGCACTGGCAGAGACCTGCTGAGGTTACATGAACTGCAGACCCTTCCAGCACATCTAACTGTACAACCCTGTGTGTGTTCCTGGAATGGTTGGTATTGACCCATCTATTTATCTGTAGGAAATGGGTGATTGGCATGATGACAAATGGGCACATATGGCACCAGAGATGCAACAATTCCAGGAAATAAAGCAGCCCTGGATGGTGAAGATTTTTCAGAAATAACTGCAAATTCATTCATTTCATGGAGGAGTGCCCATATTTCAAACATTTGGAAAATGTATCACCAAGCAGTATATTTTCTGACTAATGAACCATTCACAGTTAAAATATACACTGGACTAAAATATAATTAAAATATAATAATAATAATTTTAAAAGATAATTGCAGCCAAATATACCCCACTCTGATTATTAATGGCTATAATCACCCCAGCTGGGAGTTCTCTTGTTTCTATTCAACTGGTTAAACTTGTGTTAGAAAAGTCTATATGAAAGTATCAGCAGCAAAAAAAAAAAAAACAAAACAATAAAACAGGAGACTGTCCTTTCCAGTGTTCAAATTCTTAAAAGATAAAACACCTGGAAATAAAACACAGTAAAGTACAAGTGGGCCAACAGACATTCCTGACGGAGTGGGTCTGGTTCCATGGGCACAGGATCCACATACAGCAGAACAAGCAGGCACCCTGAGGAGTGATGAAGGTACTTCCAGAATTATTGTTTCCTTCTCCATCAGCACGTTTTTGTAACTCTGTATAGAAGGTAAAATACTGCATGAATTGGACACCCAGGAATGTGCTAAACCTCTGAAACAGTGCTATGGAAGAGAGAAAATGCACATGCCATACCCTGCTCAGTGCTCCCTGGGCTTGGTGGTGTTACACTGAACAGGACAAACTGCAGAGACTTGTGCACTTACCCCCACACTCCCAGTGGCCCACAGTGATCACCAGCAACCACTCAGTCAGTGGAAAAGCTGCTACAGATCCTTGCCTTTACATGCCTGGCAGTGTGCTGCGTCCTGTGTTTGTTCTCAAGGAGCTTGGCAAGCAGGGGAACACAGAATGTGGTTTTTGCTGTGCAGAAAGAGCTAAGGAGCCATGTGCCTGGGTTCCCTGCAGATAAGGACAATGTGAGCCCCCTGACAAGCCAGGCAGGCAGCTCTGGCTCAGCAGATAGCAGGAACATGAAACTGAAGGGGCAAAGACATCTCACAGTTCCAACAGCCATTCATATCCTAGGGAGATTTCAGAGAGCTCTCTTGTCATGTTTTAAGCCATGGCTGCATTTCTTTGTCAGAGTGCATTTGCCAGTTGCACTGCTGAGTTTTCATATGCAAGTCAGCCTACAGCAGTTTCCAGGAATGGCATCTTATGCAATTTCTGACCTACTTTAACGCATTTTAAACCTACTTTGGGGCATTTGGAAACATGAGATCCACTGCAGCAGCTTTCTGCTTGACAGTGTGACACTGCTACAGGAAGCACAAGTCTTTAGACACACCCATGGATCCACTAAAATACAGGTGACAAACAGACTATAATTTCCAAGGTGTTTGTCGAGCCATTAGGAGCATCCAGATCAATCATCTGTATTATTTTTAGCTAGAGACCGTGCACATTATTTCAAAAAGATCAAATGGTCAAGTCAGTAAGCTGCTCATAGGCACTGACCTGCATGCTCTTTCTCATCCCTTCTAGGCTGCACTTCCTGAAGAACACCTCAAATGAGAGCTTGTGTGTGCAACTGATGATAAGTCATGACCTGGTTAGCAGTACAGGGATCTTCTCTCTTGTCCCACCAGCCAGCTGTGTTCAGAAGAAAGGTGTCTTCTGCACATCCTCCCAAACTCCAGCAATGAACGGAAGATCTTGGAGAATTAAAAGTTTTATCAAAGAGGATCTTTGATACACTTCTATTAGTTCCACTACCAAATGTGAACCTAACTACTAAGAGGGACATAACACTACTAAAGGAAAGAGAGCAAAAACCAAAACCACTACATGTTATTATTCACTGAATTCTTGTTTTCTGTCCTTTAAGGTAACTAAAAAAATTAAGAGGTATTTCAGGCTTCACCTGTAGGTTAATACATCACCTTGAACCTCAGTGCAAACCCTTCTAAGATATCAGTGCAAACCCTTCTAAGATATCACCTTCAAAAAAAAAAAAAAAAGCTTCTTTATACCCAACAAGGAAGTTACTATGCAACTTAGAGGACAAAATAATGAGCTGCTGTCAAAAGAAGGCAGAACCATTGCTGAAACTTCTCTCAAGAGCACATTAATATTTGTAATCTTATCTGTGGATTTGTTTTAAACTAACAACTGGTCTGAAATTTATGACCACTTGTAAGTAATATTTAAATCAAGCAATTTCTCCACACAAATTTAGAGAGGAACTTGGAGAATTACAGATGTTGTGCTAATCATGTGCTAGTCTCTCCTGAAAACTGAAAGGCAAAAGAAGCATTTTAAAAAGTTAGGTGTTAAGCAAAAACCCAATTCCTTACACTAAAACTCACCCAAGCTCTGATGCATTATGCTTTTTCACATTCACAAGAACACTTAAAACGTTAAGACAACTTGGTACTAAATAATAGCCATTAAAATATTTATGATGTTAAGTGCATCTGTCACATTTGTAATTAGGACTGAAGTGGCAGTTTCTGAAGTTAGAATCTGCAGCCCAGCAGGTTTAAGAGAGACCTTGTTAGGGACAATAAGGCCTAGAGGAGTTATCACTGTAGGGGATCTCTTGAAAAATAGAAATAGCATAATATGCTCACGAGTCACCTAACATTTGAGAAGTCAAAGCTCTGAATAATTGCAAAAATCTGTAAGATTAAAGCTTTGAGCATTCTGCAGTTTTGAAATCCATACTCAGAGCTGCCCACATACTTGTAGCATCTAGGATTTTTCCAGAAAACCTTAAACTATGCAGTTTTCTCCACCACAGGAGACCCATCTCATTTTTTAAGAAGACCAAAATGTACCCTCTGATGCAAAGTCCTTGTTCAGCTTCAAGCTCTATTTAACTCAATCTCTCCAAAAGTAATGATGAATAAGCTTCACTGAGAGGTAAACTTATATATGGCAAATCCAGGTTCAGTACCAGGTTCCTGAGAACACTGCATCTGAAGAATTGGGTGAAATCATTCAGCAGGGCTTGGTGCTGAGAAACCTATTTTTCCTTTCCAAATCTCCTACTGAGAAAGACACAGGGTGCAGGGGATTAAAACCACAAAAAACAATACCCACCCTCCCCACTCTTGTTTTTGTTTCCATACTGATTCACAACTCCTTTAGTCTGCAACTCTTCCCTCTGCTCTTCATTTGCATCCAGATTTTCTATCTACTGCTGGGGAACTACTACAGCAGGCATTCCAGTACAAAAGGAAGGAGTTTTCTTTACTACTCTACTACAAGCAGCATCATCCCCAGCTGGAAGTAACTGCCAGTCACTGCTAAATGTCATCTGTCCTCAAGGGATCCTCTTATCTACTGCATGATGGATGTAAATAAAGCCTTACAGCTCATTTTGTCTTTTGACAACCTTCTCCTCTGCTTGTCCTGTGTGTGTTCACGTGGGGGGTGGCGGGGGAGTGGGGCATGGCAAGGAGAAGCCACCTCAGCTCATTAGGACACACACTGGCAATTTTACATATTGAAATTAAAAGTCCTTGTTCCAGATTTGAAGGCACTAAAAGTCACCTTGTAAGAATTTACCAGTATAAAAGTTAAACATTTCAGGTTTGCAGTAACATGGTAGCTAATTTAAATCTTTACTCATAATTTAAAATAAACACTAAGAAACCTTTACTCTAAAGTTCATATGAAGGAAAAAAGTAATTTTATCCTAATAGACTGTACACTTGTTTACAGATATTTGCTGTATCATTTACCTACTCAAAACACAGAAATAAAAATGAGAAATAGTTCAATAAATAGGTTAACACTAGACTTACTATCCACATACATTTTACATGCTTATTTTGACAGCTGAACTCTTCCAAAGTTGTGGTTTTTTCTTCCTCCCCCGCGCCCAACTGATAATCTTTACATGTTTAAATTAAAAAAAAAATAACAACAAAAAACCCAACAGAAAACACTTGTACAGAATCTAGGGAGAACAGGAGTTTATTGAATTTTACCTGTCTGAAAAGTGCTGGTGAAAAGTTGCCATTTCATGCTTTGTCTATAGACAAGGTAAGTCAAAAGAGAAATCGTTGCAAAAAACAAGCTCATTTTAAAACTGAGTGTTTCTCCAGAACTTCTTATTATTCCTAAGTGAACACAAATGTGAGAAGTTTTTACATGAAGCTAGTCCTTTTCATTGTCAGATGCAACATCTACACTTAAGGTCCCTCACAACTATTAAAATACTTTCAGGCAGTATTAATACACAGAGAAGCAATTAGTCATATCTTCAAGAAGCCAGGTACCCCAGCTCTAAAAGTGCATCATTTAAAACATTAGTAATGGAATATCTTGAAAGAACATCTCATTCAGTATTAATGCATGCCATTATTACAAAAATAATCATTGCCTATTGTAGGAACAACAACTTTCTTTTGTAGACAACAAAAAGCATGCTGAATGGTTTCAGATCAATATAAATCTATTTTTAATGAGGTTTAAGACACTGTTCAAGTCCCATTAAGAGCAGCTTCCTCCAACTGTGCATCAGTGTAGGCTTGCACAGCTGTTAAAAAGTTTTTCACTAATGTGGCTTAGACTGGCCCCAAACTTGAAGCAGGGCATTAAGACTGGATCTTGAATTTTAGAAATCCTTCATTTAATTTGTTTAAATAAAATATTAAAAACCACTGTAACAATTAGGTATAAAAGTTGTTAAGTAACAAATTTGGGCCTAACTAGTACAACATACAGGTATTTACACAAATGCAGATTTGCTGTGGTCTTTAATATTGGGAAGACACCAGAATGTGAACCATGTGCTCAAGCCCACACCCCCAAGACCAAAAGACACAAAAACCTTGGGGAAGAGTAATATAAATTGCATGTCAGTTCAACTGCCCAAGTCAGCCCAAGAGCATGGCTCAGCCTGGTTCAAAGTGAGCAGCAGTCACAAGTAAACCAGTCTGGCTGTAGTCATTTTAGCAGCTGCACTTTAAGTTAGACTGCAAGTAGTTAACCCCAAGTCAACAAGGTATTTCTAAGCAGTTTATATCTAAAGCAGTTGATGACACCAATTTTCTAAATGGATGATGATGAAATACACAAAGTCCAAGATGAAAGAGCAGATGAAGATGGAAGATGTTAAAATGATGCGACAAAACAGATATATAAATTAAACAAGAATGTTTAATCAAGACAATCCTTTCTTTTTCCTTTTTTTTTCCTTAAACAGAGGTTCTTCCAGAAATTTTTAAATTGGAAAATCAAAGCCTATTCCCACAATAGTGAGGCCACTTCTTTCAAGCAGCTCTGTTGTACAACTGTTACCAGGATCCTAAACTATTTAAATTGTTTTCTATTGATATTTCTGAACTAAAAAGTTTCAAAATATTGTAGATTTTATTTGTGCTCCACATATTACAAGCAATTAACAACACAAAGAAAGGTTCAATTCCTCAGCTAGAACACCAAACTCTATACCAAGTATTACATGTACACAATACTTGCACAGTAACAAGCACAAGAAAGTACTAGTTGAGCACTTACTTTCAGATATTCATACCAACTCTCAAAATCCACTTCAGTTCTCCCACGCCACCCAGTCTACAATTTAAGGCATCTCCACACAGCCATCCATCCACTGACCCACCCACTCCCATACACACAGTTTATGTTGGAGGTGTTTACTCTTACAAAGAAGTCACTATGTCAATCAGGTACCATTTATTATTTATCCCTCTAACTGTGTCAGCATTGAGATATGACAGTTAAACCAGTGTTAAATCAATACAATATTTACAGAGCACAGCACATTAAGCTTGAGACACTCACTTGGAGGATAAAACCACATTTTAGAGCAGGACAAAGGTCACCATTATTATGTGTTTGAAAACAGCTATTTACAGGTCCCTATGACATAACTATAGTCTGTACACTGTTCCACCAGGGCAGGCAAAAAGCAGGATAGGCATTTATTTTAAGGGAATTTAAACATACAATTTGGAAGCATATTATTATGCTACCCTGAACGCCATAAACCACCTTAACATTCCTCAAGGTGGTCTCATATCCTAGAATGGCATGTCCAGCTGATACAAAACAGACAACACAACATTTACTTTGTGGAGAGTGTTACTCCAGCTATTCCAACATCTGAACTTTGAAGGCAATTCGTCCCAGAAACTTGTCACGATCATCTTGATTTTTTAAATTAGGTGAGCCCAGGATCTTACACTCAATTGCTATTTCTTCTTTGGTACCGTTGGGGGTAATTGCTAGTTGAACAGCCACTAGAGGCTGCAAATAGTGAGCCTAGTAAACAGAAAATGGGGAAAATATTTGAGAGACCAGAATAAGTTCGCATTAAATTCACATTTAATCCATTAGAACAGTTAAGAAAAAAGCTAATTAGGAACCCAACTTTTCAAAGTCCAATCTGATTGAGGTAAGGCACTTTATTTTCCCAGGTTAGAAACACATTCTTCATACTATTTCTTAACTAATATATTCAACATAATTTGAGTCACAGACAGTATCATCAAGAGGTATACAACTATTTTATTAGGTCCAATTCTTCTAGAAACCCTTAATGAAAGAACCTCAGAAATTAATCTCTTCCAACCCATTCCATTGACTCTTCTGCTTGTTTTGGGTTTGGTTTGGCAGGGTGCATATAACCTGGTACAGAACACAACTTTTCTAGCTGGGTTTAAAGTGTTGTTTTCTTCCAAAAGCCTGACTCAACAAATATTAATAAACCAGCTTCCCTTCTCCCCTACCCCATTTATTTTTTCAGCAACAAACCATTCTGAAAGGTGTTATCTGTTTAACAGCTTTACACAGAAACCTTCCCTTGAACATCCTAATAGTATCTTTCCTGGTCAGTCATATTTGGGGGAACTATTGCAATTGGTGACTACTATAAAAATTAAAATCTAAGAATGAGAGCAGAATTAATTCCATTCTTTTGTCAACCCAATATTGTACCTCACATCCAATTCAATAAGAACAACTTGCATTCTCTTGTAAAGTGCCTATGAATTAAATAGGAGCTTATACACTGTTAAGGCAGCATTTTATGCAATGTTCATGAAGCATTTCCATAACTGATTAATATTTCTAGGTCAGTACTGCCGACTGATTACTATGCAAAATTATTTTCCACGTAAAAATTCAAGTAAGTCAGTGGACTAAATACAACACTACAGTATTATGTAAGTATAAACCTTGAATTTGAATTGAACAAAATTTTGTGTAAAGACTTTTTCCTTTCTTACTAACTTAAAAGACTCTTTAATACATTCCTGTTGGTTTTAGGCTATCTTCTCTACCAAAGAACACACTAGAGAATACTCAGTCTCATTTGTAAAGGATGATGCAAGTAGATGTGCTAAAATCTTTAATATTAAGTATTAGTAAGAAATAGATTGAAGTAGCTGCTTTCATTGGCTACTGGTTTTACTAGATCAGAAATTTTCCAGAGCTCCCATAAACTTCTGACTGGGAGGGAGGAAATGCAGCCAGGCAAGGCTCACTCAGAACTTCCCAGTTGTAAGGGTGATACCCCACTCAGAGTTTGCTAAAAATCAGAACTAAAATTCCCATGTTTCCTCAGGGAGAGAAGCCTTCTCACCATCAAGGTTTTTCCAAAGGGGCACACAAATTTCTATGATGTTTTGAAAAGAGATGATACCAGAACTGACTTTTACTCAGTATAAAATTTGGAGGAGGAGGGAAGAGAGGCAGCATCCTCCTTAACTATGTTCTCTTTTTCAGATGATCTGACATTCTCCAAGGTCACAGCTGGGCTCATTGTACTAAGCAGCAAAAGACAAGAACCATCCCGGACCACAAAATTGTAGATATTAGCACTTTTCTGGCTCCTACCTGAACAAGATGAGCAACTTCATTCAAATCTTCTTAACTCCTTTACAGAATAAAGTAATTTAACAGTTCCACACTGATATAATATAAAAATTCTGTTGCATAGCCAAGGAATCAATTCAGACCCTTGAGACCTAGTCAAATACTCAAACTTCTCACAACTCTTCTTACTGCTTCTTCTTTCTCTCACTATGCTAATGTTAGGAGAATTAGGCCTCACATAAGCAAGAATCTCTAAAACCACGGCCCTGTTCCACATGAAAAAGAACATGAAAGGACAATGAACCAAAAACTGGAGGGGAAAAATAATAATTAAAATAAGTTTTTTTCTAAATCACCCAATTTAAGCAAGGAATAGCACTGTGCTTTGCCTATCTTCATTAGCTTCTTTTCATAATCTTCCATTTTCCATCAGTATAGCAGCAAGATGGGAATTTTGGTAGTAAAGTTCTTCATCCCATCCTTGGTATAAACTGGGCCTTGACATGTCAAGGTACACAGATGCTGTATTTTGCATTTCTTAGAGAAGCAGTGCTCTCCTTCCCTATTCTTTCATCCCAAGAATGGGACAGAGTCTGTACTGACTGCAGCTGTTGGAAGCACAAGCAATCTCTCTTTAATTTGCATGCCAAAGTGAATAGATGGGGTACCAATTCATACCATGGCAACAAAATGGAAAATACAGAACTACCCAGAAGTAACAGGAAAGCAAATGTTGAAGGAAAACAAGCTCCTTCTGCATTAGTAAAAGCCATGGGAGGTTAAAAAAGTTAGGAACTGCTGCAAGTATAGAGTACATTGGAAAAATAACTGACAAAGGAGTAATTTAATACAAAAATCACTTTGATGAAATTACAACCACCCACCATGTACACTATGGATCTGAATAGATTTATGTTTAAAAAAGCACCTTTATCCTAAATGGTAAACAGTGTTTATTAGACTAAGTAACTTGGTCAGTAAGAGGCAATATAATTTTCTATTTTATAAAAGGTACAGATTTTCTGCATAAAATGATCCCAAACCGATCCAAGAAAATAAAAAAATTAAATTCAAGTTTCAAAAGAAACTGAAGTTTTAATTCTATGCATACTGTGTTCATAAAGTAGTAATTTTGGGGTTTTTACAACAATAATTTTAGAAAAAGGCAGCAGATACATATGGGGCTAAGTCCTTCTTCATAAAACAGGGCAAACAGAAAAAATGACATGCAGAGCCACAAAGAAATATAATCAACAACACCATAAGGACTTATAAACTTAATATCCTATACAGGAATGCCAAGGATTAACTACTAGAAAGTGTATTGTAACATGAAGACACAGTTTACTTCTCCTGCCATTCCCTGCATTCAAAAAAATGCCAAAATATTTCAATGAGCAAAAAATAGCAGCCACTCTCAAGACTCCTCCATTAGGACAATGCCCAGTTTGTTCATGTCTGCCAAAGCACGTCCCCAGCCTCACTGAGTGCTGTGCAACATCTGCATCTGCAGTACTCCTTAGCAGTACCTCATTACAGAGTTCAAACTTCAGAATTAATCTGCTACTAGCAACTGTAAATGCACACAGAAACAAAACACTGAAAGTGAAGACCATCATTAAGGGATACTTACATGCAAGCTTTTCCCATAGTATGGGAAGTACATCAAGTCCATCGCGCCATTAGAAGGAAAATAATTTATGTTAACCATGCCTTCTTCCTGTAATTGCAGACAGCAACAAAAGTAGAAGTTAACATTTGCTTGCATAAAAATGATCACAAAATTAAAATGATAACCCAGTGAAGAAGTGCAAGATACCTAAAAAAGGCAACTGACTTACAAACTCATAGAATAATTAAAACCAGATTTCTTTTGGCAAACAGTCACATGCTGCACACATCTGCTGCAGTAAGGATTAGCAGTACTTAAATTAGCAATCAAATCAAAGGCAGCCTGCCTTCATACTTATGAGTCAAAGGAATGGAGAAGGGAGAAGATCATGTTCATTGTAATGAGTAATTTAACAACCCAATCCCCCTACATATAATTAAAATCCCAAGTATCTCCAAGCAAGCCTGTGTATTTTGGTGAACCATGTGCTCTTTAAAGCCAGGTTTTTAGGCCTCTCAAGCTTTTAATATACAAGCCTTCACAGAGAGCCACAGACACCTCTCTGCAACAGTGTCATTCCTAACACTGGGTGCCCTCTAGCCTTCAAATAAAGGCCAAATAAGAAGAAACCCAAATGGTTAAAATGGTGATGTTGCTGAAGTTGTATCACCACTTCAGAGGAACAATATATACAGATGCAGGCCTTATCACTCAACTGGCCCCTGCAACCCCAAATCCTGGAATAAGAATAAGCTACCAACAAAGCTGACGCCTAATTTCTGACTAAGGAGTCACTCAATCCATAAAATATACAAAATATGTATGTTTGATTGAGCTGTCCAGACACAGGTTATCAGTATAGCAATACACAAACACCTCTCCTTATATACAAAATTCTTCAAGACTGTATATCCTGGCAGAATATCAAGCTACTGTAAGTTCATACCACTAGGAAATGCCCACATCTGTAACTTTCCATAATAAATTAAACATATTACTATAACCAAAAGAAATGTCATTAAAACAACCCGCCAAAATGCTAAATGTAAGTTCACAACATCACTGCTTGTTCCATGTAATTCACAAGTTCAAAGTGCATTAGCAAGTTTCATTGTTGTTTCTCTATTACCATATACAACAGCTGAAAATTTAAACACATCCCTACAAAATTCAGAAGACAACTGCAGTAAGATCAAAACATATTTAAGAACAAGCCACAGCTCAAGGTTACCTTCTTTTCACCTCCTCAAAAGAACATAGAATATTTTTTTAGCATATGGCCACATTCTCATTGCTTTGCAGTCTAAATTACTGCAATCATTAATATATGTTTATTAAGTATTTTGGACCTTGAGCTTGCATATATAACTATTAAGCAGGAATATGTTGATTTTCACCATTATTCTTTATTTTGTTTAAAGCTCATGCGGCTGAAAAGACTTACTTTTCAAATATGTTGCTGAAATAATGGTTAAATAATCAGCATATGGAATAACATAGGCAAAGTAAATGGGAGTAGTGCTTTCTGGAGCAGCTAAATACAAGGCATGCATGCAGTCATCACTATACACTAAATATATGCATTAGGTTATCAGTGCAATAGCAGGGAGGTTCTGGGACATGCAGCTGCCTATCTAATGNGGGGGGGTGTCCAGATCTTCTTCAATAAACAATCCTAATTAATATCCCTACAAAATTAAATAAAAGCAAATATAAAAACCACCTAAACAAGCTGCATTTGCTGAAGAACTTCAAGAACCAGTCCATTAGTGAGTGTCACTTTTTCTGCTTATTATGTAGTTTCTAGAAAGAGCTACTGACAGTCAGCAAATCGAAAACTCAGACAACCTAGCTGGACAGAGTTAAGACCCGGTTAGTGAGGTGGAAGTCTAAGACTCTAGTTTAGAAAGAAGAATTTACCAGATGTTGAAATAATATACTAAAGAAATAATATAATAAAGACCCAAGGAAAGAATTTGGGAAGGAATGGTCTATAATCACTTGAGAAGAAGAAATGGAGAAGATAAAGAGCGGTATTCATTAGTAGAAACTGTAAAACAACAGATTTCTATCACAAAAAGCAAGTTAACTCAGATCCTGAGTATGCTGACAAAAGCAAGGCACACAGCCATTCCTACAGCCATTCCTTATTCTTGTCAACTACAAAGTGATACCTAACACAAAGACAAGATGGTCGATAAACAGCAGAAAAAGATGTATTTTGGAATTAAGGCTTCTTTTCTTTTCTCCAGTTAAAACCAAAAAACCCCATCAAATTTACATTTTCAATACAGGTTTTTTTAACTTGAAATAAGTACTGCTTCAAGATGTTCTAGCACATGTGAAACTGCACAGCTCTGGCCCCAAACTAAAGACCGAAAATGCTGATCCTCAATCTCCTTGGAGACAGAATCTTTTGTTGGTTTGTTTCTCTTTCTGGAGATTCCCAACACTGCAGCAGATTAGCTCCTACAGAGTGCAGGAGGAAGAACCAGCTGTAATGAGTGTCTGACACTGCAAACACTCATGTCCCTCACCTACAGAAATTACAGTGATGACAGCTTCAACTACATGAGGGCAGAGGGGGAAGCATCCCCAGCTATAAGTGTGCTGACTCTGAAATCACCCATCCCATCTAACTAAAATTTTTCCATTTAAAATAAACCCCATATAAAAAGTGCAGGGAGAATAAAGAAGATTCACCTCACAGGAGAATACCTGAAGAACATAAATTCCACACTGAAAAACTTAAAATGATGTTTCAGGTGGCCAAGACTGGCAGGATGTGCAGACAGAAACTAATAAACTAACTTTGTATTTGAGAGACTTAAAAAAAGGCATTTTTGTAAAAGCAAAAATACAATTCAAAAGTCAGATGTTGTGTTAAGTCCAAGCAGACACTTCTCCAAATTGCTCTCAATATATGTAGGATTGATGCACAGAAGTTCCATCTGAGCATGAGCAAGAACCTTCTTCCTGTGCAGTGATTGGGCACTGGAATAGATTGCCCAGAGAGTGTGTGGAGCCTCCCTCACTGGAGATATTCCAAAACTCTCTGGACACAATTCTGTGCCATGGGCTCTAGGATGACCTTTCTCTGAGCAGGAGGTGGACCAGATGACCACTGTGGTCCCATCCAACCTTATCCACTCTGTGACTCCTAATTGTAAGAAATATTTAAAAGCAGATGAAAGGAAAATAAAAATCAGTGAACTGTAAATCTACAGGATTAATTCTAACTGGTACCTAAGCTTTGCTAAGCAAGTAAATTATTATGAACTAGGGTGAGAATAGGCTAATAAAGATAAAATAGATGCATTCAAAGTAGCAAAGCCTGACAAATACTTCCCTGAAAGTCACTAAAGAACTAGTAAGATTAATAACTTTAAAATTCAAAACTATCACTCTTGTGGAAATCACAAAAATTTTAAGTGGATATGGTAGCAGAACTTTGTACTTACAGAAAGAGGATGCAAGAAAACACACACAAATAATTTCTATGTATCCAAAGGGTAAAAACTAGCAGAAAATGCCACCATGATCAGTTGTTATCAAGCTTACTGTTTTGCTAGTGAAACCATTTAAGAGGGTAAGAAAAAGTATTAACTATTGTTTCATGAGCATCCATAGATGGAAGTTGAAGAAATACAATCATAAAATAGGACTGCCATCAATATTTTGTCTATCACTTGAACATTACTTCTCAACAGCTCACAAGGCATTTCTGGTGGAAATGAAGATGACTACCCTGGATCCTGTTCAGTGTTTCAATAAGGATTTGAGAGGCAAAACTAAGCTCATCTGTTGATGGCACCAAGCTAAATAGAGCAAAACACTTCAGAGAACTTGATCCCATTAAAATGATGACAAAAAATGACACAGGAGGGCCAAAAATAACCCTATGGAAGTTAAAACTGAACTTAAGTTTAACTGAAAAGTTAAAACTGAGAAATCACATCTACAAATACAGCCTGGGAAATAACCAGAAGAATTATTTAAATAGTAAAACAATTAAAATAAAGACTTGTATTATTACAAACAGCAAATTCACCTTGCTTTTAGTGTGATCACAAAGGGAGAAACGCTGTCATTAACAATACCTCAGCTAGAGACAAATTTCTGTCCAGTTTGGAATATCACATTGCAAAAAAATTTATACATTAGACAAGTCAAAGAAAAAAAGAGTTCTAGTAGAAGGACCTTAATTGCTTTATTGTGTTGAAGAGAATGTGGGGTTTGTGAATGGAAGCAAAAAAATCAGTCTCAAGTAAGAAGAGGAATCACCTTTGTTTGCTATGGACTGGCATGGAGGGATCAAAACCTTCAAAGACCCCACAAAAATCAAGTATTAAAATCTGTGCCTACCACAGGTATCTAGGATGAAGGCAGAAAGTCTTGCAAGTGTTTGTCTCATTAACTACTGGTATTTCCAGCCTACACTTTTATCAGTCACCAGAAGCTAAAAGCCAGGACTCTGCCCCTTGCTCAAGCTACAGACTTACCAACGCTTTCACTGCTCCCCAAGCAGTCTAGGAAAAACACCCATAAGTCAAAGTAATTATTATAATTGCAATAAAACATTCTGTGTAAATCCACTGGTACATAACAAATATGCAAAGATCAGCTGTTATTGTAAGTAGTTTACACTTGATTTGAAGGCAACTTCTACTTGAGCGGTAACATTAGGTTTCACACACAGTTGTCTTACCCATCATTTATAAAATTGTCTAAGGTGCACTTGCAGCATGGAGAAAAAATAAAAATATAGGTTATGAAATGGGAAAACAAAATATAACTCACAATAAATAAATAAACAAGACTACAAATACACATGTATGCATTCTCCTCAACTCTAAACCAAATCAGGTAGTTCAAACACATCTAAGGATGAAAGAACAACCAAAAAATGTTTCTGTAAGTACACTGAAAAAATTAAAGACACTAAAACTAAATTAGACATACAGTAAGATGAAAAACACAAACGAAAGTACAAAATCTCTAAGAAGGGAAGAGTGAAATAAACTACTTCATTATTCATCATAATCACAAGAAGAATAAACGACACATTTATTTCTTACATGCTCAACTGACCTTAGCAGTACACTCTATATGTGGCTCTCCTTCAGGCTTTAATCCAATTACCTAAAGGAGACAAAGTTAATATATTTACAAACCTTTTTCCCCCCTTTCCATTTTTACAGACTGAATTTGAACTCTTCCCTCACTAAATATGAGTTCATACAGGGATGAAGTCTATCCAGTGTAATTTTTATCTGAACACAATCTTAAACTAGGACTAAGATTTAAAGCATTGTTAAGTTAAATAGTTTACTCAGGTTAACTCAAAATAGTTACAGGAGTCACAGGAAGTACTGTTTTCTTATTTTACATTTAGCATGTAATTTTAATGGCTCAAACCAGTTAGCAATTCAAGTAATAGGTAACATCACTGAAAAGTCAAATACTTTGTAGTTTTCCTCATCTTTCATAGTTTAAGAGTTACAAAATGCATTAGATTAGAGTTATTACGTTAGAATTCTGGAACACAGACATGAAGTACAACACTACTTTGTAGAGTGGTCTAGAATCTGTTTCACAGAACAGCAAGTAAAAGCAAAGAACACTATACTTCTTAAAACAGGCTTCAGATATTTTGGTGCAAGTCATCAAAGCCAATACTTGTAAGTATTAGAATGCTTAAAAAAGTCACTTCATACTACTCTCTGAAATTGCTCAATTTTCAGTAAATTATACTGTTGGAGAAATGCAAATATCCTGAGTAGCAAACTGAACACATTTCAGTCCTTTCCACAGTAATTTCTTCATACAGCAGTAGTTGGGAGCACTTGTATTAAGAACTAAAAAATAAGCAGGCACTTACTCTATTCATTTTCACAAGCACGCAGGGAGCTCCTTTAGAATAGCCAAAATTTTTATCTTCCTTCCCAGAGCACTGTCCAAGCTCATTGATGTTAAATCGACAAGCCTTTTTAACAGCAGCATCACTCTGATCAAAGATCTTTCCCCGGGCACAGTCTATGTTTTGCAACTGCTTTGAATCGTTATATGCTATGAAACAAAACCAGCTTGTAAATGAACGGGATAAAGCATGTGACGAGCCAAAACCTGCAGATGCCTGTATACCTAATTGTTCTCTTACTTCCCTAATAGTTTTCTCAGAGAAGTATTTTCAGAGCATTGTCTCTTACATCCATCTTAAACACTTTTTCAAAGCCTACAGACAAGGAGCAGTGTACTTGAATGAAAAATAAAGAGTATTACAGAAGAATTAATACTTTCTTGCTTTTTAAATTGTAACAAGAATCACAACTTCATTAATTTCTCTACATAAAGTAACTACATATGCTAAACCAATAATGTATTCAAATACAATCAATCAAGTTTTTACCTGGAAATTCAACCAGTTTTCCCTTTGCACACATTTCTTTTACAAATACACAGGAGAACTTAAAAATATTTCAATAATCAGTATTAAATTACCTCTACATTTACATCATATGGTATAATTTATAATATACTAACGTCTCAAGTTGTTTCTTACTTTCTTGTGTTTCTGAAGTGCACAGACCACACTGTCACAAATGCTAAACTACTGCCATTTAAGACACTTTGTGGTTTCATCTCCTCCCCTACACCCCAGCTCCCAGCCAATAATGTAAAATGGAGAAAAGGAAAGTTCATCCTCGATGCAAGACCCACAGAACTGCAGGAGAGGCAGGTGGTCATGAAATGCAGCATTCCTCCCAGGAACCCTTGGCAGAGCTCTGAAAGAAAAGCCTACTCATAGAAGCTTTTAGTAGGCACCAAAACTGTGAATATGGAGATTCAAGTATAGCTGTAGCTAACAAAGTAACGCATGCACACTGGGGAGATTTCACAACACCTTCTTCATTCTGACTTACAGCTTCTGAGAGGTTAAACTTGTTAATGTTTTCAACTGATTTCCATATTACTAGAGTAAGTGTACATACAGGCACACATGTAAAGTAACACATGACAAACCAGTGATTTTTCTGCACTTGTTCTGTGTTACCTTTTCTCCACATTCTAAATTCAGTGCTTTAATATTTCTGTGTATAGATACTGTGTATAAGAGTGAAAAATCAATAAATTGCAATTAATTTAATCTTTGTGTACCTCATTTTTCAAACAGACACTCAAGTTCTTCAGACCAAAGTATTATCACTCAGTTAGCAAATCATTGAGATTAAGACTAATCAGATTAAGTCCTGATAAACTCTGTCTCCAAATACAAGACCTATGTTATTTCAAATTGAATTATTTTGGCATATGTAATTTCTACATCTTACAGTATTTTAAATAACCACATCACGTAAAACTCTCCATTCTGTACTGCACTATTCCTCACACTCAGGCTCTCTGTCCAACATAGGTATTATACTGACCATTTTCTGTAACTTATAGACTTTTATAACACACATATCTACAGTAACCCTGAACTTGCATTAGTCTCCATTAGCAATTAGTAACTACAAGCAAAAAATGAAATAATGTACCCAAGATTAAGACTCCTAAATTACTTGGGGAATTGTAAGTAACTTACATTCAAGGAAGTTTTGAAGTGTAGTAACATATTCTGAATATGATTGGCTGTCACTCTTGTTGAAGTAAAATTCCAATGCAGTGTCTGGTTTTGGTGAAATCATAAGTCCTTAAAAAGAAAAAGTTCAAGTTAGGAACCAAGCAATCTTTCCTTCACCACTCTAACCCCTACTCAAACATCCATAAATTGGAAAATGTCTATCATCTGTAAAGAAACATTAATATTGCCCCTATATTCCACAGTACTTATTGAATGTAAGTACTTGCAAAGTACTTTGTGTTTGAAGCCAGTAATCAAAATCAGCGTTTCATTAATTAACATTTAAATCAAACCCAATGTATAACTGCAATTCACAAACCAAACCAAGTGATTAGGAAAAGCAAAATCAGCAGTTTAATCACTTTCAATCAAAGATTTTCATTGATCCACTTTCCAGACTCAGCAAATTAAGCTTAAAAAAGAATTGAAAACAATACTCAAAAGCACACCCAGAAAACGTTCACTTCAAGCAATAGTTCAAAGCTTTAGGCAATACAGAGTGAAGCTATGATTGTATTATTCTCATAGAAACCCAGAAAAAAATATTTTTAAAAATTTGGTTATACATAAAGGTGGCTTGAAAATTACCCCAATCAAAACAGACAAGTCAAATTAGTTTTCAGTCTTCTCTCCATCTCCTCAAACAAAGTTTAGGTGCCACTTGTTCCATGGAGAATACAAGACACTTTACACGGCCCCAGGGGCACGGCTCAGCCAGGCCTGGGAACCGCGGATGCTCCGGAGCTGGAGCTGCCTCTGGGCCCCACAGCATCGGCGTCCCCTGGGGAACTCCAGCTCCTGGCAGCTGCTGCCTGGGGTGCTGGGGCAGGATGCACCCACGCCCAGGAGCCACAGCTGCAGGAGGTACAAGGCCATGCATCACCGAAGGCTGAATCCAGCCTCAGCCGAAGGATGGACAAGGCACGCATGAATAAAATAAGCATGGCCCTCTCAAGAGCTGAACTGCCCCTGCCTCCCAGCATATGGCCCAGAAAGCTGCAGAGTGCAATCTCAGGGATTGCTCTGGAGCAGGTGAAAGCAAAAGGCACACTGATACACCCAGCCTGTGTCACCAGGAGCCGTCACTTACACAGGTACCTGATGCTTCTATTACTCATCACAGCTTCAGGAGCAGATGAAATAGCACTACACCACCTGATAATGCAGCAGAGATTAAAATTGTTTGATCAAAGTCAAATTTGACATAAAGGAAGAAGCTGCAATTACACAGCAACTGATTGTATCATCTTAGGATGCCATGTAGTTTTTCTGTCCCCTGGCAAAACTAATTAAAACTAGATTCTCAAATGAATTAAATTTAAGGCAGAAAACAAAACCCTCACAAAAAAAACCCANCCCCATATATATGTATTTATTAAAACCAGCCTTCATTATTTAAAAACAAAAAAAACATATTTAAGAAAGCAAAACTGCAATGGAAAAAAACTTAGGCAACTGTAGTTAACCATCACAGAGAGGTTTTATAAAGCATATCAAGAATGTAGTTCAGCAGCCCAGGTCTATTAAGAATTTATCTACAGAAATGGCCAAGATTCTCATCTGAAGGCAGAAACTATTCACAAATACTTGCAAATAATAAACATCTGTGCTAGAAATTCATCACCAACAAATGTCCTTCAGCTTAAAAAAAAAAAAAAACAGATACAATTTAGTGTCTTTTATTCCAGGTCTTTTATAGGATTCCAGATAAATCATAAATCCTTTTTTGCAATAACAGCAGTTAAATTATTTCTATGGAAGCCACAAATAAAGGCCTTAATGACTAACAGTCCATATAAAACTACAAACACTATTTAGACTGCAGACTACTTTGCACCATTACACTAATTTTCTGGCCTTCACACTGAACTGGGATTCAACAAAATAAAAAGGAAATTAGTAGCAGGGCTGAAAAATCACTGAAGGGGTTTTACACATTAGGAGCTTTTAGGGTAAAAGAGATTATTATCTACAGAACTATAACGTAAATGAATGACTTAAATGGTGTTTTTCAAAGGGAATATGACAAAATAACTAAATTACTCATCAATTAATGAAAAAATAATTTGAAGAGATTAACTGCTTCAGGGGAATGTCAGAAACATCCTACAAGAGGAGATTGCTCCACTTTCAGTGGATTACATTCTGCCTAAAAACTATCGTGTAAATTCTACAGAAAGAGCTATTTGAAGGACTGATGCATAGACTGTGAGAGATGGAGGATTTGAGCTGTTCTAGAGGAACAGAATTAACAGCCTCAGCATAGGATCACATCCAGGATTGTAAAAGAGATTACATTATTTTACAATTCCAGGAGGGATTTAACAAAAAAGGTTTTAAAATAATCTAGATTTGATTTATACTATTATACTCCAGTGTAAAAAGCAATTCAGGTATCAATTATAAAATAAATCAATTGTGAGATATCCAAGTACATTTAATGTAAGAGCAGAACCTTTGACCTACGGCATCCAGGTTTTGTGTGTAGACTTTAGCTTTTTAAAAAAAAATTTAAGTTTACAACCAGGAACATTACATGTCTCACTGCAAATGAAAAACAACATAGTTAAGGAGAAACATTAAAACAGAAACAAGCAATTTGATTAACTTTAATGTAATAATTACTAAAGACATGGTTAATAAAGAGATTTAATTCAGAAATGTTACAGAAATTTTTCAATTAAAAACTAATTGTGGCATACATACTTTTAAAAACAAACATCCCCGACGACTTATTTCAAAGCCAAGGAAAATTAATACCCTGAACTACATGAGAGAAGAAACGTCACTCAAGCCCAGCATTAAGCGACAGCTATGCACAGCTCCATCCACTATGATGCTTCTGACTTCCACAACAGACACAATGGAAATGATGGGAAATGGTCAACTAAGCCACTGTTTTTTTCCTCATTTGTTTTTCTTCTCTTTTTTAAAAAAATTATTCTTTATTTATTTAATTATTCTTTCCAGCATCTAGACCATTCTTAGCTTGAAAAAAGAGCACAAATTCTCAAAATCCTTTACAATATGACACTTGTTAGAGAAACCACAACACCACACCAAAACAAATTCTGTTCAGAATCCAGAGACATTTATCACACTGGCCCAAGTGCAGCTTGCTCACACAAAGATCACTGTACCATCCTAAGTGTGGATACAGCTACCAGATGATGTTCAATTTTAAGAGCTTTGATTCAACAAAAGGAAAAAAGTATTTTAAAACAATGTTGTCTCACTTCCACCAATATATTATTATATTGGGGAAGACAACCACCTTGTTAATAATTCTTATTTGTACAGGTGGGCAGTACACAAAGGAAGCAAGACACCACTTTCAGTGGCAGCAACATGTTACAGCCTTAGCTTCATCATAAAGCAGGAGCCTTACTCTAGTGCATCCCTACATAACAGGTCTATAATCCCTGAAATCCACAGACATTCCATGTCAGTTGGAAACTACCTAATACTGTAACAAAAACTCTACAAAGGCTTCTATCCCACAGTCCTTACATGCTCCTGAGCAGATGACACTCACAGTACAGCCTTCCTGTATCTTTGGCAAAGTATCAAACACTAATAAAGGTGGCCTTCCATCTGATCCAAGAGAACTGGTTTAAAGTATCTTTACAGCAACTTGAATAAATTGTAAACCCACTTCTCCATCAGCATGCTGTGTGGATCTGCAGGCAAAATTGTGATCTACATGACAAATTCAACTGACAGGAGCTTAGAGGAAAAAACAGCAAAATTAGTATATGCACACAAAAAGCTACTGCCTGAATTTATGTTATAAACGTGTAACTTGCCTGACACCAAGTTTTACCTTTACAACCTGCAAGTAACCAAATAATGACGATTTCCCATAAGAGGTTCATAGTTCAAAAAAGCTCTCAAATGAAACTCAGTTGTTAAACCAGACAAAGGTTTATGAAAAAATAAATACAGTGTTACCTGGACTAGAAATCCGGTCACGGTATTTCGGTACATCATTGCTCAGTGTCTGAAGCATAACCCACATTGTGAATGTGAAGAGTGCTGCTAGGAAGCCATAGAACACCAGATAGAAGAGGAAGATCAACCCTGTAAAGAAAAAGCTAAAATTACGATTTTTGTTTCACCTAATTCCATTACCTATTTTGAAAATCAAAAAAGGGAAATTAGCAATACAATGTTTGTAGACATAAATACGCCTCTAGCATACATATGTAATGCACAGTGCACAATAATGCATACAAAGAGGTTTTCTTAATACTTTCTGATTCTTAAAGCTTATAGGGCATTTTAGCATCTCTATTTTTAAGAGAGAAGCATTAAAAACCACTCTTTGGGCTATATAGGAAAGCTAGCAAAAATAACTAAGCAGTGCATTAGAAAAAAAACAAACTGTCACTTGTTTGCTGGAATTTTAGCTTTGTATCTGGTTGTGGGGAAGATGAAAGAACTGAAGATAAAATTATTACACTGGATCCAGACCAGGGAGGAAGCAATTGGTGCTTTAATAACATAGTTGATATTTGAGGGAACTCCCCTCACACACAGGGCAGTCCTTCACACATGTCCAGTTACAAGATACTTCTCAAGGTGAAAATGCTTTCTGCCACATGTTTTTCAAAACAAACCAAGCCTTCTCTTCAGATTTATCCAGCCTAACACATACACCTGCTTTACCAATCTACCCTGGGGACCCAGGAACCCCACCAAATCCACAGATATTACCACCTTCAACTTGTTTCATTAACTGAGCACTCAATACCAACCTAAAAAAAAGGGGGGGATTCTGTTTTAAGACTGAGCACCTGAGACTTAAGGACACAGGCAGAGAATCTGTCAAAAAGAAAGGGAGCTATCAAAAGTACTGAGGGGACTGGATGCTTGGACTGAGAGCCATCTTTAAAACAGTTCTAATTCAAAAACATAACCCAATGTTGACACCAATTCAATTTTTATTGGCTATTCTAGCCATAAGGGTGCTATCAGAAGCCGGAGATGTAACTTAGGTATGAAGAAAAGCACTTCTAAACCATTATGCAACATCCTACTGCTGACATTTGATTACATGAGCAAATCAAGTGCAGAACCTTTAAACCTTTCACAGAAAGGGAAAAAGCAAAAGTAACCACAACTGTACCCCAGTGCTGTGTACTGTCCACTGGAAGATGACAGGAGGAAGCCTAAGCCCTGGCTCCTGTCCCATAAACTATGCTTGCATTTTGCACTGAAATAGTCTCTGGTGTAGTATGGTCCCCAGAGACCCATGACTGCTAAAAATCAAAAAATCCTGTTTTACTTCTCCCAAAAGAATTCTGTGTACATCTACTAAAATAATGATGTGGTTTCCAAATTCTTTACTGTAAGTAAAGTTCTCAACAGCAACCAGCTCAATGTCAGTGGATTTTGGGTTTGGTTTTAGTTTTCAATCTCACATATTGAGGAAGTTACCTACCAATCTGCAATAACCTGAAAATTATTAGCTATTTAAAATACACTTGAAACCACCAAGATATAAGATTCTATGCAGCAATTAGAAGCAGCAAAGTATGCAAACACAAAAACAAGATTACTCTATAATGAAGACAACAGCTGGACATCTACTGTGAATGATTGCTAAAGTTATTTAGAAGCTATTTAGCTGTTAAAATGAGAACATAAAAACAAATAGTAGAAATTCTAGTCAACAAAAGCTATTACAAAAGTTGCATCTGTATTTGGCACAGCAGCATTGTGTTTTATCTACAAGCTTGTAATTGCTTTAACCGGATTCAAAACAGAACAAGGATCTTCTGATGACTATCCAATGTGTTCTGGGTATTACAAAACCAACCAAACAAAAAAGCTCACTTACAAAACCTCTGGTCAGCTCTCATTTTGATCAACAGAAGTTAACTGACTACTGGATACTTTCATCAAACTGTCCAGAAAAGTACACCTTCCATCAAGTGTCCAAGACGTTCATCAAAAAGTCCCAATGGAACAGAAGAATTTGACATGCAAGACAAGACAAAGCAGCTACTGGGGCAAGTAGAGTAAAAGCAAGAAAATCAGGGAAATTATTTCAGAATACACTTGTATTTTAATTTCTAAAACAATATGCCAAACTTCATTGGAAAAAATAAAAACCAAGGAGCATAACATGGACAATCAGAGCACCATGGTGTGCAGCTCTAAGCAGACATGGCCCTAAGAAGAGTCCTGCTTTGGGCCAGCACTACCACATCACTGCATTCCTGGCCTCGGAGCTGACCCTGAAGAGCAGGTGCCAGAAGGTGCAGCTCCCCCCGTGGGGTCACTGGTGCCCACCCACCTGCACAGCCCCTCGCTCCAGCAGGGCTGGGACCCCTTCCCCAGCAAGGGCAGCAGCAGGGTAGGGCTGGGGACCCCTCACAGCCTGGAGGGAGCACCCCTACAGGGGCAACAGTGATCCCCACTCCGAGGTGGGGACTGCAGTGCCAACAGCACCTTCCCCAGCCCCTCTCCCTCCCAGCAGCAGCCCAGCCACTGCGGATATGCAGCAGGAACACGGCTGGAAAGGCTTAATAGAAACAGCCCTGCAGCTCCACCAGCCTCCCCCAGCCCAGCAAAGTGCATTCGTGCTCACACACAGATCATTTTTAATCTTTATTTTAATATAGCTTGTAAATGCACTGCAGAACCCTGACCACTAAACTGACCCATTTACATTACTTTGCCACATTAAGAAAGAAAAAACAAACAGCAAAAATCCCCTCTGCAACTTCCAACAGCTCCGAACTGAGTAAGCTGCTCTTTGTGAGCCTATTAGTACTAATTATCCTTAGCTAATCACAGTGAGCAAGTCATAACCTGTCAAGAAACTCTGCCAAAATAACTTCACATAACACTGGCTTTCTTGTCAGGAAGCAAGATGTACCCAAGTAACAGTGAAAAGCTATCTTCCATATTTCCTCCAAACAAAGTACAGCTACGACATCTAACATGCAACCCAATTCAATTGTTGCAGAGCATCTTTTACACCAAAACGATGACACAGGAAAAACTCAAAACCAAAATTCTGCATTACAATTTACCTAGTTCTTTTGGTTTTGTGAGCCAAGGAAAATAAAATATTCTACTGCAATGGCAGACAGTGATGCCAGAATGTTTCATATTACACTACTCATGAAGAAAGCTAAATTACAATAAATCCCTGCTCAAAACACCAATAAATATGACAGAACCATGTGAGTAAAGCAGTTAAAAGTCTAACAGCACTTTTTTTGTCTTCACTGAATTCCAACCAGGAATTCAATGAAGACAAAAAAAGAAGCAAAGCTGGATCCTTTGTTATGGTGGCCAACAAGAGTGTATTTCCACTGACATGGTGGAAAGCATTCCTAGAAACAAGGTGTTGGGTTTTGTTGGTGGGGTCTTTGTTTGTCTATAATTACAAACATGTATCTGTGCACCAAAGGATACAACTAAGCATTCAAAAGAAAATTCAGTAGGTTTGAATTTCTCTGTACTTCAAGGCAATGCCACCTCTATCTTGAAGACACTGACACAACCAGCTTTACAGAAAGACTTAAATACACTTGATATGGCATCTAGTGTGACCAGAGATGACGTATTGCTACAGTCTGTATTACCCTTCTTTTTTGGCACAAATGATTTTTTATTAACTTTATGTGAAAAGAATTAACCATCTTGTAAGACAGTGCACACATCTGAGCATGCAGTGAGCATCTCATTACAAGACGTTTATGATGATCTCACTCCAGTCTTGCTAACTCCAGGCAGACACAGCACCTTGCCATTACAGGCAGAGACAGATGCTGATCCTCCTTTTCCTTGCAGGATGACCCCACCCAGCAGTTTGCCGAATCCTCCTTTCTCTGCTCTACCTGATTACCTGCTGGGTGTACCCCAGACCCACCCTCATTCCCATCACCTCTTCGAGGACTATCAGCACCCCTCATGCTGAGAACAGCACAGCCTCAAGTCAGCTGTTTTTCCCAGTATTTTCTGTCTCTTTTAATACAACAAATGATTATGCCAAATAATTAAAAATAGAAGAGGTTGGGAGGGTGTGTGTGTAGGTTTGGATATCAACTTGTGAAAGAGTCAAACTGAAGTACCCCTCAAGTCTGAAAAAAAATAAGGTGAAAGTCTCCAATTTTTTTCCACAGGAGGAGACTATATATTATAGAGTTTTCACCAAGCTGTAACAAGCAACTCTTCACCAAACTCTAAAAAGCAGCCTCTGTTACATGACAAATGAGTACAGGAACCACTTGTGTTTGATCTTTTCACAAATCCTGAACTGGAAATGGCAGACAGAGGAGCACTCCAATGGCACAGCATTGGGATTCACAGAGAATCACCTCCTTGCAGTTACATTTACATAAGCACCCCCGACTACGTCAGACTTGGGCAAAACATGCACATACTGTGAATAATTACTGAACGGTTTCTCTATTGCTCCTGTCTTATTTCTGTGAGGAAACTGTCTTGAGACAAGAGAAATACGCACAGAAGAACCAGAGCCAGCTGAATTCTCGTCGTGCTGTCCCTGGAGACATGACAACCCGGCAGACTGGCAACCAGAGCCCTCGTCCCCTGTGTCCTTGCCTTTCAGCCCAGAGAAAGGAACGGTAGGTGAGAGAGCTCTAAGCTCACACCTCTACTGTAAGAGCAGGAGACCAAACCCTGCATATTCTCCTGTGCCAACAGAGCAACCCAATTAATGTCCTGCCGTTAAAAAGTAAAACCAAACAGAAAGCCACACACCATGCCCCAAAACAGACTGTAATGAAATTAAATAAGCACAGTATATTAATCATGGAATGCCAAAACAAACAAATACTGATGAACAAATACACTGAAAACATTGTGTTACTGAACATTCACTTCCTAATGTCCAGGCTGAGGAACTGGTATATTGTAGTAACCACATGCCAATCACCTAAACTACTAAACAAAACTCCTTAATGAAGTAAAATTATTTTACTTGCCTACACAAAGTAAAATTATTCAAATTGTCTATAGATACTTTCTCAAGTAACTGTGGAAACTCAGTTACCACCTAGGCCATCTCAACTTCATATGTTATCTATTGGCCTTGGTCTAACATGGACTAATAACATCCTAAGTGACTTATCCTACTAGATAGGTTTAAACAGGGAAGATGGTTTCATCTTCACCTTCAAAAAAAAAAAACAAAACAAAGAAACCCGAAAAACTTGCAAGCTGTTTCTAACATATCTACAGTCTGTGCTGCTCAGACTCATGACACAGGCAGACTTCTGCAATCCACACACCCAGCCCACACACTTGAGGAAACCTGCCTGTACAGAAAGATCACTAGACAACAGCATAGTGGAAATTTCCTATCCTTTGCTATTCAACTGGCAGAGTAGCTGCAAGCTCTTATTTCCATCTGAATGGAGGGGAACTCCTGTCAGAGCTCGGGCCCTCTCCTGACAGACAGGAGACACTGGCACGGCAGAGAAAGCCCGTCCCATGCACTGTCCGCTTAAAGCTCCTCCTCGCTATTTCAACATCAGCATTCATTGAGATCGTGTCAAGGCCAAGGATGTATTGGCCTGTTCCTTAACACCACGCTGAGAGTCTTGTTGGTTTTGTAAGCACAACTATTAAGTATCCCAACGACATCCAAGTTTTGGGAGGAGACGCAGCATTTTCTGAAGTCAGTAAATATCTCCCATGAGGGCTGAAGAAACATCCTAATATTAAGCATTTGTACAACTGTTTAATATGAAAAAACACACTCGGAAAAACCAAATATTTTTATTGGAAGCAACCAGATTTCGATAACATGCTTTCCAACTCAGAAGAAAGCAATAGGATGACTACCTGAAAATAGGAAAATAAACACTGCCTTCACAGGCTTTACTGGAGAGCCATCATGTAAAGCTTCCTTTAAGAAAAGAAAAGGCCCAGAAGCCCTACACTGGAACAAATTTAGCACGATGACGCACAACCACACACAACGACCACTTTCTGGAATTGGGGCTCATGAACTTTTGGGGAGGAGGGTTGAGGATTTTCCTTTCCTCTCCCCGAATGCAGCTCCAAGTGCAGAGGCAATCCGCGCTCATTCATTCCGGATTCCGTGCGCCGCTGGAGCGCGGGGGGGCAGCAGGCACGGCAGGAGCGGGGGAGCTGCCCCGGCACGCGCAGGCTGCGGGCGGCGCGGGCGATGCCGCGGGCGGGGCCGCCCCGCACCTCGCGGCGGAAGCCCGTCACGGCCGCACCGCGGCGCCCCCGGCAGAGCGGGCGGGAGAGGAGCCCACGGGCCCGCACCGGTTGCGGGGCGGGTGCTGAGTCATCTCGGGACGCGCCCCGGGAACTCCCCCTTCCCCCCGACCCCC
>VWZP01005658.1:1902649-1997417 GCA_013396995.1 Dicaeum eximium | reverse complement strand
GCCCCCTGCCGGCCAGCGCCGCCCCGCTGCTGGGGCACGCAGCGCGGCCCGGCCCGGCGGAGGGGACAGCGCCGAGCGCGGGGACAGCGCGGGGCCCGCACGGCCCACACGGCCCCGCCGCCGCTCCCCGACCCCACCGGGCCCTTCCCACCACGGCTCCGGGCACCCGTGATCCCGCTATATCCCCCGCCGGTGCAGCGCCGGGGATGTTGCGCGGCGGGGCGGGTCCTGATGCAGAACCATCTTAGAGCAGCGCCCGGGGACGGAAAGGCTCGCAAGTGTAACCCCGTCTGGGCACTCCCGTGATCCTGCACCACTGAAACCCGGGGGGACAGAACACGGACGTGTCGAGATGCCACAGGGCTGTTGGAAAGGCGGCTCCTGGAGCAGAAGGGCTGAAAGCTGCCGGCTGTGACGCTCCTGCAGGTCCGTGAGCACAGCACACAGGCTCCTTTCCCATCCCCCGGCTGGCAGCGCGGCAGCAGCAGCCCCCACTTAACTCTGTGGCACGGATAGAGAGCTGGAATTCTCCTTCTCCAGCAGCCCCCGCGCATCCCCAGCCCTGGGGTCGGCTCCGATGTGTTCTCCCTCACAGAGGTCTCAGCCAGTGTCAGTAATGGCATTTAAATGGGGACTTTGCAAAACTCAAGTGTGGCAGGAAAGCTCCTACATCAAAGTAGTTCTTAAAAATAGTAAGAGACCAAACCCGAGTGAAAAAGCTGCACCAGACTACATCTTGAAAATATAAGAGACACAATTTAAGAGATGTCTTATGAGGAAATACATATTTATCGTATGGTTAGTTTAAATGTTTACAGTTATTGCAATATTGTCAGAAAGCAGTAAAGTATAAAATAGAATAAACCTATTTGCCTCTTGAACGTCTGATTCCAGTAGTCTCTACTGTTACAGTACATCAACTAAATCACTCTATTTGCTGTAGAACAACAGCAGAAAATAATGTATCACTCACTAATTACTCCATGTCACACTGCTCAGCTAATAGATTCCATTTCAGGCCAGAAATAAGCCATCTCCATTTTTATTTTTCTTTTAAATGTCATCAAGCAAAAGACCGACTGTCATTCCATTTTAACATCTGCTTTGCTGAATCATTTTTCCCAGTTTATTCAAATAGGTATCCTACACTATTAAGGAATAACATGTCAGCAAAATGTACCTATATCAATCTTTTTTGACTGGGCACCATATGGATTCAATAACATTAAAGTTTACTAGATGCAAAGAACTTTGGAAATTAATATACATTTAATAAATCAGATTGTCTCTAAGGAATGACCAAGCCCTACATTATGCAATGAAATGTCAACAGCTAAATATATATTTTTTTTTAATTAATGAAATTGTAAACTAAAGTATTAGAAGAACGAGTATTATCCAGCATCACCAAAACTCTTCGGTCAGCACATCCTAAAACACAGGAATCTTTTTGTACTCTACTCCAGTGAGTTTCAGAGGCTCAGTTTTACTCTACTAACTGTTATGCTAATTTTTAAAAAAGCCATCTCCTGCAGCCCAGCCTGATGGGACAGTGGATTCTCTCCCCCACTGAAAATCAAACTGTTTCCGAGATGGAGGAGGGTCAATATCCTGACCCATGGACATATAAACCCATGAGCTACACACTGATCCCAGGTAAAATAATGGAAGGGTCCCTCCATCCTCCAGTGAATGCAAAGTGCTGAATGAGGACAGCCTGATCTGCCACATGGCTCCTGTGAGAGTCCAGGGCTGGGCATCAGCCCCAAAGTAGAGGGCTAGGTGGGCAGGGCCCTGGCCTGGCACAGGGACCAGCACAGCCCTGGCAGTGCTACATCACAGCAACTGGAAAAGAACTAATGCAATCTAATGGGCATAAAAACTCGTCTCCTAGAAAGCAGACATCTTCACATGTTGGTGAAGAAATGGTACAAAAACACCTGCAGCCACTTCTGATATTTACAATAGCAGGGAAATATTAGTGATAGTTCAAAGAGTACTGAAAAATTATCCAGGGAGCAGAAAACAAGCGAATGTAGAACATGAAGCTTCCACATTTCAGCTTATTTAGCTTCTGAAAGAAAAAAAGCCTGACAAAAGACTGGATTACTTTGAAAAGGTACCTAAATATAGGAAAGAGATCTCGATAGTATGACCTTTTCAACCTGGCTGACAAAGGCAATGGTATCCATTTGCTGGAAACTGGAGCAAGACAAACCTAATGTTGACATTTCCTGACTGTGAGGGCAATTAAACATTTAAATAGTTTCTATCAGCAGAGATAGTGGGTATACCTTTGCTTGGGTTTTAAACATGAGATTAGATATACTTTTTAAAGACAGGTTTTAACTCAGGTTTGGAAGAAATCCGGTCGTGTGTGTCAGGTGGTTACTGAAATAGTCAAGCTGGTTCCACAGAGAGAAATGAGGGAATGGTACTGGTGGCTCTGAATATGAGTGTCTGAACATTGTCAGGTGTAGGCTCATCTCACAGACCAGTCAGCACAAAGAGTGCTCCTCATATAACAACTTCTTGTTTCTCTGCCTCTGGAGAGGCAGCTTTATCTGTATGGCTGATCTTTGTAATTGTGCCATCAGTAATACTTATTTCCCAGAGGACAACAGGAAGAAAACAACCTTGAAAATAAGATATGATGATAAAACTGTAAATCATATAACACAAAAAATTTCAGACTTTAAAAATATTGCCTAAACATACCTGTCAAGTTCTTTTTCAAAACTGTCATTTAGAACTCTGGGGAAAAAAAAATATGATAGGAGGAAAGATTATAATTGTTAACAATACAGAAACTCTGCAGAGGACAGTTCTTCAGCACTTTTTTTGTATGTGTGTTGCTAAAGGGAATTTCACTTTGGCCCATTGGAGAATTCCTGAAAAGTGAAAGCCATCCCCCTGTTTTCTAGTTTGGGTCTAGGGTGGACCCCAGCATGACACAACTTTGGCATGACTTGGATAGCTCCCTGGGACTGCTGGAACTTCCAGAGGGGCCTGCCCAGTCTCATTTCAAAGCAGCTTTTGAATTGCAGGGGACGTACGCATCAGGCTCAAATCTGCTTCTTTATCTTCAGCTAAGTTTAAACTGGAATTAGAAGATACACAATAAACTCAGGAAGGAACAACTTCAAAAATACTGTGACTGAAAAATATTTTCTACTTCACTGTACAAAACACCAAGACACACGTTTTCATGAGAAAAATATGTACAAAAGACTTCCCACTAAAAATGAAAAAGAAAATGTCTGTCATTGTGAGAGTAGAAAGACTACAGAAACAGTTCTTGTGTTTGGGAGTTTGCCAATGCATCAGAAAAGGCTGGTAAAAATGCATTCATTGTGCAGAGCCCCCTCACTCTGGAAAAAACTCCTTTATTCACAGAGACAAGATTCTGCTCTCATATATAGCACGATAACTCCTGTGAAGTCAATGGGAGTTGACTTGCATTACACAGAGATTTTTGCCCAGATATTCAGCATTAGTTCACAGTAGGAACAAGAGACTCTAACTATTGTTGAAAACTATTTCACTGCTTATTTTTAAAACAAAGGGTTCAAAGTGAGGAAAGCTCAATTTGTAGGAATTTCGTAATTATCAGGGGTTTTATCCATTTTATAACACGTTGTCCAAGTTCAGTTTCAGATTTTTTTCATGGACAAGAGCTTCTTAAAGAAAGCTGGCTTGAGAAGAGTTTATAAAAATGAGGTATCTGTGTTCATTGCTTAAGTATTTTCTATCCTCTTGAGCTAATACTTTGTAAACAGCAGTTAAGTGAGAGACCACAGGTGTTTACTGGCAAAGTTTGTCTACAAGACATCAGTGAAGTACAGGTCTGACACAGAAAAAAAGGGAGCTGGGGAAGACAGCTGGCATTTGTTCTTGAGTATCTCTGGGATGGAAGCAGAAAAGGTAGGGACAAATGGGAAGCCATTAGGCAGAGGGGCTAAAGGGAGAAAATGAAGCACAAGAGAGGCAGGGTGAGGAGTTTGGAGCCGGAAATTCAGTTTAATGATGAAACTCACATTAATTATCAAGTGCTGCTGAAAGAAGTAGTCCCTCCTCTCCCTATTCCACTGTCCCTTCCAACCCTGGCTGTGATTTTTTAGCATTGGTGTTCATTTTACTCCATAATGACCTGATTCAGAGAGCTGAACTGAAAGAAAAGGAACTATACAAGTTGCGTTCCCTGACTCAGCTCACAAGGGAGACCAGGACAGACAGTAGGAGGAACAGGATGGACTACCCCTTTCAGTAGCAGCCCACAATTAGATTGGCAGAACCACATCCTGAGTTCAGCAGGGGACTCAGGCAGCAAGCCAAGGAGAAAGCCAGCACTGGCTAAGTCAGGAGACTGAGGCTGAAATTAAGAGTCTATGAAGACAAAACACGGTTGAAAAATTGATGTTGGAGGGAATGAAAGGCCTGGAGAAGTGAGGTCAGGTTTGGAAGGAGGAAGAGGATAGAAAGAAAATGCAGGAGTCTGTCCTTGCTGCAGCATTATGTTCTGCCCTTGAAAATACATTAGAAAATACTAAATTTCACTACTCCTTTACCACTGAATTTTCTAATGCAAATTATGAGCCAATGTGCATATGTCATTGCCTTCTGTTGTCATAGATGATGACAACTCCTTACTCCTATCAGTAACCAATGCATGCAGCAGGGAAGTCTTTTGCAGTCATCTAATCTTACTGATAAAAGCAGTGGTATCATACCAACATGATAGTAGTGACATGTCTCTAGGTCATTAAAAAAACAGGAAAAAAAATTGGACAGCAACAAAACAAAAGAAGACAAAGGAACTTTGAATACCTGTAAGGCTACAAAATACAGTTTTTAAAAGTTGACTCATGCATGGCTAAAGACAAGCAAGAAAGACTCATTATAAGACTCATTTTTCCTCTAAAAGCAATACCTACAGATTCAAAAATCTTTGGCAGACAAAACTTGATTTAAATTTTTCTGGTTTTTATCTGGTATGTCTGTTATCTGTCACATGAAAGTGTTCATCTTTTTTATTCAGTTTTCCTTCTGTATCTGCATTTCCCTACTGATATGAATTTAGTCTATACAGTGCAGCAGTTTATGCAGATGACTCTGAAATACAATAGGTTGCCCCTCTAATTTACTTAAATGGTACTGAGGAATTGTCCCACAATGGGAACTAGTATTTTCAGTTTTCCCAGTCCAGCTTTCTTTCCCCAGTCGAGTCACTGAATCCCTTAGTGATCTTGAACAAATCATTTAATTGCACGAGAATCAAGCCAGCGGGATAAGTAAAGTAAAAGGCAGCTTTTCCCTGCAAACCAAAGCCTGGGCCTGAATGTGCCTTCCCCAGTAACCAGACACGAGTGAGAGTAACACATTTCCCCTTGGGACTATCGGGAGGGAGTCAAGCATTCCAAATGTGTTTCAAAACCTAGAAGATGGGTTCAAATTCGGTCTTGAAAGGTATTTTGCTAATCCAGTAATTAACATGATGGTTTTGCACAGAATAAAGAATCTTAAATATATAGAGGCATATGATTATAGTGTTTTTAAAAGAGTCACTATTACTTAAAACATATTAATCTACTTGTTCACTTCAAACAGACTAGATCTCAACTGTTATGTTTTTTAAACTCTGGTGGCTTACTTAATGAATGCTTGTGACTCATAAGGCCTATTATTAGTCCTTCTGAGCATACATTAGCGAAAAGAAATTATAGCAAGCCAGCTTTTATGTTCTGTTTAGCAGAAAGTTCACAGTATTATATAGACCACTGCAATGTAGTTCTCCTTTAACTACTAAAATGTATTGTAATCTACTTGTTTTGGGTATGTTCCATTTTATTTCCTAATCCAAATAGTGTGTGTTACAGATATACACCTTAGTGATGGTGGCATCAAACTGAAGTTATAAAAATATTGAATCAGCTGCTACACAGGAACAGCTCCTGAGTGATATTTTTATCTGGGGTTATTTACTAAGTCTTTGTGAGTATGTCTGCCCCTTGGTGAGAGCTAGATTTGTTAAAAAGCCAACCACCTTCCTCTCCCATTAACCACAAATGATACTGCAGATGCTTAGCATTTTTTCCATGAAGTCCTACATCCATCTGTTCCTGATAAATTCACTCGTAGGGAGTATCCCTATAGCAAGTACAACTGTGGAACACCCACACAAAGTCACAAGGCTTACAAATTGAGATAATATCCACTTTTTATGCTAGAAAGTTAATATTCAGAAAGTTAATCTGTTTATTTATATGATTTTTGAAAAGGAAGGTGAAAAAAACCCCTTTGAAAACAAAAACGAAAGTCAGCACTTTCTTTCTAGTCTGAATGTGTGGGAATTCCACCATTAGTCTATTTTTGGTCTGACTTTTTTACAGCATTTTTGGTAAGACCGTATTGCCCCTACAGCAAACTATTAAATCATCTTAGAATTATAAACTCTCAGCAGTTGATTTTTGTTGATTTTTAACTATCTGTGGTTGTGGAAAGTCAGTAGATACACTGTCTATAGCATAATTTTATTAGAAAGTATTATAGGAATAATAGAAAATAATCAGAGTTACATAGGATCTGTGTGCCCATTTCTTTTTGATTCTGCAAGCTCCTACATATTTCTTTCCCAGTAAATGCTAGCAGATTTTCCCAACAGGGCCACCAATAAAGGCTGTTAATGATTTTTACATATATTTTCCAAATTCTCTCACATTTGAACAAGCACGTACAACTGGCCTCCTTTTCCATTGCTCCTTATCATAATACAATCTAAAAATGTTTATTCTACCTCCAATTGCCAGATGTAATCCTTTGAAAAGAAGGAAACTATATTTAAACAGAACATTTAACTTATCCTTATCTGCTTTAAAGGCAACAGCGGTTACTACAAGAGGATAGGAAAATATAAATTTTTTAAAACATGGTAGCTTGGGAAAGTTTTTTTTCAGATTCATACTGCAGACAAAACCAACAAAAATCCACACTTGAGTGCTCATATAATAAGCAAAGCTGCTGTATCTTCTCCCATGCTGGGAGAGATACTTGCCATACATGAATGGAAGTGTTTGAGCAGGAGGAGCAGGATCTAGTACACTGAAAAATCAAAAGAAAACCCTGTCAAAATGTGGTCTGATATAATCTCAGAGCCTATGAGAAAATAAAATCTTAAACTACAAACAAACCCTGAGTATTAAAAAATAGACTGAAATGTTCTACAGCCTTGTTACTGCAGTTCTCTGATGCTGTAATTGTAATGGGCACTTTGTTCTAATACCATCAATCTTCATTTTTTATTTATTTGCTAAATTGTTTGCTAACATGAGAAAGAGAAGATAATTTATAATAAAAGCCCATCTGCATAGATTTGTGCAAATACAATTGCACATTCTAATTCTCAGACAAGGAAGTATTGATTACACCTGAGATCTATTTGTTAACAAATCTCGGACCATAGAAATGTATTTTTTAAAAGTAACTCCACAACAGATAAAATAAAACACTTACAGCTAGGAGCAAACCTGGTTGTGATTTCTGGCAGAAATCATAGTGCAGCTTCGAGGTGTGGAAGATAATTTATGAAACAGATAAAGGAACTGCATTTCAAAAGTGCTATGAAGAGCAGTGCTGTGTTCTCAGCATTCAAACACAAACAAAGCACAGCTGGGCACTGCACTGAACACACCTGCAGTGCTAGGGCTGCGCACAGCTGCTGTCCTTGCACTTCATGTCAAGATGGACTACTCACATTTGGCACATGGAAAAGGTCATTAGCAAGCTTATTAAAGGTTATTAACCAATACTTGAGAGGCAGACTTCCCTGTGATAACAGAAAAATATAGAGTTAATCACACTGAAAACACTGAAGTGGCTGCAGAGAAAATAGTTATTTGTGTAAATCACAGGCAATGAATTCATACTCAAACCATTACATATTGCCCCAAACAGTGTTCAAATAAATACTACACCAGGAAATACTAAACATCTACCTTAAGTTTGACCATGAAATACAATTATAGCTGTCCCCTCCTCCTTGGTAATTGTCAAATGGTTGAGATGATCTCAGTAAGAGCAGCTCTTTTTGTTAGATCCTAAATCATTGTCAAGACCCACAGTGGAGTCCAGGTAGGGCAGCTGTAATATGTGTCTTGTAGGTATGTGTTCTGTATTTTAAAATATTCTTAGAAGGAGACCCAATTTCAAAACTTGGTTTTAAATTAGGTCTCTTTATTTAATCAGTTAGGATTCATACCACCAAGATACAAACCCAGTCCATCTTATCTACATATACATACCCTTAAGGAAACTGGGAGACAAGTAAGCCATTAACTGGAAACCCTGTATTTAGGTGGGAGGATGAATTGTTTATGCAGCATAAGGAATTGTCAACAATTCTTGCTAAATAATATTCATGAACACAGACCTAAGAAATTTTGGATTTGGGGGAAGCCAGTGAGGACTCAGGTTTTACCATTAGTGCCATTTCCATAGCAGAAAGACATAAACCCTCATTTGCAATCCTCAGCCATTAACATTGAAAAAGCTTGTAACTCTATGCAAAAAATCATCATTTAGTTTTAATTTCATGCATTGCATTAAATTACAAAGGTGTAAGTATTCTACTTTTATCATTGTTGTCTTTCCATTTTAATTACATTTGGGACAGACTTCTTAACCTGTGATTGATGTGCAGGTGGAAAATAACAAGTTAATGATGGGACAAAGACTGTATTTCTTTTATTAGCTTTTGCTTTGCTTCTGGCTTATGCAGAGATTCTGTGTGCATTAATAGAGATTTCCAAGGCTGGTTCTGAGCTTTTACCCTGTGAGATATATAATCTGCTGTTTCCTAGATATAAGATTTTTACTTCTTTTGGGTCAAATAATACATAGTAAATCAGTTTGTAGAGACAATGATCTGATTAAGATTCCTATTAAATAAAAAATCTCTTCTCCCGTGGACTTTTCTAAGTTTGTGTTCAGCTTGAGTCAAGTAGTGCGGGGTTCAGTACACTACTTGTTTTGCTTTTCAACAACTAATTTCAGAACAAATCCTTCTGGCACCTTGAAATCTGAAGCATTCTTTTATTAGAACTCATGCTTATTGCTCAAGTCAGAAAAGAAGGACAATGTTTCTTTATAAGGGTGTGTCCTATCATATAGTTAAAAATAGTTTCTTTCTCTAAGACTTTTCCCTCTTCTAAAAAGGGTTAATATAAAGCATAAAGTAAATAAAAATGCTGCTGTCTGAACTTGAAGCAGCAGAATAGCCAAAAAAATCCTTAGGGTGTCACTTAGTATTACACAGATAAGCATCTGTGACCATAGAGACTCTTATAAAAAACAAGTATTTTTAAATTGAGTTCTTCTGAGCACATATACTGTGCTCTCAAGCTGTTCTCCATGGCTCTCCTTGTGTCTCCCTCCCCATTGCTTTGCTTCTCCAGTGAAATAAAAGCCCTTTATGTTGACAAAACCATTTGTGTTGTCACTAGAAACAGAAAACTATACAAATGACTGTGCAGTAATCTATAAATTATAAGTTGAGCAACTGAGAAATTGGTAGGTAAACCATCCCTCTAGAGATGGATACACAAAAGTTCATTGCAGTTGGTTTAGTATGTGCAATTACTTTAGATGCCCTGGTCTTTGCTCGTTGTAGGCTTCAGGAGACTTTTCACTTACTGTCAGAAAATAAATAAATTTCTTCTAAACAGTCCAAATATTTTAATATCATCTAGGAGACCCAGAGATGTGTGTCAAAGTCTGAAACACTTCTTTATTCTCTTATTTATCAGTTCTGCTGGTAGAAGCATTAATTGCAGTCTGCTAGCTATATAAAGAAAAAAACAAATTAACAGAGGGTTGTTCACTTGATTTACTATAAATTAGAAAGTATTTCCAAGGGGAAAAGAAATATTCAGGCAGCATTTGCTCTCTTGCTATTGTAAAAAAAAAAAAAAAAAAAGGCATTGTTCATTTAAAATAATAGCTTTTACAGAATGAGTCTATTTTTCTCCTTACCGGAAGATTGCAGGAACAAAACACAATTAATGCATTTACTGCCACTCCTGATTAAAGTGAAGATTTAAGGTCCTGCATATCCTGTCTTAAACTGATTTCAAAATGTCTATTTTTCAGATAATGCCAATGTGATGGTCATTTCAGAACAATACAGTCTGGAACACTGACCATCCCATGGATCTCAGAATAACAAATTATCCCTGTGTCCATCCAGACAAAAACTGGAATATGTTTCTTAATACAGCTCAGGAATTACAACTTTCCCCTTCAAAATTAGTAATTTTCATTACTGTTTTAATTTTCAGTTCTCCAATTAAAAACTTTTCTTCTGTTTTACTCTCAACTAAAGACTAAACAGATACCTGTAGATGATTAAGTCCTCAATTAATTAGCCCTGCACAAATATGATTGGGACAACACGCTGAAGGGGTGTGCAAGATTTGTACTCTATAATTTCATCACACATATCTGGTCTTCAGTCTATAGTCTATAGTCTATAATAAAACTAAAAACCTTGTCATATGGTACCCATGGCCAGCCTTTGACTTCAGACTTGACCAAATATCTTCATCATCTTGTTCTTCTCACTGAAAAAGGAATAGTGAAATATCTAAGAACTTGTGCTGTGTATCTGCTTAGGGAGTGCACTGAAATCATGAGTACAACACTGAGGATATGGGAACTGCGATAACTAACTCAACAGTTCTAAAGGAGACCGAGTTTCAGAACTGATGCGTTCACTTCAAAGGAGTTCAGTTTCTTAAATTCAGTAAATCTCAACCTTTTTTAAAAAGAAGATAGGGAATCCTGAAAATCAGGGTCATATTTTATTCAATAGCAAAAGCAGTAAAGTAATTCCTGTGCAATAAGAGATCAACATTCACAAAGCCAGTAACTCTGATGCACTTAGAGAAAAAAGTAAAGTTTGCTTAGGAATAACCTGAGGTGACTCCCTGCTTAGAATTGTGTTTTCAAGTACATATCAAAATTTGAAAGTGAATCTGTCCCTACATAAACTAGGGCAGATTCTTAGTGCTGCCATTCTGCAGAGCCTGTTTCTTTCACAGCTGTTAGCTTTACAGATGAAAAGGAGCTGTTTAAGGTGAGGAAACTGTTGGCAGCAAAATAAACTACCTTGGCAAAAGATCAGGAGGTTTCAATCTCTTGGCAAGAAATCAAAGTTTCCTTCCTTTCTTTGTTTAAAACACTTGATCTGCCATTCTCTAAACAAAGCATATGGAAAATTCTGAAGAGATTATCCATTTCTTTATTCCTTTCCCTGCCGGGAACTGAAGTAACCTAAGAGCCTTTAAAAAGACCAAAGATAAGAATACATACCCAGTTCTGGCTCTCATGGGTAGTAGATCCTGGATTAGGTTATAAATTCATGAATTATATGATTTTTTATCCAGGATCTGTCATCACATTTTCATGCACATCAAAAAGAATATAACATCTTGATTTAGTAGTGACACAGAAAGATGGAGAAACAGAATGGTAAAAATGTGAACTGCAGAAATGAGAAAAATCACCTGGGAGACTGGAGTTTAAGAAAACCAGTATTTGAACATTTATCCATTTCTTGATTTAACAGCATAGAACTGTCATTATGGGATGTCTTAAAACTAAAATGAAAGCATGAAAATTCTTAGTCGTATCAGACAATATATCATTATCAGATTAGTTTAAGCAACATACAAAGTATCCTTACAATTTAGTAAGAGTACATTTTCTGATTTCTTTTTCTGTACTTGATGAAAAGATACAGTTGAGCAATACAACTACAGAACACAGCTTCCCACATTTCTTCAAAAAGCACTGAAAATGTTGCTGCTTTTACTATTTATTAAATAAATCCAGATCTGAGCATCAATAGGTGCATAATTGTAGAATCATTACACTTTTTTATAGCCTCTCTGAGAGTTCATCCTTTTTAATGCAATACCTTAAACTTGAAATTTTTTATGCAAGTGTGCTCTGACAGCTCATTAGTTTGATGGTAAGTTCCAGATTTTGGCACTACAATTTCTCACTTTCACTAAGTTAGCATGGGAAACCAGAATTTTACATACTTGGACATACTACTGGCAGCACTGCTTAGCTGTCTTGATCAAATATCCAGAATTAAGTCTTTGCCTTCACTCTATGCAGCAAGATATTTAAATTAGTCTCTTCAAACCTTACTTAATATTAGGATGAATATTTCTGTGTGGATGCTGATTAAAATAGCCTGCAACAGTGATACAGTTTATTTACAGACATGGACAATAGTTGTACTAAGGGACTGATGTGTATCTCCTTTTTGCTTAAGAAAATATTCCTTAAACTACAGCCTAATTTTCAATATATGTTAATTTCCTCTTTCTCATACTTTTGGACACCAGGTAATTACTGATCATCATTATCATTATCTTCTCAAGGTAGCTCTATTTTTACGAACTTTGTCACAGTTTTGGGGTCAAAAATGGCCTCTCTCATCTCTTTGCAAAATTGCATTAATGTATCACATCCTAGTAGGGAATAGGATAGAAGTTAGCCTGGAGGAAGGGATGAAACCTTGTAAGAACAGAAAGGAAATATGCCTCTATTCTTCAGAAAAAACTTTTCCTAATGATTGTTGTCAAATCAGATTCATAGTTCTTGCATAATTATGATAGAAAAAAACAGATTTACAAGCCAGATGCCGTATTTCAGATTACTATTCTGTCAACTCGTCCTGTACAAGTTCACCAGAGAGTTTCCTCCTCTTGTTCATGACATCCTGTTGTCACAAACAAGACATGGTTCACAGTATTTGTTGTTTAAGGTATTATGTTTTGGAAACAGAATTCTTTTGCCTTGTTTGTAAATCAGGCCTCTTTCAAGTTGCTGCAGAGTCACAGGCTAAATTAGTAGCTGCTGCTAGCAATTATTCTTTATGATCCTGGTCTTATTATTACTAATAATTATACTAATTATCCATACTTTTTACTATTAATTTAATTCCTTCCTACAAGGAAATGCACGAACAGGAACACTTCATAGCCTTCCTGTTTGGTCCTGTTGCAGACATTCTCTCGTTGGTTCCACTCTATCATCGATTTCTATCAAGAAATAGCTCTACTATCAGTCAATCTAGAGAAGCCATTCCTAACAGTGGGACTGAACTGACTCCATGCATTATGAAACCTGACTTCCTTCTGCCCACTTTCATACTCCCAAAGCCACTTCTGCCTTCCATGCTGGTAATGCCATCAGCAAGCTCAAGCCCTCATATCACTACAGTGCTGTGCTCTGCTCTATGTCCTCTGAGAAGTCCAAGAGATGGGAACCATTTCCCTCTTTGTAGTTCCACTGATGTATTTGCACAGACTGAGCACTAGGCACTGCAGAGCAGCAATGGAGTTAAAAGAAAACTTCCAATGCTGTCCAACAGGTGTGCAGTGGGAACAGAATGTATTGCTGTAGGAATGTTTGCAGAGAGGAGTGGTTAACAAATCTGCTCTTACTTGCCCTTTTACCCCAGCAATTCAAAAGTCAGGAGACATGTCTAGCACATCCCATGTCATGCTTGCTTGAAGTCTTGCAAAGCAAACATAACTGAACATCCCTGTACAATAGCTGTTTTTTTAAACAGTTACTTCACTATTGTTAACTGAACTACAAGTTATGACAAGTGATATATCCATAGTCATCCCTTTGGCATTCTTTATAAAAACATGAATCACGGAAACATTCATCATGAGGAACTCCCATCATAAGGACATGTACACAGTGTGTCGTTCAGCCTGGCTGGATCTTTCCACTCTGTAAAATGTAACTGTCAGAACAACTTCAGTGAATTGTACAGGCCAATGCTTAAGTTTGATAAAGCACAACTGATAAAACACATGTCAGAATTCATTAGTTATGTTTAACTTGAAGTAATGCTTGTGTACAGAAGAAAAATGAAAATTTTCTTTCTTTGTAAGTCATTCTACCAAACACTGTAATAGCACCATATTGGTGTACATTAACCAGAAAACAAAACACTTAGAAGAATTGGCCAACTAACAAAGCTCAGACATGGTAAAGCACGGATAAAGAGCAAAAACAGGATAAAAGGACTACTAAACCAGATTGTGCTTGAGCTTGGTCAACAGGAAAGGGAGGAATTAGCAGCTGCCCCAAAATTGTCAGAAGGAAAGGAATAGACCTAACATATCCAGAAGCCCTTTCAAAGAAACTCATGGGGGCTTTTTCCCATGTTTTTCCCCACAAAAGCCTTTCACCACTTTGGGTCAATGCTAAATGGTGTTGACAGCTGTTTATGGTACCTTTAGCCTGTTCAAGATACAGAAGTAACAGTAAGTTTCCCTGAAAACTGAAATGGCTTCATTCAGAATTGTGCCAGTTTTCTGGAGGTGACAGGAGAGGGTACACAATGGGGTAAATATAAGGACCATCTGCTATGCCATATAAAAGGAAAGAAACTCAGGAGAAGGGTGCTACCTAGAGCATGGATAAAGGTACTTTCATTCCAAGAGACACAGTGACACCCTCTGTGTTCTTACTCCTCCACTTTTCCAGGCAAGAGATGCCAAACCACTCCCTAAGGAAGAGTGATAACTGGTAAGAATTTTATACTAGCTCTGCTCAGGTTCAGACAGTTATATAAGCAAAACTCAAGAGAAATACCAAGCAATGATTTCCTAAGAAACATTAATCTTTTGGTCTATTTTTTAAAAGTTAACTACTAGATTGAGTGTTACTTGCTGTAATGAGGCAGTGGTGAACCATAAAATGCCATGTGCTGAACTGAGCTGGTTTTCAGTTTCTGTCCATGCACTCCTCACTGTGCCCCTGCAGCTCCCTGAGGCTGTTGTGACACAAAGCTCCAAACGCACTCCCTGAGCTGCACTGATCACAGGGGACCTTCACCCAAACATTACACCTACTGTAAAGCACCAGTACCTTCTTCCACCTGTAGATTTCAAAATGGATGTGTTTGTCACTCGGGAAAAATGTATACTTTGCTTTTAGCAGAAGTCCCAGAACTGGTAGGATTTTCAGTGCTTTTATAGTGATATGAGCCACAGTTGTTAAGATCTTAATTGAAATCCAATTATGGAGAAAATACACCATATATAATAAAAATACTTCTTTTAAAATTCATTAAAGCATAAAGCAATTAAATGCTTTGGTATTAAAAACTAATGATAAAAAGATAAAAATTATTGTTATAACATCAAATAAGCAATTTATACTTTTTAAGGTAAATAACATGAGCATACTTACTTATCCTCATCATAGATGTGGATATTCAGATCAGAAACATGTTAGAGATGTATCATTAAAAGCTGAAAAAGTGACAATATTTTAAATACAGTATTATAAGCATTTTGTTTCTAAAAAAATGCTGATATTAAAAGTATATAAAACCATGCATCACTTTATAACTACAACTGTACTATTTCAGGCATCTGCTCTAAGTACAGATCTCATCTTACTTCTGTCTGTATTGGCATTTGCTTATAGTTGAAGAAGTAACTACCTCAAGTATTATATTTGTTATGATGATCTTAGCTTAATGGAAAGTTGCCTTCCCTTATAAAGATGCCACATTAAGATGTGCCAGGAATTTGCATACAGATTCCTATTACTAAATCTATTTCATATTGGAATAAAAAAGTTGAACTACTTGCTGCAACACAAGGTATTTATTGAGTAAATGAGCCTTTGAGATGAAACAAATGAAGGTACTCAGTACCACTGAGAAATAATCTCTGTGAACAATTATTTCATTAGGTTAATATTAATAACAAACACAATTTTGTCTCTGTGCTCATTGAAATGAGAGGAGTAATGGTAAGGGGAACAGAGGTAGTATCAAAGAAAATCTGGACTTGAGATACAAGGGAAAGGTCTTTCTCTTATACTTTCTCAGAGCCAGCAGGAGTGTTGTTGAACTTAAAGTGATGCTCTTATTAGAACACATCAGGCCGCTACGAAGCTCAGATTTTAGCTTGGTACAGTTAGAATTACCAAACAGTTCCAACAGCTGGACTGAGTAAAACATGGCAGGAAAGACAGCACTGTTAGTACAATGCCTGCAGAGTGGCCAGGGCACCCTGTAACCTGTCACAAATGGCATTTAATGCAACAGAGTTCACAATTTAGTTTTTTAGATTATATTAGCACTCAAATGCATCTTATCTGCTGGAAAACGAGGCAGCCAAGTGAGGCACCGCAACATTGGCAAAGCAGGAAAAAGGGAGACAGCTAGAAGAAAAAAACTGCAGTTTCAAATTACAGCTTCCTTTTGTCACAACTCAAGTAATCCACAACCACACGGTTATTTTCCTCCCCCAGTCATCCCTCATCTTCTACCATAAACATCCAGTGACATGGTCAATACTTTTGACTTGGGCCCTGCTCTTGCAACACTTGAATATACATTTAAGTTTACTCACATGAGTAGCATCTTTGGTTGCAGTAAGACAATTCATTGAACACGTAAATCTTTTCGGATTGCTGGCTTTTTGTTAAGGTGAAGCAGGTTGTTAAAATAACTTTGCTCCTGAAAGTTTAACAAGGAACTTAACAGTGGCAGGAAGAAGAAAAGAACCAAATATTTCACAGATTCCTTAAAAAATTAAAATTCTGAAAATAATTTTTAAAAGACTCACTGAAAGTGCTAACAGGAATACAGAAATAATCTTTGTCCTGCCTCCTCTCCGTGGTGCAAATAGAAGTTTTCCCTGCTGTGAAAAGTGAATTCTAGAAAATTAAAATGACTATTTCAAACTAACACATTCTTCTCTGTCATATGCTCTGCCAAACAGTGCATTATCAGACTTCTGATGTGTTACTCTGAATGATTCATGAAACACTTAACAGTATGGATCTCACTGATGCACATCCTGCTGGGATTAGTGACACTACAACATTTCTAAAACTAAATAACCCAATGTTATGCACACATGGTGTCCCGAATTCACAGATCTCTGTATTGCAACACATTTTGAAAAATGCAGCCTTGCAGGACTCAATATCACTGGGGATATGTGATTCTAACAAGACATTAAATTCTGGTTCTGTCTATATATAACCTCTTTCCAAATTAACAACTTAAAACTCAGTTATGCACTGGAAAACCTACAGCCATTTCAGAGTACTGCTTTATGGTTCTGGAGGATTTTTGAAACAGCATTTCTATAGATTTGAGCAATATCTATTTAGGACAAAAGTTTGATGCCACTAGCACTAACATGTCCCTCCTAGCTGTTATCAGGTAGTGGTCATGGTTTTTGTGTCGCTTTGTGTTTTGTGGGTTTTGTAAAACGCATATAATAATAAAGTTTTCTGCCTTGGTTTCTTAAATATACCAGCCTAGTATATTTACTACCACTCTGAGAGCTTTCTGCAGGTGACAGCAATGAAAAATAAAATCAATGGATGTCAATAGTGGAAGCACTGTTGTAAATCCATGCCAGGACAAGATCACTCTTCTCTCAACTTTCTCTGCTTTTCACCATCTTTCAGGATCATCCTTCTCAATTAAAATACCAAGTCAGAATTCAGCTTATATTGTTTAAATTATTTGACAGAAAGTCTCCATTCAAAAGGCAGACAATTTTATGCTCATAATTCATTAACAGAGTTACTCACTAATCCTAAGTAACACTGTTCTCAATTTTTCACTTGAATATTAATTATATAAAGCACCGGAAAAGCAAATTTAAAAGGAAAAAAGAGCAATTCTTTTTTCTACTCAGGACAACACAAAGTATTACCAATTTATTACTTAGCTGTGACTAAAAGACTTAGAGTATTTAAAACTTAAGAGTTTGGGACGTGCTATTAGGTTATAAATAAATACCAATGCTCTGGGCTGCACATGACAGACCTGAGTACAGAAGACATTGTTTTCATACAGGTTTTCCTCCTCTAAAACAGACATGTGAGTTAATCCCAGTGTCTAATCAAAACAAGTCCTTGAGTTCAGTAGGTTTGCTGTATGAAAAACAAAAAAATGGGGCATTCGCAAGCCTCCATGACTCCAAGGAATGAAGTAGTTTCCACTTCCACTTTAGTCAGTGGAAATTATGGCTGGATACATGACAGTGACCAGCATGTGCAGGATCAGTTTTAAAAGCTATGCAAAGAACAACTGCCTATTTTCTTATCACAGAAAATCAGCAGGAGGCATCTCATGAGTAACACACTTCACCAGTAGCAAGTATTCATAGAATATTCCCAAGTAATTCAATTTAGGTTGTCATAAAATTGGAAAATAAAAACACTTCAACATTTGCATGAGAATCAATAAACATTTGAAGATAGTTTCAACCTTTTCACCATTACAGCACTTGACAGTATAATGCATTTTGCAACTTGAATTAAAATCTACATTACACTGAAATAAATGTCTTGTAAAAAGTCAATTCCAAATTGCTTTGGTCTATCTGCTTAATTTATATTTATGACAACTTAATTTATATTTATGATAACTTAATTTATCACCAAAATACAGAAAAATTATCAGGAAATCTGATACAACTTTAAAATTGCCAAAAAGAATGTGTATTTACTTATAAATACATTTTCTTTGCATATAGTATTATCACTTATGAGAGTACACTTAATAAATAAATGCTTTATTCCATTAAATTGGTGCAATCTTATCTTCACTCCATTAAAATCACTTTTGCCACGAGTTTGATCTTGTTGTTCTTATTTCCAAGTGATATGTAGAGCTTTCTTTCTATCTTACGACAATTTGAACATATTACATTATAAACCATCCAAAAACTAATGAAATTTAACAGATAGACTGGCTAACCAGTAAGATTCCAAGTTTGATACGGTATATGAGCTCCACTGTCCGAGATTACTTGAAAATTAAAAAATCCTTCCTGAGAACTATAGAACAAAGAGGAAATGTCAGTAGAAATAACAAGAAAAAGAAAGAAAACCAATGAATCATTGTATTCAAAGCAGTAATCAGTCACTTTCAAAAGCTTTTGCCTCTTCACTCTATCATTGCTTTTTGTATTTCAGAATTTCTATTCTAAGCTTCTTGGAGAAATACGGTTCTTCATTTGATACATCTCCAATAACACAAAAATATCTCCTTTCTTAGAGCAAAGGAAAACAATACAGTCTATTCAGCTGGTGGTCCTACATAGCCTGTCAATGTCACATTACACTGGCTGGCTCTTCTCAAACAGGTGTACTGAGTTTCTGAAACAGAGTCAGAATATGAGAAGTTCTGAGGTGGTTTCTACTCTTTTTGGTAATGATATAATTACAACAACAAACAAACTCCTGACTTAGCTTCTCCTCCATTTGCATAACCTCCAGAAGCTACTCTGTTGGGATCATTCAGTTCGTCAAACAGTCCTGTTTCAATTATTTCTTCCTGCCAAGGAATAGGGACAGCACCTGTTGCAAACTTTTTGAAGAACTTCTTGTCTTTGTCATCAAACTCAATTCCTCGTATTTCAGAGAAGTCAGCAATGTCTGCAACATCTTTGGCATAGACAACTGATGGATCTGGCACAAATGGAGGGTCAATAAGGTTTGCCTCTAACCTGTGGAAATTGATTGTTTTGAAGAAGCTGTGTTTTCTTGGGTCATCGTCTTCATTCCTGCAATAAAGCAAAAGTTTGTTCATCAGTGTGTTTTGCTCTCAGAGAGATACAGGGTGTCTGTGTTTTGCACATGACAGTACTCTCTCTCTATATATAGATATGTATCATGCAACACAATTCCTTTTTTCCTAGCCAAGGGATGCTGCACTGTACAACATAAGCCGAGAAGCTGGAAGCATTCTGATCCCATTAGTGCAGCTCTCAGGGTAAATCAGCCCAGGCCAGGTGCCATGCAGGAGTTGCAGTGCTGCACCTGGGATATCCCATCCAAAGCTACACTTCCACCAGAACTGAACCTGCAGCAGGGTGGGGAGGGGGAGTATTGGATTTACCGTCCCAAAAGGGAAGTTCAGTGATTGGCTCTGTATCTGTAGGATAAGAGTATTTGTACCATAGGGTAAGAATACGTATTAAACTCTAGAATGGGGTATATTGGGTTAACACATCTATAGACTGACTCTGAGCAGCAATAGTCTGAATAGGAAGCTGGTGACAAATGACAGTTCTCATTTTATCTTAATTCAAAGCATCTACACATTTACATCCTAAAACTCAGTTATGTCATCAAATAAACAATCCCACTTACAGTGACAGTTCATTCAAATTAACTACCCTTACAAATTAACAAGGATTTTTTAAGGCAGGAGATTCACAGATGATGACATTAACAAAAGTATGCGTGCCACTGTCACAAACATAATCCTTATCAATACAGTTAAAACCCAATAATAAAAACCAGAAAGGACTAAATAATTGTAAATGCTTAAATTAAATAAATCTAACAAAAAACAACTGCAGACCGCAGGGAGAACTTCAGCTGTAAAAGACCTAGTGAATTGTTTCACTGTAGACCTATAGAGAGACTTGTAGGATATTTTCTGGTGATAAAAATCATCTGAGCCTCAAATGTGTGCTTGTTGAAGCATGACCAAAGACCATAACTTGTGAACTGTGCCTCTAGTGTCACGGCATGCAAAGTCTGAATTTGGAATTCTAGAGGAAGGAGGAGCAGAGAGGAGCACTGTGTTTTCCATACCTATGGATTCTTTGTTTAACGTATTTATGGACACACTGCTCTTGAACACAGTAATAAAGCAAAATCAAATTTGTCTGTGTTTTGGCCTCAGAAAATAACAGTTCCTAACATACTGCTTTTTTCAGTTCCAACCTCCTTACAAAATCAAACTTAGGAAAACGTAAGCCCTCATGCACTTCTAGACAACGTCCTATGAACAAAATGTAATCCAAACCTTTGGCAAGTCTTTTTATCTTTGCAAATGTGCAGAAGCACCATATAGAAGCAGTAGATTTGTGTTACTATGGGAAAATCTTTAGTCTTTAAAATCTTAATTTCCATGCATGCAGAACAGCTCGTCCACCTTGGCACTGCTTCCTGTTCCTCATGCTGGCCTGCTGTGCTTCTGGCCTGGGCACAGCAGAGATGGAACCACCAGCTGCTCTTTTCAGCCCCTTGCTAGAAAATGGTCACTTTGCACCTCTGCTGCCCAGCTCTTCCGAGCAAGCCACCACCAGCCACTACCCACTGTACACCACCATGAACGAGCAGGATGCCACAACCTAAAGAATGATAGATGCTGCCAACCAGGCATGCTGGGCAATGAAAAATATTATGTTTTCAACCCCAAAGCACCATATGAACAAAATTATGACTGTACAGATTAAGGATCTTGACTTTTGCATATCCATAGGCTTGCAAAATCATCCCCTACCTTACCTAGCCAGTGATAACCAAGTACTTGAGCAGCCTGAAATTATTTATTTACCTTCACTGTTAGCCTGAAATGCATTTCAGCTGCTGTTCAAATTAACTGGTGTCCTGGGACACTGGTGAGCCAGGAGTGCTGACTGGGCAGATGCACTGGCAAAAATCTCCCTTTATTCTGCTTTTCCTTTCTATAACATAAACCAAAAAGCACTAGAAGCTGGTGGAGGCTGCAAAATGGATTGCTGCAGTGTTCCTAGTCCTGAAACCATAAAAAGTTACAAAATGTAAAGCTACATGAATGCCATCTACTGGAACTGAGACATCTTCCAACTAGCTGGAGATGAATTTGAACTCATCCTCTGTGAACTGCATTTTTAGATAACTTAAATAGGAAGAGCAAATGAACTCACATGAAGTTGGTCAATTTTGTATTCTTCCATTAAAAAAAAAAATTAAAATCACTTTACAGGTTCAGGATTTGAGATATGAATCTCAAAAAGCTTGAGTAGAGAAAAGGGGCTATATATTTCCTGAGTTAGCTAGTGAAATCACATCTTCAATAGAAGAGTGGAGTGTTTTAAAAGGTCAGGTGTACAAAATAAAGCTGTCTTTGAGCAGCTTTAACTTATGCAACAGGCACTGCTGTGGATAACCCAAGCTCTTGTTGTCCTTAGAAGAATTACAGTGCTAATCTTTACATAACACACAGCTGTCCTGAATAGTATCACCCTGTAAGAGGTACGTGCAGGCTTTTATTCTGTATCATGCTCAGGGTATTTATACTATTGTTCGCCTTCTCCAAGTACGGCACATCAGAGGAAGGAGAGCTTAAACAGCAGAAAATTAAAAATACTCTGTGCAGCAGCCTTTCTGTGTGCAATTCTCATTTTGCTGGGAAGTTATGGAACAAAAGGCAGACAGAAAGATTGTAAATTATTCCCCTGGAAAAGGCAATGTGGTTACAGTAAGTGAATCGTCTGTTGCTGGTGCTGTTTCAGACTTGCTGAATGAACTCAACCAAGTCACTCACAATTTCTAAATTTCATTTTCCCCTACTCTGAAATTTGTTTACTTCACAAAGTGCTGTAAGTCCAAATGTCTGCAAAGTATGCTGACTTTAAGTTAGAGTGCTCTGAATGTTTTTGTGTTAAATTTACTTTTAAAAGCTTTTAAAATGTAGTAAAATAATATAGATTTTGTATTAAACATACTCCATGTGCTGCTGAAAATAGTTTTTTCTGCTGCCTTGCACAGCTGCTGGGAAAATTCATCAGGCACAAGAGTATCTGCCTTCATTTAGCAACAGAATATTAAGAATATGTGTATTAATGATCTATTATCTTTCATTAGAGTTAATTCTTTCAGACAAATGTTTGTCTAACATTCTGAAAAACTGTTCCACGCTGTTATAAAATATAAATTTACAAGACTATATATGCATTTTCAATGAGATCCTTTGTCTATTCCACCTTTAGACTGGAGAAGCACCTGATACGTATATTTGTATTCATAGATTATTCAAATCACAGTGTATTCTAAAGACAGGTATTATCGGTCTCCTATTAATTTTTTACATTTTTATTATATTTCTTTAATTTGTCTATATTGCAGATGTAGATCTGCAATCTAATTAGAAATGCACTAAATCATTTATACACACACACATCAGAGGGATCAGAGCTATTACAAGTTAGTCATTACAAGGTTTAGCTTTGCAATTCTCTTCTTATTGAACAATTCCTTGAAACTGCTAAGTCACGGACATATCTACCCACAGCCACCTCTGAAGTGTCCAGAAATGTTTTGCTTTACAGGAGTTTGTGCCAAATATTCTTTTTCTCCCTGGGATGAGTCAGGATGACCAGAACTTCTACAGCATTTTTTTAAAGCACTTGAGCAAAGCAGAGGGGTTAAGGTCTCCTCAGCAAGAAGCCAATGATGCAGCCTTGCAAATTAGACATCTGCAGGGAAAAGAATCCACATTGCAGACTTGGATTTCTGCCCACATCATTCCAGTAAGCGATACAGCCTAATATTCTGCATTCAGTCTGCACTAGCAGGGACGCAGGTATCCACTTGAATATCCTTTATCTTTAGGAAAGAATGTGTAAGAAAAGCCCTTTTGACCCTTTCTCCCAAAACTATGTAAAGTCTAACACAGAAAGTAACAAGAAGGCAACTCCTATGAGTCATCTGGAGTGAGGATAGATGATCACAGTATTACAACAATATTCCTTATTTCCATGTTCACTTCAAGATTTTCCACCTCTTTCTTCCTAGAAGTGAAAGGGAAAATTCATTACTCTGTAGAAAGTGAAGATCTAACACATTCTGTGCAATTAGTAAAATAACTGTATTGTTTGCAGCTTTAATTTCTATTGTACTGAGATTGAGAAGGCATACCTGCTTCCTAAACGGTCCTCTTTTTTCTTAGCCAAAAACAGCTTGCAAATATCTTTTGCTTCCTCTGTAAAGCTGGCATGTTCAAATTTCACCTCATCTTCCAGAGTTCTTCTTCTAACCTCATCCTTATTGACCTTTTCTTTGAAATCCTTGAAGGGTGTTCGCCCAGCAACCATCTCATAAATAGTACACCCCATAGCAAACCAGTCCACGGGATAGCTGTAGTCCTCTTCCTTCAGGATTTCTGGAGCCATGTAACCATTTGTCCCAGCCTATTGCAAACACACAGACAGATTTACTACACCATGTCAGTAGTGAAATGCATGCAATTAAACAGATTAGTCTACAATTCTTCCAAAATATTAGTAATTCTACTGATATATTTTGTATCTAGAAACTCTGAGCTTTTTTTTAATCTAGAAACAGTGAGGTATAACTTTTTTAGCACATGGATCATATCTCTCTTTAAACATCTTGGCACATAGGAAAACTGTCTTAAATATGCTTTTCAAAGGTGAAATGTCAGTGCAATTTCTACCTAAAAGTGGTTTAATTTTAAATTCACGGCTACCTTGCTTTTTTCCTCCATTTTATTCTTCTTTTTATTGAAGATATTCTTAGTTTTGTTGTGTAAACACAAGCAGCAATCAATTTGAAAAGATTTTAAAAAATACAAAAATCAGGCAAAGCAATCACTGATTCCCACCCTGTGCAATGGTTATAATTGGTCCAACACAGGGCTCTGCTTCCAGTGAGAAAATTCTCATCAAGCCAGTAGCTGAGCTGCAATGAGGAAGTTCTCAGCCACCTCCTTCTTGGTTTCTGGATCAATGGTCTACCACCAAGGGCCAAGAAAAACTCTTTAAAAAACCACTGCAAGAAAGTAAACCTATGAAAATTATCATTCATAAATTACACACATTTGGGTGAAGGAACAAGTTCCTGCTTCCCAACCAAAAAGAGATGCCTGAATAGAGACTATTTACAGCACTAATGGCCCCTTCTCTGAGAGAAGAAATGGCCACTCTTTGAGAGGGACATCTGCCTGCTTTCTTCCCAGCCCAGGCCTGCCACTTTCCCCTTGGGGGACAGGCTCAGTGTTTGAAATAGCTCCTGCTGCCTCCCAGGGAGCTGATTCACCTGGGAGGGAGGGGAAGGGATCAGGCTGTCTCTGTGCTCTCTGCTGCACTGTTACATGACTGAGGACGTGGGATTTCAATCCAACAGCATTTCCTCAGCTGAACCCACGTTTACTGCTGTGTCTCATGCTCTATATTATGTATTTATCAGATGCAGCCAACAGTGATAACCATGTCAGAAGTTGCTTGAACCTCTCACATATTTTTTAAATACTGGGACTGAGGTATCACCACTATAACAATTTAAAATAAAAAACTGTGTCTGTGCAAAATCCCACTAAAGCTTACTCAAGACTGTCATTATTACTGCTATCAGAATACAGTCAGTGACAGAGATTCACTCCAAAGCAAAACAGTTAGAAAAAGGTAAAGCTAAAGCTCATTTGGACAATTTGTATTTATAAAAAGTGCAGCTCAACAGATGAATTTTATTTTATGGGGTTGGATAACCCCTATGAGTTTTGCAAATTTAGGCACAGTACTTCTAAGTCAGGTCTCCCCATAAACTTCAGCTTGTTTCACTACACATTATGCCATATAACGTCTCTGTAAACAATGTGTGCAAGAGGGAACATTTTAGCATCAATTAAAATATAAGCCCAACAATGAAAGAAAGAAAATTAAATCCAATTTATTTTCTCTCTTTGTAGTTTTTTTTTTTTTTAAGGATATAGAGCAAAATCATCTATATGGTTGAAAAACAAAAATGAGACGAGAAGAACAAAAATATCAGTCAGGTTGAAAGCAAAACGACAGGTTAAAAGTGAACAGTTCCTTCCTCACTAAAACCATGGAAGTATAGAGGAGCAGCACAGGCACTGCAGCTGCTGACATCATCCCACAGGCTAAAATACTGAGAGATACCCTTACAGTATTACATTTTTAGGTATGATTACTGCTCTGTTCAGGGAAGGGGACAAATGCTCAAAAACAGACCACAGATCCATTTGGCCTCAGAAAAACCTGGGAGAGGAGAGGTTGAAAATAGTTGAGAAATTTTGATATAAAAGCTTGCACACAGAGCCCACTGTGGATGAGTAAACACAGCTCTAAATAGGTTTCTAGAATTTTTTTTTCTTTTCTTTTTTTTTCTCCTTCTGGGAAGCAATAAACATTCTTATTTTTACTGAGATGAAGCTGGGCCACTAATGCCTTGAAGATCTATTGAGTCACATTATCATCAAAATGTGCCCTGACAGCACAATATGGTCTTTCTGATAAGAGATTACTTTGCTGCAACTTAGCATCATCATACAGAACCTGGATACATCTGACATGGGAAAGTCAGAACACTGGAAAAGTCAGACACTGTCACAGATGTGGCTCAAGGCAGCCCCTTTCAGAATGCCTCTCTCCTTCCGCTTGCATTTTCTCTTCCACAGCTGTTTTTTCAAAAGAAGTAGTTGCCAAGTAACTTCAGTCTCTTCCATGGGCATTTTCAACATACCCTGCAGCAGGACACACCATCTGGAGGAACACCATGCTTTGACATGGTGCTTGTGTTTCTCAAGAACAGGGAAAACAAGGCCATCACCACAGACCAAAAAGACAGCACGACCACAACTTAATAGAAAACAGAATCGACCAACAACAGCCTCCCTCCCTTCAGGCTGAAGTGACAGGCTGTGGATGAGCTTAAATGTAAACAAGAACTAAACTTCAACGTTCTAAATTGGTAGCACTGAAATCTTGAGCTGTTACTGAGCTGATCCAACTCCATCTGGGGAAGTCTAGAAACATATCATTCCTCTCATATACCAAATAATTTCAATTCAGAATTTAATGAGAGCGGGTTTTCTCATAGAATTTCATCCAAACTTGAATCTAAAAACAAATCTCTCCCAACCCCTGAAGCTTTCCTTCTATTCACAATGAAGGAACAGGCTAAGAAGCAGGAATCTAAACCTAATCTCATAAGATTTGAGACTTAAAACCCACTAAAACATCACAATTTTATAGCAGAAGCAAACACATTTCACAAGTAGTGAACAGGGATTTTTAAGGAGGAAGAAAACCAATATGGGGGGAGAAATATATAAAACTCTATTTTTATCAAAACAGGAATTTGAAGAAAGGAAGAAAAGAGCCTAAATTTTAGTCTTTTCCACCTATTTCTCTGCATGTATAGTTTTGGCAAAATGATTTGGGAAGAAAGATGCTAAAGCCTTTAGCGTGTGCTGTATTACAGAACACAAAAAAAGCATTCTTCAGCACCTGGAAAAACACAGAGCCTTCAAATGAAGACTTAATTCTATATTTGGAGAGTAGGTAGCATTAGAGGGAAGGTAATACAGAACATCCCTACACTAATCATTATGGAGAACAAGATGTAAAAATCAGATCATCTTTCCAGGAAAAGAGATCCTAGGGCAACACAAAAGGCAGCCTCAGTAACCTCAGGAGAGGTTTATCCAAGGAGGTAAAACAGAAGTTTTGTGAAGGGAGTTATTAAACTGTACAACGCTCACTAGCAGTGAAATCTGAGCAGCAAAAAATAATGTATTAGGTGGAAAACTTATTCACTGATTCCCAAAGCAAAAGTGAATTAAAATCCATTACTCTTGGCAGGTGGGGAGTAAATAAGTATACTGTAAACTATATTCTAGTGCAAGAATTTCAAAAAAGGACAGAAAGCAAATAAATTAAAAGCTACCACAAAAGATAAATGCATTATTTTTGAAGGGGTCTATTTCCCATAGGCTGGTATTGAATATTTAATTAAGTTAGAATTATCTGACCATGCCTCAGAACAGGTATCTCCAAGTATGGGATACTGATATGTCTATCATACAAAAAAATCACTAGGTTTGTACGATTTTGCAGATGTTTTCATTCAGTACAATTTAAAAGTAAATTCAGAAGCTGTATATTAACCAAAGCCCACTTTTTAAAAACTAGAAATTTCACTCTTTTAATGGAAACAGAGAAAATAAAAAACCCATACTCAAAGTTAATTCCTTTGTTGTCAACTCTGCACCACTAGGATGTTCACTGGGCTTTGACTGAGACCAAGCACATTATTCTCTTCTTTCCTGTATAATTCCTGGAAACCACTGAACCATCTGAACGTATGTTTTAACTAATCAAGTGACCTTACAGAGACACAAACACATGATGTTACACCTTCACTGACCTGAAAACATCTAATGGGACACAATAAATAAAAATATCAAAAAGAAGACAAGGAATGTTATATTATCCTAACTTTTTACTAGAGACAGAATTCTTATACAATTGTAGAGGCACAAAACTTTTTGAAGCATAGTCAGTACAACCCTAGCTATTTTTTGCTTGCTCTCCATCTAATATTGTCTTTTGTGATAAGCAGGATGGCTTACTTGCATATGCTGCTTGAATTATAAAAATTGTCAATAAACTTCAGTCAATTCAATTTTAATTGATCTGCCTTTGAAAAGGGTTCACAGATCCACTTTCTCTTTATTTCACTATCTTGAGAACAACCCAAAAGACAATTTTTCAGTAATCCTCTAAAATGTAATGAGCAAATGCTGCCCTTGTCTACATTAGCACAGAAGTTCTGTTGAGTGGAATTATTGCTTTGAGTGTGATTTGACAGGGCATAGTAGAAATGACTCATCTGAAAGTATACAAATGTTTCCTTTGTGAAATGCAATCCTGCATAAATTTTTCAGAGGTCACATAATTATAATCTTTTAGTAATTCAAGATGTGATCCTGAGAAGCACTAAGTGCACTCAGATCCCAGTGCAGTCAGGGGCTCTTGGCACAGCAGAGCTCGGAGCAGAACCCGGCCGCAGTGCAGAGCTCCCACATGGCTGTGACTGCTGTCCCGGCAGGGCCAGCCCTTCCAACCCCGCCCTGTGCCAGCTTCCAGCAGGTGCAGCCCAGGAAGAGACACAACTCTGAGCTTTCAGCAGCACAGAAACAGGCAAATGGGGAAAAACGGGATTTAGATCTTGCTACCTTTTCCCACAGATCTCTGCAAAACAAACTCAATTGATATAACAAACCAAACAGTAAAGCAAATCAGAATGTCTATCTTTTGTTTGCCATGGCACAAGAACTGTTGAACAGAGGAAAAAAAACAAGCTGAGTTTAGCTCTATCAGCTGTTTCCTGGGGCTCGGTCCTTCCTTCCTCCAAGGGGTGCCACTGCCTGCTTTGTTCTCTTGTCCAGCTGTTCTCCACTCCTTCAGCAATGGCCTTAATAGACCCTGCAGGAATGCAGGAACAGACCACAGAAATCTCTTCCCTGCACACAAGCTAACAGGCCCTAGATGTGGAGAACAACACTGATCCGCCTCTGTCTCTCACTTCACCATCTTAATTCTTCTCCCAAGAGTCACTGTGAGGAGGAACAGAGCGTAATTTAAATGAGTTACACAGAATTGCAGCTCCTCCAGTTTCCCACCACACATTCATAAAAGAACAAGAAACCAGCTGACCCAATTAATAGGCAACTATTTTTTGGAATAGTAAAAAAATCTAGCATTGGTTTTTAATCTTTTAAGCTTGGTCATCAGTAATCACTGAAATGAAGGAAGTTGCACAAGACAGAAAGACACTCTGTGCAGTAAGGACTACTCTCTGTGTGCTCCTCCTTGGGAAGAGAAATAGGCACAGTTACAACATGTTTTTAATTTAGATTCATGCTGTATGGAATTCAAAGGAATAAAGGGCTTGAGAAAGGACAATTCAGTAACTGGGCACCAATTTTAACTTTGGGTTCTAGAGCAGCTCTCCACTTTTGTCCTGCATGATCACACGTAAACCTTTGCCTCAGATCCCAACTGGAGAGAGAACCTGCTAACGCTCCCACCTCAGTGAAGTGCCATCAGAAGGCGTTGACAGACAGGGAAGCACTCAGACATTACAGGATGGAGCAGTTAGGACAAACAGAACACTTGGTAGAGAGTCAGAAGCACACAATTAGAATTCAAGAATTACAAGGGTTCTCCAGTCTTCCTGTAACATGATTTTCCCTTTAATTTCCTTTTAAATTTCTCCTGATTGTTTCCCATCTATAATATAGAAATAATAATACTTCATAGATATTTGTGGTTTTATTATTTAATGACCACAGAATATTCCATAAACAGTGTTAATAAGGGAGAAAACTCTCCATCTACTTAGTCTGTATTTTATGAAGCTCTTCATAATGAATTCAAATACTGTCTCAGGGCACCATGCATAGACAGCTTCCTCAGAAAGGGGACAAAGAGAGGGATCAAAGAGAACTCTGTGTTCTATGACACTGTGACTGAGGGGACAGAGCCACAGGCTGTCCTGAGAAGGGCAGGGGCCCTCCAGTGTAGGTACAGCCACTGCAGGTCAAGCAGAGCAAATATCAATGAGGCCTGGAGAGTTACTGCTGATCACTGAAATGCACGGGATTTCATCCACCTTCTCTCTCAGGATTATGCCTAATGTTGGAGGTACCATTCCTTAAAATGTAAATCCAAGGAGATGGGTACTGGCTGCACCAGACCAATGGCCCATATGGGCAGTTCAGTGCTGTGAATTAATTCAAACGAATGAATATATAGGGAAGTCTGTAAGCCTGGTGGGTACCCTGAGACTTCTCTATACTTTCCTAGACTCCAACTATTTGCAGTTCAAGAGCTTCCAGAGACACAAATGGTTTCTCTCAACAAAACTTTTTTCCATCAGTTGTCCACTCTCTCCCTGAACCTAGATAAATTTGTAGAGCTTACAAGACATTTGCAAGTGTCCTGCAGCTTAACTACACTCTAGTTTAATATCTGTTTTAAGAACCACCCACCTGGCACCTTTCACTAGTGTACTTTAAACTCGAATAATGGGCAAAACCAAGCCCTCAGTTTTCACTTGCATGTGTCTGCAATTCCAGGATTTTACTCTGTCTTCCCAAAAAATTAATTGCATGTCTGATAACTGAAACTACTTGCGACAGCAAGTGGAGTGTCACGTGATCCAGTAAGAACAGAAGTACTACATTCCTCACCATCTCACAGCTTACTGTTTCTGCAATACTGCTTCTGGTCAAAGCTGGCAAATCAAAAGTTCAAAGAATTACAGTGTCAGCCAAATGTTTCATTTCTTATCCAATGAAATAAAACCAACTTTGACTACAATGAGTCAATGCATGACCCACTAGATGATTTACCCAAAGGATCATTCCAGAATGTACACTTTTTATAGAAAATGCTGTAGCATTTATAAACTGTCAGATTAAGCTGAATGAGGAACAATGGTAAAAGTCATGCCGAGACCTTGTGCTACATCATAAAGGGCTCCAATGGCACGTCATGTGTAGGAGAAGTATTTCATGGGACATATTGCATTTTCTTAATTTGAGATGACTACAGTGTCCTTTCTGCTATATCCAAAACTGCAGGAGGCAGAATGGTCCCACAAAATCATTTTTGTTCCTTCAGTCTCATGATCATGGCATTCATGTAATTAGTTTGGGAAAGATTCTAAGATCATTGAGCCCAAATATTAATCCAGCACTGCCAAGCCCACCACTAAACCATGTCCTTAAAGCCTCACATCTACATGGCTTTTAAAATACCTTCAGGGATGGTGACTCCACCACTTCCCTGGGCAACCTGTTCCAATGCTTGACAACCCTTCTGGGGAAGAAACTTTCCCTAACATCCAATCTAAACATCCTCTGGCACAGCCTGAGGCCATTTCCTCTTGTCCTCACTTGTTACCTGGGAGGAGAGCCCAATCCCCACTTCGCTACAACCTCCTAGAAAACTGTGAGGTCCCCCTGAGCCTCCTTCCTCCAGTTCCCTCAGCTGCTCCTCACCAGATTTGTGCTCCAGACCCTTCCCAGCTCCATTGCCTCTCTCTGGACACACTCCAGCACCTCAGTGTCTTTCTGGTAGTGAGAAGCCCAAAACTGAATACAGGATTCAAGGTGCAGCCTCACTAGTGCTGAGCACAGGAGAATGGTCACTGCCCTGGTCCTGCTGGCCACAGCCAGAATGCCACTGGCCTTTTTGCCTACCTGGGCACACACTAGCTCATGTTCAGCCAGTTGCTGACCAACAACCCTCTTTTCCCATTGGGCAGCCTTCCAGCCACTCTTTCCCAAGCCCGCAGTCTGCAGGGGGTTGTTGTGACCCAGGTGCAGGACCTGCTGCTCTGCCTTACTTGTAGAACCTTATAGAACTGCCATCAGCCCATCAATCCAGCCTGTCCAGATCCCTCTGCAGAGCCTTCCTGCCCTCCAGCAGATCCACATTCCCACCCAGCCTGGTCCTGTCTGCAAACTTGCTGAGAGTGCACTTGCTTCCCTTGTCCAGATCATGAGGGGAGACATAAAACAGGGCTGGTCCCAGTACTGAGCTCTGGGGAGCCCCACCAGTGACCAGGAGCCAGGTGGATGTAATTCCATTCCCCAGCACTCTCTGGGCCCAGCCATCCAGCACAGAGAGGACCTGTGCAAGCCATAAGCAGCTGGGTTCTGCAGGAGATGCTGTGGGAAGCAGTGACAGAGGCTTTACTACAGTCCAGACAGACACATCCACAGCCACCTCCTCACCCATAAAGCATCACTCCACAATGGAAGGAGATGAGGCTGCTCAAGCAGGATCTGCCCTTCCTAAACCCACACTGGCTGGGCCTGACCCCCTGGTTGTCCTGTATGTGCTGCATGACCACACTCAGGATGATCTGTTCCATGACTTCTCTAGTACAAGGTCAGGCTGACAGGCTGGTAGTTTCCTGGATCCTCCTTCCAGCCCTTCTTGTGGATGGGCATCACATTTGCTAACATACAGCCAAATGGGACCTCCTTGGTTTTCTGGGACTGCTGGGAAAGTCATGATGGGAGTGCCTGCTCCCCCAGTACCCTGGCATGGATCCCAACTGGCCCCACAGACTTTTGTGGGTAAGGCTGCATTCTGTAAAGTACATTTCAGAGATTAAAAAAATCTGAAACACCTGGCATGATGATGCACCTCGTAACAACTGTGATTATCAACATTTTTAAGAACAAAGTTCTGCTAGTAAAAACGTCATCAATTTTACATGTCATACTTCAAAATGTATAAGCAAAACAGCAGCAAGTTCCTCTAATTCTGAGCAAATGAAGAGCTGTCATTTTTCAAAGAGCAAAGGAAGAAGAAATTTTTACAGAATCTTATCCAATAAGAATGCCATGTGATAATGAACAAACGTCAACTGTAGAATAGCTTGCTGAGTTATTTTTTATTTCACAAGTCTAAACCCTCCTCCTGCTTTTCAGCTGCCTTGAAATTAAACTGCAAGTTTCAGGAACATCTAAATAGATTTCCTTGTGTTTTCCTAAGAAATAGAATCTTATAATAAACAAACATACAGGAGGGCAAAAGGACATTTTGAGTAAGATTTTAACCAAAACATGTTTTTCCTATAAAAATATTATGATGTCCTTCAAATATATAAAACATAGCACAAGAAAACTGTGAAGAAGCCTGAAACCTCTGAAGATATGAATGCACTTTTATAAATACTACAAAAATATGTTTATGTTATTTTTCACAGTTATTATGTCAATATTTAAGCTCTCTGGCTCAAATGCACCTGCACAAAAGTTCTTCTTCACAATTTACATGCAACAGTTGCTTTTCACAAAAGCCATACTCAGTAAGGGCAGAAAATTCTTCCCTAAATAAACAGCAAATACACACTAACTTCTGGAAAAATGGAATTAACTTGGGATGGAAGCTCTGCATTTCTGTCATATGGATAAAACCCCCAGTGCTAGAATCAGTCTAGTACGTAACAGACAAAACACTCTACCTGTGTAAAAGCCATCGTTGCAGGCTCTCAGTTTCCCCCTCTTGTCTATCTCAATTATGTAAGACAGAATGGAGAAAATAACAGTATTTTAAAAAGCCATAATTTTAAGATACAAGCTAGTTCGTGCAGGGTCTGATCAACACACCAGATCAGATGCAACAGACACATTTATAGGAAGTCATAATGATATTTAAAGTCCTGAATAGTTTTATTACCACTGGAGTTTGTTTCTGTTTCCAGCGATGTCAGTAAGTGCTCTGCCTGAGTAAATGTGCAAGACATTTCTTGGTAGATTGTACAGGTGCATGTAGCTGTCATGAGAAGATCCCATATAATCCATGTATGTTCAATGAAGGAAAATGACATTGTAAGTAGCTTTCAAATGTTTTCTACTTTTATTTTCAAGATTGTTATTATTCAGACTTGTGTATTTTAAATTTTTTTGTGATTTCTTCTTTCTAGGGCCAGCTGGCACTTCACAAAGGCAAATCAGCACTCTTAGTGAAATTAAAGTTTTCTAAATTTTGTAATTATTACTGTATCTATTACTTACAACTACAGTATAAGTTCAAAGTACATTCACACAGAACGGTGAATGTTTCTCCTTGCTGTTTCTCCTTAGCAAATGAAAAGAGAAAGAGAGGGAGAAAACTAAGGCTAGGTATCCAACTCTTTCGAGATCTTTGTAAGGAGCACTGTTTCTGAAACAAGTTTTAATGGTTATGAGCAGTTGGTATGGAGCACACAAATGCTTTCAAAAGGAGTGTATGTAATGGCAGTACTTAAAGGATACCAAGGCCATTTCTTCAATTACGTAAGTAATTGAAGTATTCTGAAGCATAAACACTCTTTATTCTTTATTACGACCATGTTGAAGTCATCCATCTAAAATTCAAAAAACCTTTCTACCAACAAAGAACATGTCTTTGGCTGATGAACAGTTCATAAACATTATAATTTTGTAGAAACTCTCAATGAAAACTTAGAAAATGTCTAAAACAGGAACTCATTAACAAGCTTATTACTTGTGCCATGTGATAACCTAATCACCTAATAAGATTTACAAAAGGGATTAATGGATCCTCCAGCTGATGTATGGGTGATGTGCATTTATTCATATATGAGAGGACAGGAATTTTTTTCTGCTTTGAAAACAGAACATATTTAATCTTTAATGGCTTGTACAGCTATGAGAAGTGCACAGAACTTTCAGAATTCATCAAAATAGTGTATTTTTGCAATCTTTAATTAAATTAATGCACCGATAAATCCATATATTATATACTACAGATCAGTAGCAATATCCTTTCATTAGTGAATTACTGACTGAAAATTGTAAGCCTTAAATTGTCAGTTCAAACCATCATCCAAAATCTAGAAACAGCTTTATTATATTAGGCACTTAGATATTAGTACCACACAGATTTGGCCTGGAAGGAATATATATTCTGCTTTAGCTTACAAAAATGCCCTTATAAAACTGTGTCCGCAATTAGGCCATTAGTGGGTCCTCTCTTCTACTGAATTTCTAATGTGAACTTGGGGAGTTTAACATAGACCAGTTTATAATGTTCCTTCCATTTCTTCATTTTCCTTCTGTATTTCAAATACATTCTCTCATTATACACATCTTTAAGCTTCAGATACTTTCAGATAAATATGTCTTTTTCACATTAATCTATCCTACTACATATTTCTTGGGTAAATCTCCTGACATTACTACATATCCAGGTTAGCTTGGGATGACCAGAGGCACAGGTGAAGTGCTGCACAATCTAATTCACACAAAATCCAGCTGGTCATCCATCTTTTTCTTCTTCTACATATAGACAGGCAGGGGCATTTACAAACCATCAGGTCTGCTAACTTTTTCAGGAATTAATTTGTGGGGGTAAGGAAAGCTGGAAATTATTTATTATGCAGCACCACACACATCTGCAATACAATCAGCAGCATCACTTAAAAGAGTAATGTGTAAGAAATTATATTCTCCTAGGAGCAAAAGTGGAATACAGAGAAGTCATATCTTTGACTGCTGCTCATTAAACAACTGATTAAATCCCTGACTATGCAGCATTCCATAAGGCACAAAGCATGTGCTCTCTAAAGTCATTTGTTCAAGAACTTAAGAGAAAAAGGTCAAGAATATTCTACTGTTTCTGTGCAAAAGAAGTTATTTTACCACATGCAGCAGCTAAAGAGTTAATAAACCAAATCTGCTTATGACCTGTCTCTCAGAATGAAATGACTACATTAGGTCTTTAGCAAAGAATCAATTCTGGGGAATTAAGTCTTGGACTCACAAGGCGTTAGACACAGAATGGCTTCACTTCCCACTGCCCATGTTTAAAGAATTTGTACTCACCCTCTGGGTGATGCTTTTTCCCTCTTTGACTTGCACTGCCAATCCAAGATCAGACAGTCTGCAATTCCCATTATCATCCAGGAGGACATTCTCTGGTTTCATATCCCGGTACACAATTTTGATGGAATGGAGATGCAGAATCCCACAGGTGATCTGAGCTGAGTAAAAGATGATCCTTTTCATTTCCAAACCCCTTTCTCCCACATTGTAGATGTGATACTTCAGATCCCCTCCATTCATGAGGCTCATAACAAGACACAGATGGGTTTTGCTTTCATAGGCGTAAGCTAGTGTGACTATGAAAGGGCTGTTGACCTTCTCCAGGATCTCTTTCTCCAGCAGTGCCATCTTCTCTCCACTTTTCTTTTTCAACCTTTTCTTATCCAGTTTCTTGCAGGCATACATCTTGCCAGTATTTTTGACCTGGATGGCACAAACCTAGAGAAGATGCACATGGAAAGGTAACAAAGGAATTTTACACAGTGACTGGAATAACAAGGATAGTAACAGGCAGGAACTGGGGAATCACTGATGCCTACTAGTAGCTGCTGCTGCTAACTTCTGTGAAGAGTGTATTAGCGCAGAAAACAAGGAAAAAACAAGCGCACAATCCATTCTATTCTGGACCACTAGTATATGGTGGCCCTGATGCCAAGTTCTTGAGGATGCCACTAGTAGACATGTAGTAGCAAAAGGAACAAGGACAACAACAAAAATCTGTAACCATGAGAATGAGCAGCATGTGCAGATTCTATCTGTACTCTTAAACTCTCTTGAATTTCAGAAACCCTCCATACTGTAGTTTGGGAAGAGATCCTGATGTGTGCTTTTCCCTAAACTGCAGCTAGGAATTATCTGGGAGTGTATGAGGTAGCATAGGCCAAGATGATGTCAAGGAGCAGACCAATAGTTAACTACATGAACATTCATGCAAGTTTTTGTAAAGAAGCCTGCTTTTTTACTAGCATAGATACAGAATATAAAATCATTTCTGCAGCTTTTTACTAACAAGAGCCTCTATCACAGTATAAATAACCCAGCCTGATTTCTGGAAAACGGGCAATCTAATCTGGAGGAGCACATTTTACACATCTTCACACAGTGGCTTAATCCACTGCTCTTTGCAAACCTACCTGCTAGTCTTGAAAGGGGAGAGATGACTCAACATCCTTAAAAGTACAAGCTCTTACCTCTCCAAAGCCACCTTTGCCCAGCACTCGGAACTCAGAGAAGTATTTGTCAGTTACTGGTTGCTTCTCAAACACTTTCCATTGGATGAATTTGTCATAGAAGGGACTGTTCTGGAAGTCCTGGAAGGGCTTGTCTTTAAAGAAGACTTTGGTTTCCTCCTTGGCCAGCTGCACGATGTTCTCATAGTCTTTTGCAGTAGCTGCTTTGCATTTGCTGACCAAGTCAGAGCTCATGAAAGACAGATAGTTTTTGGCGCCTTCCTTAAGAAAATTGGTGACAATATTCTCCATGGTGCTGTTCTTGAGATTGTCCTCTGCCAACTCCCAGTTTGACACCTCATCCAGGAAGTCCCTAGCTACCAAATATTCTGGCACTGTCTCTAAGAAGTCTCTGAAGAATCTCTTGCCAATGGGCTGCTGTTCACAGATGCTATCATAATCACCAGCAACGGACTCTCTATGCTCTTTGCAGTCCTCAATCTTGGGCAGCGAGAGGCTCTTACGCCTCTTTTGCATTTCCTTGGTGTCTCCTTCTCCACTCTTCCTTGCCTGGAGGTAGGCAGTGTTGGCAATCAGGTTGTCGAGCCCCCCCATGTCACACATCTTGGCAAGCCCTTGGCAGAGCCTAGTTCAGACAAAATGAGTAACTGGCCCAGGAGCTGTGCTGGAGCTGCACTGCACTTCTCCCTGCTAGGGGTGTGTGAGGGCTTCTGAGAAACACCAGAGAAACTAACTGCTTTTGCATTAAATACCTCTCAAGGATTTTCACTAAGTACCTTTAGGTATAGGCACCATTTGTGGAAAGTGACTGGTAAGAGGTTTCTCTGTAAGAAGCTTTGAGTTTGCTATGTATAGCTGAGGATGACATCCTAGGCAAACCTTCCCACTGGCAGTACCAAATGCACGTGGTTCAGCTGGTGTTTTTCAGAATGGGCCCTGATAACCTTTAAATGTACCAAGATTCCCTCTACATGCACTGTCCCTGGCTGCTGGGAACATGCAGAGATTCACTGCTGCAATACATGCACTCTCTCTAACCCAGGGGCACTTTGGCTACAGTCAGCAGGACAGACCTGGATCTCCCCCAGTCGACATTGAACACCAGCAGACTAGCAACTGGTTCTATGAAAAGCTTTTGGCCCAAACCTGCCGTGCCTAAAAGACCTTGACATAGATGAACATGATGAACCTTGACAGAGATGAACCACACAATTCAGTGCTTTGAGCATTCACACCTCCAAAGCTCAAGTTATACTCAACACCAGTGACTGAGCCCCACAGACAGTTCATGCACACCCTGCTGCCTCGCGTGGCTCTGTCTGAGCAGATTACATGCAGAGGCTAAGAACTGCCGCTGGGCTAAAAATAATGATCCTTATATACGAAACAACACAGCTCTGACTTCATCTCCTACCCACAGAAAAAAGCAAAACACTTCAAAGGAACAGCTAAATCTTGCCAAGACACTTCCATATGTTGTTTTGGCCTCAGTTTATTTTCCCTGCTGAGCTTTATGACAGAAAGTGGTTGGATAAGAAGGTGGCAACAGTATATAGCTGAGGTGACATCAACAAAGGGACAAAGCTGATTATAATCAAGTGAAGGCAAATTCCACCTGCACTTGCTGGCTGCCTACCAGGAGGCTTTTTTTCCCTTCAAAAGAACAAAAATTATGTGTGGCACTCACTAGGCTAAGCCCCCTTCTGCTGTGGGGTCAGGTGGTTTGGCTGTTTGGCTGTTAAAACTTTCCTTAAATATAATATGAGAACAAGAAAAGAAGTAACACTGGGGTCAAGCTGTACTCTTGAGGTCAAGGTCAAATTTCTTTTTTCTTTTCTCACAATCTTAGAGCAAGCTGAAGAGCTGAATCACAAAAACTAAACATCAAGAGTAATAACAGGCACCTTTCAGACTGCCTATACTAAGTGTTAAGCCCTTCTTGGCTGCTTTTTGCCACTCTACAGCCATGCAGCATTTTGTTTATGCATGCTTAATCCTGTCTGCATCGAATCCATTTGACATAAAACTCATGCTTGCACTCTGCAAAATTCCCTAGGAGGTGTGTTTTTCTAGGAGTGATGGAGAGGACCATCCATTGCAAACTGCTGTGTGTGCATCAGAACAGGGGGAATTGTGAGGCAGATACTTGAAAGCCTGGCCAGTTCTGCCAGGTAAGAGCAAGCACAGGGTGGAAGGTTACATAAAGAGCTCAACAGAGCAGCCAACAGCGTGAGCAACACTGCAGAGAGCCAACGGGAGAAATGGGGAATTGTGCTGGTGGCTGTCCTGAAAATAGGGCCTACAGCAACACATTCCTATAATACCTTGGGTAGAGAAAGGCATGAAAGGAGGTAAGAAAGATTTAATTTCAGCTTTTTTTTTTTTTTTTTAAATAAAGCTTTTAATTTGCTAAAATTCAGTAGGGTCTTTTTTATGTTTGGCCAGAATATCCACCACAGCTCAAAGAGCAGCAGGACAAATGGCTGGTAGCTGGGGCCCTAAGGCTGAACTCAAGCTTGCTGCAGCTATTGGTATATTCATGCCCAAGCAAATCAAGAAAATACCTAATGTTTGTGGCACCTGCATATGACAGACACATTTACAGCTCCTAAGACCATTCTATTCAATTAGTCAGAATCTTTCCCAGTTTCTATGGAACATAAATTTTCTCTAAAATAATATAACTTCATTAAAAGCAAAATCAAACAATATGATCATTCAACATATACTCATTACCCCACTCACTTTTGAGATTTGCTTACTGACTTATCCAAATCTGTTCAGCGTTTATTAAACACTGGAGAAAAGTAGATCAGCATTAATCTATTAGTTGATAATGGCTATTTAAGGTAGTGTTACCTGCTCATAAAACAGTATGTTTGGGTGAGAAGCAAAAATTATTTATTTTGCATGTACAACAGGTGAACAGTTACAGAATGAACACAGGGATTACTGGGCTGTACTAACAACCACACTAATCAGGTGTATCAGGGTGTGATTTGGAGAAGTTCTCTGGTGTAGAGCTGACAGAAAGACTGGGACTTAGGCTAATCTCTAAATCACAGAGAAAATATGCAGGACTCAAAATTCATTACCTTATGGTCTAGATGAACCTCAATTACTGGTCAACAAGAGAATTATAGTATGCAAACAGATACATTAAAATATCAGCTGCTTTGATTTCAGCATTAACTTTCCTAATACCTCATTTGTGTCAACATCCCTTTGAGCTGACACTTCGGAAAATCTTTTCCACAACTGTAATTCTCAGCTACTCTTGCCATGCACATGACATGAGCTAAAAGCAGGGTTTGATACTTTCCATATTCACCTATAAACCAAAGAAAACTGAATAAAGTCCTCTGATGGGACTAGATGGCCTTACTAGAGGTCACAGGATGGAGCCGGGGACCAAATGTGGACAGAGAAAACAGGTGGTAGGTAAGATACAGTCTGACTGTGACAACTAAAATTTATTTTCATGTCCACTCAGATTTCTTTTTTTGCAAGAATTTTGGGAATACTTTTACACAAACAGAAATACTCCACAACAATGTAAATGCTATAGGCACTTCATTACTACTGTTAACATATTTTACATTTGTTTTGAGTTTTAAGACAGACATCATCTGGCATAATAAGAACTGATGTGATACAGTGTAACAGTGACCCAGGAAGTTTTATCTCAGTGTGTAATTAAACAAAAGCTACATTTAAAAAATCAAAACATTTCAAAAACAAGATTACAATATTAAACAAAACCACAGTAAACTCTGCAATATGCTTGATGACACAAAGATTGGAACTACTTTATACAGTGAAGATAAACCTCTTTAAATGTATTTAGAATTAGACAGAAATACATCTACTGAGAAACACATTAAACTTTAAAGATTATAATTTTGAAGTAAACAATGCATAATATATTGCTTCAATTTCACCCATATTGATCAACCATTTTATTAAGCCTGAATTTAATTCTACCTCTCTGTTACATGTATTTTAAAAATCCCACAGGATACGTTCAGATTCATAGTAATTTGGATATTTAGGGAAACGACAAAGTTAGAGGTAAACACTTAAAGAGCCGTAAGAAAAAAATCAGAGATTATATATTCAGGATTTCCACGAAAATGAAAAAAATGCTTCCAAAACACTATGACCAATAAAAAGATGATAAAGAAATTTCTATTAACTGAATTTTCATGAAATCACAATTTACCCTTTTTCCATAGATTTAATTAGTGCCTCCTCTCCTTGGGTTATTTAAATTATCACTTTTGTTTGCTTCCTATATTAATCAGCTAACCAGCATGATTGTCTACACCTCTAGTTAACTGATATCAAATACACGTCTTTGTACCAAAAATCTTTGAATTTGTCTCCATATATGTCTCCATGATCACTAACAGAAATATAAATTTTAAAAAAATTACTAACATGGTTAAATTTTAATGTTATGGTTGTAGAAATCATGTATGGAATATAACAGAGCAACAGATTTAGAGATACAACAAAATGAAAGTAACAAAGAAAACCTAAATTAGAAATGTTTAATACAGTGTGATGGAAAAAGCACACAGCAAATGTTTTACACACTGTTAATTTAGATTAAAACCCAGAACAGTTTCTTAAAAAACACACTGACTGTTTTTGCATACAATAGTACTTCATAAACATTTTCTTTATCCTGACAGTAAACTATGCAGTGTATCAGACCAGGTAAGGTGACCCTTTCTAATTAATTTATTTATCAATGGAAAAAGACTAAATGCTCTGTGTTTAGGGTATAATCTGCACCACTAAGTTTCTATGCTCTGATACAGACAACACTTTAATCATAGCAGATACATTTGCTGATGTAGCATCTCCTGTTTCAGTTGTGGAACCCCTGCAGTGAGCCTGACCATGGTCTGCACCAAACCCACTCTGGTCTTGGAGCAGATAAACCAACTGAGTCATGTCCTGACAGACAGCTCTGCATGAGCATAGGGCATTACACACACACCATTCCAATAAGTGCAACAGAAAGAAACCCTTCCAGTTTTTATTTGCCTATTCTCTGGACTACCCAGTCCTGCTGGCAGAGGGGACAGCGATTATTCTGTTTCACCCACAAGGACATGCAGCAATTGTGGAAGGAATGATTGCATTCTCCCCAAACCACTGAAAGAGAGAAAGAACATGTTCCAGTCACACTCAGATGTTCAGTCAACTCCTACAGAAAGTTCAAACTATCACTCTCAAATATTTACAACCACTGGAAACTTTAGAGACAAAACAGGTCATCACTGATTTATCCACTGAGATTGGATTATTATGATCATCCTGATGATAGTGAGTTCCACCATCAAGCCTTTTACTTACTTCCAAATATTAAAAAATGAAATGCATATATTCTCACCTTTTTGTATAAAGTAGCAGGGTTTTATGACTGTATAAACATATTTAGCAGTTCTGCCCAGGAAATAAATGCAACTATTAAAGTTTTTCCCTTTATCTTCCCCAGTACCAAAACAAAGCCAATGCAGTACTGACTCACTATCACACCAGAGCATATCCCTAAATTCTCATATGAAATGCACTGTTTGAACTGAAATGTATGATAGCAAGGAGGCACATGTGACACAGTGTATAGTCTTAAAATGGGACTTTACACCAGGAGTTATTTGCAGGCTACAGTTGTTCCAACACTACAAAAACTGTTATCTGCTGTCCATTTACTCCTGAATAATATTTTAAAATGTAGTTACTTTGCTTTTTTTCCTTATTAGCTCACATTTTCCTCACAAGAGCACAAGGGTACCAATCAAAGCAGTGCTGTAAATTATACTTTTTCCTGTCTATCTTAAATAGGATCCTTAGCAAGCCAATTAAGATATCTAGAAGAGGAAAACTCTTCTCATTAAAACAATAATCAAAAACCCTCAGTGGGTTTTTTTTGAGACAATACACTTCAAAATGCAAAGCTCAACAGCACAGAAAGGTTTACCACTGCTTTAAAAGCTGTCATAAAGATTTAAAGCAAACTCTTTGAGATAGTTTTAATTATTTCCAATTTAAACAGCCAGAATTAAGACCTTCTTTTGCATGCATTGGCACTAAAAGTATGATTATGTTTAAACTGAAGTGATTCCACTTTTGAAAATGAAAAATGAACAACCAAGCCATTGCCTCCATTATTTCTGAATTATGAGTGGGAAAAATACCACTTTCTAACTCAAGACACACATTTATTTCAGAAGAGGGGATTTTTATTTGTACTACCATTGTGCTTTCTTGCGTGCACCTCTGAAGAAAAAAGTAGCTTTTTCCTACCCACTTCAAAAATGTACATTATGATCTCAAATAGGCTCACAATGAAAGAAACCTAAACCTCTTAACTGTGTATGTGTTGACAGGATATTGGAAGCCGTTTTGTTTTACAGCACAGCTGACATGAAAACTGATTCTTTTATTGCTCAAAAATAAAGCATAAAGTATTACTAATGTAAAAAGATGATACAATGTAGAATAAAACACCAGTTTACTTTTGAGCATTAATAAAATCAGTATTCCCTTCAAACTTTAAAATGCACCATACTGAGAGAAGCTTCAATTGAAAAACAAGCGAATGAAGTCACTACATACCAACACAATCTTCTTGTTTGTTTTCAGCTTGACATCTAAGACAGGCATCTAAAAGTAAACAAGAACAAACTCAATTTGATTCTCAGGATTCCATCTTAAGAATAGGTTTGTCAGAGGAAAATATAAACTCTAATACAAATTTATAGAGGGAAAAATATCAAGTTTTGATGCCTAGTTCAGCCCTTTAACATTAAATAGCCCCTTTAAATTCTAAAACTATGCAAATGACAATGAAGTATATATCTGAATGAGATCAGAAGGACTCTGAACTTTCCAGCATGTTTTGTTTATTTTCCATTGCTTTGGTATTTTCATAACTTTTGCTGAAAAAAGCCTTCTCCATTTTGTAGATATAAAAGCCCGCAGATCTGTGCCAAGGCACTCAGGCATATTAAGACCAGAGCAAGCACAAAGCCAAACCCTAATTACAGGATTTTGTTTTTCAGATGTCAGCATTTCCTTTTAAGGAAGTCATTCACAATTTTTATTTTTTTAGGCTGTGCATCTCTCACCACAACTCCCACCACCTTTTACTTTTTATAGTAGCTTCCCTTAACAAGTACCTGCAATTTGCACAGGAGTCACACACATACAAATGTAGTGGTACATTTGATAATGTATGTTAATAAATACTGGACAATATCTAATTAAAAATATTTATCATCTTTATGCTCTCCAGTCTGTAGCTTTAGGATTGGATGGCAGCTCCAGGACTCAGTAAGATACAAGAGTGACAACTTACAGGCTTCCCACTGTGCCACACAATACACTGGAAAAACACCTTTGCTTATCCTTTGCCCCAACATGGGCTGCCACACACACAAGTGCAGGAATCATGCACAACAGAAAGTGTTCAACTGTTATGTGAGCAAACACATCTTCATCTCCTCCAAAGAAAAGGAACTAGTTTAAACAAGTGTCCTGCAGGTTAAATCTGGCTTACATGTCACTAGTTGGACCATATTCTCCCAGAAGACAAATCCATAATCTGCTACAGGAATTTAGATTTGAGTATTTTTGCTGCCTCTGCCAGACAGGGCCAGTACTTCTACTTTAGATTGATCTGCCCAGACATTCTTCCTTTTCTCAGGTAATAGAGAACAATGAGGAAAGAACTCTAAAACAGCTGCCCTTTCCTCATTGAGACAAAAGCAAAACTTTCTTGTTGTCTGTCCATATAATTTATATTCCAGCAGTTAAGGGCCAAGGTGCTGGGAAGATTCAGCCGAAGTGCTTCAGCTTGTATCATGTGGGAGCCCACTGATCTGGGGTCACAGCAGAAAGTCACAATAAATCACCTGTCCTACAGAGCCCTAGAGTTGCAGTTTCAGACAGAAGCAGCACAGAGAGCCAAGGACAGAAATCACTGCCACCACACCAAAGTAACCTGTCCCCACTGCTACATCATAACCCCAAGGGGGTCAGTCTGAAAGGTTAAGGACGGCAAAGCCAGCCCAGCTAAATCCTGAGCTTCCCAGCTAACACCTGCATTTTTGCCTCTTTCCCTTGTGCATCTAAGACCACACTGGTTCAAGGAGTTAAACCAGCAGAAAATGGAGCCAGCGAACACCTCCTTCCCTGCAAAAGTCAAACAAACTAACTTTCAACAAGTGCCAGTCTCAGTCTGGCACTGCCTCCCACCTGAGGTTACTGCAGACGCAGAGGCTCTACAGGAGCCAGACCCGCTCTGGCAGGGTCAAGGCAAAATTGCTAAACTGAAGTCAGTAATGATCAAGTTTCACACTCTAACAATGTGGTTTGTTCCCAAAAAATGGTTACTAGATTTTTTCAGAATTTTTTTTCTAGTTTCAGATTAAAAGTACTCCCTTGGTCTAGCTATGAAAAAATGAGACTTCTTTCTGAACTTTTATAATAGCTCTGGCTCAGATTTTGTTAAGACTTTTTTTTTATAATGTCCTGTAACAGGCTAGCTACAATGGGGATAAATACATTTTTCAAATTATGGTTTATATGGCAAATGAAGCCAACTTTATATTTCCAGAGTGGTCTCTGTTTACCATAAAAAAGCAAATGATCTTCAAAACATGCTTATGTAAAAGATCAATCTCCCCCCACTTCAGTCTGCACTGCATCTTTTTTCTTCTGCCTCCTCTGCTCCACAGAAGGTTCCCAGCATAAACATTTATGAGAAATGCTAGAATTGCATATTTTTCTCATTTCTGTGAAACCAATCCTAACTTCATGTTCAGTCTCATGGTTCCTAGCCTTACAAAAGCAAGGGGTTTGGAGGGGATCTTGGGTCATTTGTCCTGCCAAAGTGTCACATACCCAGCTGAGAGGAGTTATACTAAGGATGACTCAGCACAATAGTAAAAATAGGATATGCACACACCGTAAAGGAAGAATTTAAACCGTCTTAGAAGAACCAGATAAATAACATATTTGACAAAGATGTCAGAAAACAGTAATATGAATCAACAATGAAGGTGCTTTCACACGGTCTCTGGATTTCAAAACCAAGTAAATTAACCCCTTTCTCAATAATTTCTCAGTGTATTTGTGTGTGTTAAACTGCACCAGTAATCACGCTTGTATAGTAGCGTCAGACACCCTGGTTTAACACATTTGAAAAATGAATTTATATGAACTTCTGTAGCTGCTTTGTAAAAAAAAAAAAAAAAAAAATCGAACAAAAAGCTCTTAACAAAACCCTGCCCATAAACAGCAGCCCCCGCATGCAGCGGTCGGTTCAGCTGGGCTGTCAGTCAGTGCTTGCGGGATTTGCGGGCAGACGAGCAGCAGCCCTCAGGACGAAGGCGGGACGGGGCCGGTCACCGAGCAGCCCGGCGGGGCCCAGGCCCTGCGTGAGGCGGGGGCGCGCAGGGAGCGCGGCCCGGCCGGGCAGGGGGGCACTCGCCGCGTGTGGCCCCTGGAGCGCGGCGACCCGGCCCTCGCGGGGCCCTCCTCCTCCTCCTTCTCCTCCTCCTCCTCCTCCATCGGAAAGGCGCGGAGGAGGAAGCGGAGGCGGGAGGGATCAGCCCCCCCGTTCTGCCNGGGAGCGGGACGGGCCCGGCGCGGGAAAGGCCGCGGGGCGAGGGAAAGGCCGCGGGGCGAGGGAAAGGCCGCGGGGCGAGGGAAAGGCCGCGGGGCGAGGGAAAGGCCGCGGGGTGAGGGAAAGGCCGCGGGGCGAGCGGGCCTCGCTGCGGGACCGGGCCCGTTCGCAGAGCCTCGGAGCACGTTCCGTGTTTCACCTGGCAGGTGCCGAGCTGGCATTGCTCATGGAGGATGTTCTCGTACGCAGAGCGCAAGTGAATCAATGACAACTTCACCAGTGGTCTGGGCTGCCTTGAGTACGGGGAGACAACCCCGTCTTCCAACTCACATTTCCTAAGGCTGCTAACAGAGTAAGCAAAACACTTCAGTGGTGTGCACCTTAGCCACCTTGGTAATACAGTAAAAAATAAAAATTATATTGAAGATTCTATGTTTGTACATAACTATCATTTCAGAAGCACCTTGAACACTATTAAACAACATAAGGTCTTTTAGCTTGGCTGATTCACTCTTCTCTCACGCCACACTGTTCAATTCCCTTTGCCAGCTCCACTCTTGTAACTCATCATTCTTTTCTGTCCATTTTGTAAACCATCATGTCACCTATGAATTTGAATTACTGGGACTAGATGTAATTCAGACAGTTTAAATAAATTGCTTTTTGTAAAAGCTCAAAAAGAAAATGTATACATACTTTTCCTTTGATAATACTTTGCATTTTTATGCCCTTTGCATGGATTTAAAAAATTTTGAATGTGTGTATTCCTAAAGTTTAAAAAAAGAATCTGAGATTTAAGTACATTTAATTTCTGCTATGTAAAATGTCAACTGCCTCTAAATAGAGATAAAACAAATAAACAAAACAAACAAATGAAACAAATAAATAAAACCCCCAACAAAACAAAACAAACACAAAACCCCAGCAAATCCTGTTGGAATTTTGGGGTTTTTAGATTTATACAATTTGCCTTGTATCTCTAACTGATATAATTCTTCTTCAGTTCTAAGAGCAACCTATGACAGAGATTATAATTGTGTTTGAGAGCTGTCAAACCATCACCCAGGTGTTCTGTACACAATGCCAAGTCAAATATAAACCCCACTTAGATTAGCAGTGAAAGCAGAGCAAATATGACACAGCAACCTTTGACTCTGTCCATACTGCCTTAGAGAAATAAAGTGATAGCTTCCCATCTAAAAATTATTTTCTTGCTATTTTATCACCTAAAGAGCTGTATAAGAAAAATTTGAAGCCATTTTTGAGAAGTGGTTCTGGCAGTCTGTAATTCATCTGTCCCCTGCAGCCACACGACATTAAGGAGGTGACACATGGGGAGAGTGGCACAAACCATGACAGCTCTTTCAGATGGTTTTCCCTATGTACATTGTCACTGGTTTTAATTGTAAATAAAACCCACATTATTTCAGACTGGGCATTTGCTCATCTCCTTCACTGAAAACATTCCAAATTGAATATGTGAAAATGAGAACTCAAACCAAGTTCTTTTCAGCCCATCAAGTGATTGTTCAGCTAGAATTAAAGGCAATTGTGTGCTACAGAATCGGGAAAAAAGAACTTGTCAGCTGAGAATGCAATGTTCGTAATACTATGTATCCAATTTTGAAATATTGATTTATATTACATAATCTATAATCAATTAAATTTGTCATAATTGCAAAGTAATGACGGAGTATAATCCATCAATTCTGATTGTCTCCATATAAAAAATACTCATTCAAAGCTCCAAGTGTTTGACACCCAATTTATGTAACTGCCCAGTTTTTGGCACTGGTGAGGGCACACCTTGAGTGCTGTGTCCAGTTCTGGCCCCTCAGTTTGGGAAGGACATTGGGACGCTGGAGCGTATCCAGAGGAGGCAACGAGGCTGGGGAGGGGCTGGGAACACAAACCCTGTGAGGAACCACTGAGGGAGCTGGGGGTGTTTAGCCTGGAGAAAAGGAGACTCAGGGGTGACCTTATCTCTCTCTACAACTCCCTGAAAGGTGGCTGTGCTCAGCTGGGGTTGGGCTCTTTCTTCAGGCAGCAACTGATGGAACCAGAGGACACAGCCTTAAGCTGCACCAAGGGAAATACAGGTTGGACATTAGGAAGAAGTTTTTCACAGAAAGAGTGATCAAGTATGGGAAGGTTTGCTTGGGGAGGTGGTGGAGTCACCATCCCTGGATGTGTTTAAAAAGAGACTGGATGTGGCACTCACTCAGTGCCATGATTTAGTTTAGGTGTTAGGGCATGGGCTGGACTAGATGATCTTGAAGGTCTCTTCCAACCTAGTGATTCAATGAAAATTATTTTTATTAAAAACAAATCCTTTACAAAAATGTCAGTTTTACGATAATGCAAAGAACAGTTATGTAAGTATGTGTTTATCTTGGGCAACTGATGCATGTGCTGGATTGTATTATCCCACTTATGTTTGTTCTGTCAATAGATTAACATATATCAAAACACTAGAGGACTGTGTCAATTTATCTGCCAAAGAAAATAATTTAAGCATACTTCTCTGCCAAAACTATTTATGAAACTCTGGTTATCTGTGTCTCTCTGTGCCTCTTTCCCAATAGGAATATGCTGCATGGGTCTACTAATGGCCCTGGAGCCTTCTGCTGTTCCTGGTACACACATCAGCCTCTCCCCTGCTGCTGGGCACACTGGAGTCTGCCACCATAAAGTGATGGACATCTTGGATCTTTCCAGAAATCAGGGGGACCAGGTAAGAGATTTTTACCTTTAAGCCTTGAATTCAAGTCACACAGTAGGTTTATTTTGGCTGTTCTGTGATCCTCTCAGCCTTTTTTCCCTGTGTACAAGGAATGACCAAAAATAAAAGATGAAAGTGGGGAACAAAATCACAAAAAGCCAACTTAAACTAATTGTTTGGATCCATAAAGTTTCTAAAATCAGTGTAATGATTTACATCCTCTTTTTGATGAAATTGTTAACCAGACTTCATACAACTGCCATGGCATTTTCAATAGTAAATATGCTAAAATAATGATGGACTCAAACACTTAAAAATCTTGATGATACAAGATTTTCTATGGAAAATTGTATTAAGCAGGATGGATGAATTGTTTTTTAACATAAACATTTATTAACAGAAAGAATATTTTAAAAGCATTTCATCAAGGTCATATTTTTTTAAATTAAAAAAAATACTAAAAATATTCTTACCAATAATACCTACTTAAAATTCTTAATTTCTGTACCTAATTAAATGCTTACAAAGCACATGCCTTTCCTGAACACTGTAGCCACTGGATCTTTTTAATTTGTATTTTGATTGTAAAGCAACCAATTATCAACATTTTTATCACTGATTTAGGTACACAAAGTGCCTTTCTAAGTAATTTAGCTGAATTGTAGGCTATATTCCCAATTCTTACAGCTCTACTCTTCAACTCTGAAATTAGTTTGGTTTTTTTTAAACATTGTTTATTATGATGAATCCCAGGAATACACAAAGTATTTGAGCAGCAGTCTCATCACAGCTAGACACAGTAATACTGATATACTCTCCTTACTGCTATTAAAGAATTTCTGGTTTATTTAATGTGCATAAATCACATCAACCTTAGTTAAATATGCTTCTGTAAGTATTTGTAAGAACTTCAAGTAAATTGCATGCATTTGTCCATTCTACTAGAAGTTGCTTGTTACTGGGATCTTATTTGCCTGATTTGGATTTCCTGTGTATGCTCTTTTAAACACAATACAGGATCTGTCCCTATCCCATGTGAGTAAATGTTGCAAACTTTGTCATACAGATGATCAGGAATTAAAGATAATGTCTTGTTATTTATCACACATTTATTAATAGAATCATTTGGATGAGAAAAGACCTTTAAGATCATCAAGCCCAACTGTTAATCCAACACTGCCAAGTCTACCACTAAACCGTGTCCCCGAACGGCACATCTACAGATCTGAAATGGGAATGCCCTTTTGGCGTCACGGGTTAGAGAAAACTCAGGGTATTGGAATGGTTAGAGAAGCATATTAGCAGAGAAAAGAAGGGATCAGTCTGCTAGAATCATTACAGAACATGTACAATTCTTTCTTTCTTTTAATGTCCACAGAAAAAAATTTCCTCCTGGACTTCCAACTTTGTATTTATATTCTTCTGCTTTCTAATATCTGCAAATGAATGTAGTGACCACTCATACTGGGTCTTAATACATCTTACCTCAGATTAATCAAAATTAATTCCAGAATGGCTGGAAGGTTTGCACTGTAAATCCTGACAAAAGCTTCCATGCTGGCAACAAAGGACAGCAGGTCAGTTCTCTGCACAAGGAAACAAAACACTTCAGGGCATTAAAATACTGAGACAAAACTTCATTATAAAAAATGCCCATAAGCACAGGAGGGGAGAGTGGATGGCAAAAAAGTGCCCAGATTACATAAAAAAAGAAAGCAGATTCAGACAAGTAAACATTATTTTTTCCATTTGCAATATATTTTAAATAGTTCTAACAAATTCTACAGCCTGTACTGGTATACAGCACAGGCAATGGAACACAAATCAGTACAACAAGAAAAAAATGAGTCACCTAACCCTAACACAATACCAGCTATCTTTCAACTCATCAGACTAATCATTACAAACCTCTTAAACACTGTCAGATTCCTAAGGTTTCTCTGCACACTCTGACACTAAGTGATGAACCAGCACTTCTCTCCCCAGCCACCAATTTAGAACTTCAGAATTATCTGCAACAATGCTGCAGATGCCACATCCCCCAGGTCAGCCTTGGTGTGTTCTGCCCCCACCATCAATGAGGTTTCTCTCTTTATACCCAAGTCCTGTATGTAACCCCCCGTTCACTCAGGTAAATGCTAACATTTTAAACAGCCAGGCCTCACAGGAAACACACAGCTTATATCAGGTTTGTTGTAATTTATTTCTGAGTTATTCTCAAGCAATGTTACAAAACATTTTAATGTCTTGATAAGAAAATAAAATTTAAATAAAAATACATTCAACAATACATCATCATAATAACATTGAAACTTTTACAATCCTAACAGAACTAATTACTGAATAACATCACTTTTCTAGACTAATCAAATGAAGGCAACTTTTATTATTAATCATCCTACTTGTACCTAATTAAATTCTAGAACATCTACTGCACTTTAAACATTATAAAATAAGAAATCAAATCTTAATGGTCACTACTATTCAATGGCCTTCTGGGTTTTTTCTCAATATTCCAGTACCAAAGCAAGAAAAAAAAAAAGTGCATATTATAAAACCCCAACATTGCAAGAGTATACTACTCAATTTTTCATAAATTTTACTTTGAAAACAAGAGAAAATGGCTCCAACAAAGAGAGTTTGCCACAGGGTTAATTCATATACAATAAAACCTAATTCTGACACTCAACCACATTCAGCTTTGTTTAATGGCAGCTTTTGATTAATGGCAATTAATCTTTACCTTTACCTTGGCAAAACACATTTATTGGCATTGCTCTATTCTCCCTCAGTTTTAACTGTTGGCAAATAAAAGTCCTGTTGAACACATCAAATGTGTAAAAAAGGAAAAGGCAAAACCAGCTGAGGTGATTAAATGATTGTGATGTTGCAGATCGTTGTACTGAATCCCAGATATTCTAAAATATCTTGGTATTAAACCAAAGTCATTTTAACAAGTTACATTCATTCCAAAGAAATTTCAATCCTGTCTTACCACTTTGCTTCCATTATAGAAAGCCTTCTTACAACAGTATAATAAATGTGTGGTGATTTCAACACTGTACGTTTCAAGCATTGTGAATTTTTATTCTAAGTTACATTCCTAATTAATTTGGCCAAATCGTGATTGGAAAAACAAAACAAAACCAAAACTAAAAAAACACCCAGCAAAACATCAAAAGACCCCACATAAAATGCTTTAAAAATATAAGTACCACATACAACTTTTATTAAAAATAATATTCCAAGGAGTACCATTGTATTTAATACTGATGAAGCAAAGTTGCCACAGTAATACCTCTGCTTCTTTCTGGTTATATACATATATTTTCCCTCAGCAGAAAACTAACTTCTCAGACAAAGTGAGCAAAAATTAATCTTACTGAAGTCAGGAATGCCAGTTTAAAATTGTGTTAAGTGGCAAATACAAATCCACGTAACTAAAGATACAAAAATAGTCACTGAAGCATTGCTTAAAGACAAAACAATGTTGATCATTCAACTGATCATAACAAGCAGATACTACAAAGTATCTAAAAATAATCTGGCATAGTCCAGATATCTAAAGTGCTTTGAGTGATTATAATAGAGATTATTTATTAGATTTGTAGTCAAAAGTTGAGCTGGACATAGTTATTACTTTTTATAAAAACAAGAAATTAAATCATATATGGGATGATGTTAATTGATCAGTACTTAACCACAATCTGTTCACACTTAAATTTTTCTATCTGTAGGCAAACCTATTCAATAAGAATGTTACTACCCTGCATTTCTTTTTAGATTAAGAAAAAATATGTACCTTAAAAAATGCTAAAGAAAATAGACAGTGGTCTAATGTCACTCCATATATTACTCACTCCAAATGTAAACAAGAGTACAATGTAAGTTCCCTGATTTCTTCTTTAGTACTTAATAACACAACTAACACTGGTATCTGCTGTCCAGATTATTTGCAGCATATTGCATGGTTCTATAGAACTGCAACTGTAGATAAATCAAGTCCTGACAACACCTAATATAAGGAAAAAATAAGTCAAATGTATCGAGTGTGACGCTTCAGATCTTTTCCACATCATAAGATCCCGGGATTTCTATTTTGAGATCCGTATCAGCAGGGCAGGCACTCATGGTAAACTCATGCAAGTTTGCAGTGTATGTACTGAGATATAATCCAACCAACAAATGCAGTGTGGATTTTCTTCCATGAAAAAGCTTATTTGTTTAGAAAGTTCTTTCCAATAAGACAACAATGGCAAAACAACATTTAGATTTATTCACATCTGTTATTTCAAGAACCTGGAACTTCAAGTTCTTCAGCAAAATGAGAATAAACCTTAAAGACCGGATTTCCAAGAAGGTATTTTTCTCTTAAATATTAAATAGATTGTCAACACAACTAGCATTTACGTTCATTCTTAAATATTTTGCAAAAATGCATAGAATGAATTAAAAAAACAAAACAAACAAAAAACCAAAACACTAAAACATTTCCAGTTTCTTTTTTCATCCAAGTGGGCCAGTTTGTTTTGGTTAGGAAACTTTTCCAACAATTGGATTTTCTCTGCAAAAAACCAAAATATTATATGTAAATGCTTTCTAGTTCTCATCATGCAATTTTAATGTAACAAACAAAAAAACCCCGTTTTTATCCTTAATTGTGAAATTTAATGATTTGCAAAAATCTCATTTACTTTCACATGGGAGTTCTAAATCGCAGTCAATTTTTCTGAACAACTTGGGTCAAATCCTAACCTAGGCAAATCAAATCAGGGTTTGAGCTTTTGTTTTTTTCCTGGTCAATCAATCCTTATTGATGCAAAGAATATTGCTTGTGGTGTTCCAGAGGCATAAGCCAGGACTGAAGAGAATTAAAGAACATGCTCTGGAACAACAATGTACTCCAAAGAACAGAGTTTTTTTACCTTCACAAGAAATAGTATTTATTAAGTATGGCAAGTGAAATACAAACAGTAAATACATTACCTGAAAGATATGTTTCTGCAGTAAAATTTTGACAGTTTCATTTAACTTGATACTTCAATTATTTAACCAAAATTTTGAAAAAAAATATATTAGAAGGTAGGCATAATGTTATGGATAAATTTTGTGTGCACTTCAGATGTTAAGCTGTAAGGAAACAAGAGAGTCACTGCACCCACTTACAGGAATCTCAACAGGAACAGATGAATCCACACCTGAAGAACTTGGATCTTTAACAACTGGTAAAAAGCTGCACCACTACTACAAATGATGTACCTTATTCTCTCCATGTCTGTGTTCTCTAACTCTATCTTTACCTTCATTATCTCTACTCCAACCACTCTGGCCTTGTCCCATGATTTATTTTTTTCAAAAGACACATTTATCAAAGTCAAAGTTACATAAGATACTTACTCACTACCATATTTGGCACTAGATGATCTCTTCTTCTGGTATTTTTCATGTGATTCATTCAGCTTTTCCACTGTATCTATTATCTGCTGAAGTGTATGAAAAGTGGCTACAGAATCTTCAATGGTGAAGTTAGAATAATCATCTGGTTCTTTCCGAGGACCTTGATAGACTGCTATACTTCCACAAGCCTCTACAAAAACAACCAGTCATCTCATTTAGAATTTCAACAATTAAAAACCAAATCTAACTCCTACACAAATGGCAACTCCAAAATTCTGCAATGTCAAGTTACTCTGGCTTATACATAAAATGGATTAAGATAAAGGCAGGACGCAGTATCAATTAAATGTATTTACAATTCTGTAGCTTATTCTCTGCTTGCTGTGTTCTGCATCTTGAGCATCCAGATCTCTCCTCTTCACATTAAGAGGAGTTCAGTGCTTTCTTGCAGCAAAACCATGTCTAATGGAATTCATCAACATAGAAAGGGACAGCAAAGGCAAAAAAGCAATCACCTGTGGTTGCAGCCTCTCTGTTTAAGCTATTAAAAATATTACATATATAGAAATTCAATTAGAACAATACTTGATATCTATTGCAAAGAAATGCCTGAAGAACATCAGACACCAGAGCACTGAGAAGATAAAAATTCCATCTCTTTCTCTCCTTTCTATTATTTTCAGGTGAATCATTAAATTCAGTTAATTGTTCAAAATTATGTTCTTGGCCTAGAGAATTATAGCCGAGTATCAGTGTAATTCTTTTTAATTATCATTTGAGTACCTTCCAACTTCTGTAGTTTAGACCTGTTGATAGTAAAAAGTGAGTAAATTCTTTCTGTCTCTCTGTCTCCATCAATCTCAATTTGAGTATCAGCAGGGACATCTCTAAAAGGTGAACAAAGACAAGTAATCAATACCAGTAATTCTTGACAGCAAGTAAAAACTAATTCTTTTTCATTATACATAGCCTTTTAATATGTTTATCACCCACAGACAGTTTCACAAAACTTAATATGTAGTTTATATAACCTACCCAGTTAAGGATGAATTTATTTTTAAAAGAAATCACAGCATTTGTTTGTTTTCAGAAAGCAGCAGCTTCTAAAAAGACATTAAAGCATTTTAAGATGTTATTAATTTTTCTGACATACCTACAAAACCCAAATGATTTATCAGTATCTACATCCAAGATTACTTAGCTGACTTTCTTAGGGGGCTCCTTTAAACTATATAATAAAAAAGTGGTTGTATAAAACAAGACAGAGTCTTTAAGGAGAGAAGTCTTCCAGGCTGAACTTTCCGCAGCAGCTATTTTAATTATTTCATACAGATGACCTAGATGTATCATATTTCTGCATTCAACCTGGCATCTGAATTAAATCTATTATTCTGCATGAAGAGATCTCAGCCACTGGATATTTGTGATTTCCATGCTGAGCCGGTTACCTCCACAGGGTGGCACACAAAGTAACAGAGAAATCCAGTACTTTGTGCCTTATCACTGTGGCACATTTCTGTGGCATCACTTGCTGAATTAGATGGGGAAGCCTTGCTTCCCTGTTCTCAAGCTGCAGAGAGCCCCACATTCCCTGGAACTCACGCGGTGCAGCGAGCACAGCCCTCGGTGCTCTCCGTGGTGGCCTTGCAGCAGAGCCAGTTCCCGTTCAGGAAAGCAGAGGGGTGGTAAAAGCTCAGCCTCCTCTGGTTGCACCTTGTTACCCGGCAAAGAGCCTCTATCCACTCACTGGCCTCTACACAGTTATTTGCTTGGATATAGAGTGGCTTTTCTCCATGAAGTACTTGAAACATCTGTAGAAGAAACACATTATTCTGCTGAGTAAAAAAATCCAGTTATTGAGCAACTTCAAACATATCGAAATAGATTTCAGTGCTCAGGCAATTCCACGAACTCTAATTAAGACAGAAAGTGAGACAAGGGAGAAGAGCAGACTTTTTACCGCTTTCAACTACACAGAGAAGAAAAGCCCTACCAGAACAGCTCCCTGTGTTCTCATCTAAGAAAGAACCCTTATAAATTAGAAGAGGATGCATCTTCTGTCCTCTTCATGCACATATCTTTAAGTGTGACCCCAGATGTCACAAAGCATGACCTTCATGCTTCATATCCTGACAGTAACAGAAGATTCCCAGAAGTCTCTCCTTTAGCCATCACTGGCCTTAGTGACAGCTGTTCTTTTATCACTGCCTCAGATGTTTGTATTGATGTAAGAACAGAAATAACCCATGTATTCCAGAATGAGGCCCTGAACACACACAACTATCTCAGCTGATGAGGGGATTGTAGGAAGCTCTGACCAAAAGGAATAAATACAAGTTTTAATAATACATTTCTAGTAGTACATAAAGTAATTTCAAGTGCTTTGTAATAAGGTCATGTAGTTTTAACCTTCATTCCAGAAATTTGGCAAGGGGGCAAAGTCAAAATCAGTCAGAAAACTTGGTGCAGACAGCCAAATTTCCAAGTTAATTTCCATGTTCAGAATACTTGGAGATACTGCATACAGCTTGTTATTCCTGATCCATAAAAGACATTTTCCTGAAGTGTTTAGACATTTCCTGAAGGGTTTCATGAACTCTGTAAGCTAATGACAATCTTTTATTTAAAGAACATATCAAAAATTACATATAAACTATCTTTTGACCCACATTTTTCTTGTTGAAGGAGCTCTCATCAAGTTTCTCCACTGCAAGGATGTTTTTGATTGGAATAGTGAAAATTGGTTCTTTATCTGTAAAAAATTGTAAACAGAGGAGTGAAGCAATCTTTAAGAACTGTTTTATAATCTCAGGGCACTGACATTGCAGTTCATGCTCTAAAAATATGCATTTTTATTATTGAAAAAATAGGCATGAATCAGACAGAAGCAAGGCAAAAGTAACTAAAATACTATCTTAGCCATATAACTAGCTATCTTAGGAAAATAAAAAAGTTATGCACTTTCAAAAGTACAAAAAAGCTACATACACTTAAACAATATTGAAAAATAAAAATAATCATAAAATAAACATTATTTACCTTGCTGTTTGTGGTATGTGAATTCTCTACTTGTTAGACAGAACCATCGTTTCTTGAAATTCTTTTTACCAATCCGAGTCCTTCCCTGAGCTCTTTTGTACATTTCTCTGTAGAGACAGAATCAAATGAAATGCAACCATTAGTCTTGAAAACCATTTATTGAGATAAGACATTACTGCTCATGGTGCAGCCATGTAAAAATCTACTTCATTGTACATTTAAAAAAACCTACTACTTATTCACAACAGATGCTCAAGATTACCTCCCAATATGGGGTATTGTGGACAGGGTTCCAAAAAAAGGAAAGGACTCTGAAAAAACACACAGTCCAGACTGATGCTTGTAGCAGTAAATTTGGAGGGGATACATAACTTATTCAGGTTTAAATTGTCTAAATTACAAATTTAGTAATTTCTACAGTATGTCAGACATTTTAATAAGCATCAATCTGAATCTGGCATCAATGAAGCAAGACTGAAGTCAATTCTGTTATGGACAATATAAATTCAAAATGTATTCACCCTTCTTTCAGATGTACTGGCTCGCTCACACCACTGGGCTCTTTACTCTCAGTAGAGGAAACATCATCCAGGAACTTAAGGAAAAAAACAACAGGGAATATAAATATACAGTATTCAGGAACACAAAAACCCCAAAAGCTATTTTGAAAATATAAAAGTACAGTTTCTCCTTAAATGAAACAGTTATTTTATGCAACAGATGTAAACATAAGGCAGGGCCTTGGAACAGTAACAAGGGATGCCCAGAAGTCACACAAGTTTTCTTTAATGAGTTCCTGAACAGCAGAGCCAATTAACATCTCTTTCAAAAAATGTACACTTCACTTTTTAAACTAAATTAGCTTAGTTCACTATGTGTAACTCTTGTGTATGGTTTTGCTGTGTTGTTTTTTGGTTTGTGTTTTTTTTAATGTCTGAAACAGACCACAGCTTTTCTTTTTCTCTCTAGTAGGCAACTGAACACTAACACAACCTTTTAATAACGAATATTGATCAGATATACCAACAATAAAAAAAATACAGTTGAAAGGTACCTTTTTAACAGATTCAGTAAATTTTTCTTCTTGAAATGTTTTGAAGAACTCACACATAAATGTCTCCTTGAAACTCGACTGAAAGGAGAAGTATATTGACATAAATAAACTTTCATATGAACTTTCAATAAACAGAACGTTTGAAATGAGAAAGAATATTAATAGCCTTACAAGTTTGCTTTTGGTCAAACTTCCCCAGCTCCCCAAAGTCTGGATGGCTTTTGATATAAGAGTTAATGTTCTACAAGTCTGTGCATCCTAAAACAACGAAACAAAATTCAGAAGTCATATGTTTTCAGTCTCAGGTAAAACTGATTAAAAAACTAAAATGTCAAGAAAGTTATTATATTACACAATGTAGTAAATCTGGTACATCTTCATTCCTTTTCCTTGCCCCGAAAGAAAAAAAAATGCATATGAAATATTATATAGTTTATTAGCTATTGCATGGTGTTTAGTATTTTAATCACTACTACTAGAAATTAATATTAGTACTGGGGAAATATTTTTACCTATAAAACATTAGAAACTCTCAAATCCTGTAATCATTACTACACATCTAACAAACTTCTGAACAATAAACATAATGAACTACTGCTGGACAAATGGTACAAGTTTTCAGAATAAAAAGTGAAATTTAAAACTTTGTCTTTAATGCTTTTACTTGATTGGTTTGCTACCTCATTGATTGCATCTTAATATAGAATTATAAACACAGCCTCCCAAAGTGGGCTCACTGTGCCCCTTTAGATGTTCAACCCTCAAGTGTTAAAATCCTGTAATTTTTTTTTTTACTCAAGAAACTGGGTAATGTCAAAGAAATGAATTAGAGTAAGTGTATCTTTATCTTTTGAAGGCACGACACACCTAAGTAAATAAAATAAGGTAATAATAATAACCTCTGAAGAAGTAGATTTCATTTTCTGTATTAATGTGAAAAATAATACAGGTTTTTTAATCTTGATATTCTTGTCTTTGAAATTGTTTTGGAATGTGTATCTACTTGACAAATGAAAATGGAAAATCTGTCAAGCCATTGCAACTAGTGGAGTCCAGGATAAACACACCAACCAATTACTGGATAATGCTACAGCCTCTGCTTATGACCCAATGGCAATAAATGTCTGGATGTTTAATTTCCTTGGTGGAAAGAACAGAGGCAGTTTAGGCCTATACCTTAAAGGACCCTCAGTCATGTTGCTATTTCACCCAAGAAGCACATTCCCAAACAAGGTACACACCCTTAATATTGAAAGCTCTTCCACATCATGTGAGAACACCCCATAAAGACTGAAGTATCTGATGCTTAAAGAATTGCAAATATCTTATTTCCTTTGGAAACTAGAGACATTTAGTCATCTTATTTCCCAGTTACTGAAAGTAACTTATGCCTTCCCACACCAAGAGATCTGACAGTATGAATAAAACAGAACAAAGCTTCACAAGACTTACTGGATGGTGAGGTCGTAAATGAAAAGTATGAGGTGAGACTACGGCTACAGCAAAGAAACGAAGAAACACAAAGCTGCTCACTGCAGAATACTGTACATGAGGGTCATCTGCAGAGAAAAACCATGAAATGTAACATGCACTGAACTTAACAGGAAATCATGAAGACAGTTAACATAAAAATCCTTAAGAAGATAACATCAGAGGAGACATTTATATTTTAAAATAGAATAGAAAAATCAATGAAGTGCATGAAATGAGAAGGGTGGTCATGGTTAAGAAATGCTCTCCTTATAGTAGAGTGTTCCTTGCTTATTTATTGAAAAGAAGTTCTATTCCCATACAACTGGCTCATCAGCTCCACTGGGAGGAACGATGAGATGATTGCAAGCATTTACATACACAGTTGATTAGGTCTGGCTGGATGCTGCACCAAGAGACAAAACACTGCAGCAGCTGCCTCTGAACTCTGGGGCTATTGGATTTATTCACCTGGAAAGCTACTCACTGATAATTCAAACATATTAATGCTGCATGACAAATACAGTCATCACCTATGAACAAACATAATTGCAATTCTGAGTTGCATCATAAACCCATGCTGTTATATCATTTTGATGATGTAAATGAGAATTTTATCATTAAATATTTTGGGTATATTTACTTTTATACTGGGAAATACAGTGAGGTCACATTCTTACTCTAATGACCACTTCAATCTGATCTGGTAAGTCAGCTTTTCTGAAAGCACTGTCTAAACTGGAGCGATTTATGGCTCAGTTTCAGTGATAAACATGAATCAGAGAAATGTTCCACATTATGAGGAGCATATTCTTCACCCGTAGCTTATTACAGGACATTTCAGATTTTAATTGAAGTATGAGTATTTCAGACCCACTACATTACTCCTATATTAAAACCACTCTGTAAGAATAAGGCTATTCTAATACCGGTCATATTTACAAACCCAATAAATAATTTTTGTTGTCCACCCTCCTCAAAACTACCCATAACTAGTTTAGCTATAGTAGTACTAAAGTTAACTTCACAGAAGTTATGAATGTGCTGGTCATCGTTAACAGAGTGACAGTTCATGTAAAGATGCAAATGCCAAATTGATTTTCAAGTTCACATCTTGCTTCTTTAGAACCAATAAACAGAACAGCCTTAAAAATTTTAAGTATCTTTGAAATAAATCACTTCCTGTATTGCTTGTGCTTTTCTTCTATTATCTTGTACTTTTTTTGATGACTTCTCATTTGTTGCTGTCTTGCAGTTTCTGACTTGTTACATTTTTGCATCAGAAAATAAAAAATGCCTCTTGACTGACCACGTGCTTTCACTATAACTTACAGCCTGACAGAAAAACAAATGCTTGACTGTCAAAGTTCAGGGCACAGCTTTGGGCAAGACAAGAATTTGAACCATCCCCATAAGGTAACTGCAGAAATTTTCAGTCTGAACACCACTTTCAGAAGTTTTTAGAGAACACTTACTTGGAAATCTTTTGGCAGCCAGATGCCTCAAAGAATAAAAAACATCACACATTAGGGTAGGACAACTTATACTCGACCGCACTATTTCACGGAAGACTTTGTCCACGTAATAGCGGAGATTTTCCTGCAATTATGAAGAAAGGTACTTTTTCAGACCATGAACATTCATATTTATCCTTTTCCTTAGTCACAAACATAACACTGACTACTGAATACTGAATTCTAGTACAGTGCATATTTTAAGTCTCATAATGTTTCTATGACATTACTACAGTTAAAAGGTACTTTAATCGTATTTACCTGAAGTATATAAGCACTGTCTAGCAATATAAGCTACCAATCAATACCTGGTTTTGTGACGTGACAACAAGGAAGGAACACTTCCCATGTGTATCAAGTGAACGTTAACTTTATTACAGCAACTATTGCCTTAAATATCAGCATACTCAGGTAAGAGGGAAGCAGCCAGCAAAACTTCAATGAAAAATGCTAGAACAGTTCTAATTAGGTACATCATAATCTAGATGCTGAGTACAGGGCATTAAGAATCAAAACACCCAAAAAACTGATAAGAATGACTGTCATCTTTAGCTTCTCCTCTCTGTCCCATTTTCCACTGGACTTTTCCATTGCTGTGTTATAAAGAGAATAAGAAAATACAGCTTTTTCTTTGTTTACTCTGAAAAGAGAGAGTTATATTGCTACTATGAGTTACTCATTTTCCATTACAAAGAGCTGCTTTTAAAAATGCTTTTCTTTCAGATTTTGAGACTAGTTGGGAAACTCACCATATTAATTTCCACATTATCCCCTTCTTTTAATTTGATGGGATCTATTTCACAGGGTTTAGGAGACTCACATATCTGAAACAAACAAACAAACAAAACTATAGGAATTAAATTTTTCAGACAAAGTATGGAAATGCACCCATTAAAAACCAGATTCTTATATTTAGGAATAAAATTCTAAATAGGTCCTAACCATCTTTAACAACATGCAGTGATCATCCTCACTTTTGTTTGTGCCTTTTCAAATGCATTGATTACATAAAGCATCACATGGGCAAATTCTGCAGTGTGTTGGAGGCTGCAATGACTTTCATTGACTGTTTATTTTTAAGCATCTGCAACATAAATAACAAAACACAGCTCCTCCCACTAAACTTCAGCAATTATTGCTCAATTAATTTTTCCTCTAGGATTCTCCTACCTGAGTGATTCCTACCACAGAGCTGAAACAAGAATGTCCATCCAACAGACAAGGACACCACAAGGGGTTGAGCTTCCCCAAAGAAGTTTTAGTAGGATAACATACCTCATCAATAACAGGTTTCAAAGTAACCTTTAGGTAGTGCTTCCCCACTATTTTCATCATTTCATCTACACACCGAGTTGCTAGTGAGTTGCCTCTGAAGATTGTGTTTGCTTCTCTGTAAGAAAAGAAATTATTTTATTTAAACAGGGAAAAAACAACAAGTTTAGTTACAAAATTCAATTTATACTCTATTTTGCTATTAAATAATTATTTTTTAAAATATTTGTCATATATTTTAATCAGGAATTCCAGAACACATACACCAAGCTTCCAACAGCACTCAGGAACAAAAAGAGTATAAGCAACAATATTACTACAGCTATTACCAAACCCAGGAACATAAATAAAACTGTAAGAAAAAGCCTAAGAAATTTTACACAATTAAAGTTATAGTGCAGTATGGAACATGAGAAAGAACAACTGGAGAAAATTCCAAAATAATGAAAATTGTACCTCAGCAATATACAATTCCTCCTGCAGTAGTCATGATGAAAAAAATCTGGAGCTACAGCACACTGCTGCTACACTACATCAATAAACCCAGACACTTAAACCAAAACATAATTTAATTCAAGGTTACACTTTTATTCATTATAGTTGTTGAAGAAAACTAACAGCCAGCTGTGCGAAGTGTATCTTTCTAATCTGAGAGATTTAGTTTAAACTCCCTTTGTTACAGTTCAATTACAATGGAATGTGTGTACTAAAATGCAGCTTAGAAAATTATTTTCTATGAGTCACCTCTTTTTACACAGTTAAGCTGTCTTGCATTATTTAAATCAAGACTGAGCGCTTTGAAATTAACTGTCCTGTGGTGACAAAACCCCTCCCACACCTCCACTGGGCATGACCTGGCAGCGCAGTGGTTGTTACTCACATCTGCTTTATTTCTCTCCTAACCACAGAGCTGCAAATTCACAGACCATAAGCTGCTACTTGGAAAAACTCCTGTGCTTCCTACTTGGAAGGCAGGCAGGCCACATTCTTAATTACATGGCATCTTTGCAGAAAAAGAGTAGCCCTCATTGAAGTCACGTGTTAAAGGAAACGGGGTAAGATTTTCAGCAATTTACAGATATTCCATCTATGAAGTTCCATCTAAGTTTCTACGTTCCGATCCTATGCGCAGTAAAATTTGAAGAGTGGCCAAATAAAGATATTTAAAATAAAAACTATGTACTCTAAGACAAAGTTTTACCAAACTGCCCAGCACCCTTAACTCTGACTCCCAGCTACAAAGTGATTTCAATGAAAGTTTTTAGTCAGTTTTACATGAGAGAAAGAAACCAAAGGTCTTACTTATCAGTGCTGTATCATAAAGCCCTGTGAAACTCAAAGATTAATTTTAGAAAGCATGACATCAATAAAAATGAAATACATACTGGGTGTCCTTCAGATCTAGTTCTGCCACTGCTGCAACGAAGGGAACCAGCTTATGGTGGTGCAGCAACAGCCGTACCAGGGGCAGCACAGCATCGTACTTGTCCCGACACACTTCACTCAGAATGTAGGCAGCAGATGCAGAAATCGGCTGTGAGAAAGCAGAATACAAAATCTGAGTAAAGCGTTAAATGTCCATTATTTGATAAAGTACAGATCAAATCTAATGAGACTATAGAGACAGTTTGTTAACAGAAAGTTTCAATATTTACTGTGTAACTTGGCAATTAAAAGTTTCCATTCCAGAGATACTTAATTGAAAATTAATATTATCTACTCTATAAATACATTTAAGAATGGAATTCAGTAGCTACTCATCCTACTCATTCTCCCTAAAGGATTAAACTGTGGCTTTGTCACAAACCCAAGTTAGAGGCAGAAAGGAATTGTTTTACTATAATGTCATGTATCTTTACAGGACTTTTAAAACTATAATCAGGGGACATTAAAATAAAGTTCTCACCCTTCTAAAGTGTTTGTTGCCACTGTAGAGTTGGGAATTTCAATACAAAAACTAAATTATCTCAGTAGAAAAGACTGCTGCTGACTGCTGCTACCTATATACTCAGCAATTCCTGAATTCCAGCGAAGCAGTATTTGAATGTGGGCCAGCAAAACCTTTAGTCACATCTGCTTCCTCTATCTTTCTTCTCCTCTGTCAGTACTTCACTAACACTGAATTGATTAAAAGCTGTAAAAGACCTAAGAATATAAAGTCTGGTTACTACAATTTGATTCCTGTCCCAATGTTATGCAAACACTCTACCACACTTCCCTCTTCGTCACCATGTCCTGGTGAGAAATCCAGTCATGCTGACTAACATCCTGGAGAAGGCAGGAGCAATTCAGAAGCAGAATTTGAAATAAATTCTGAAGTAGATCCTTTTTGTCAATTATCTGCCCTTCAGTGCAAATAATGAATCAGTGTTCCTGGAAAACCTCTAAATCCAAGAAGCCAATAGAGGCCAATGGAAAAACACAACGTTGAAAAGAGCAACTAATAAGAAGAAAGTATTTTATATCCTCCAGGCACACAGCACAGGTTATTTTCCTGTCTCCACTGGTTCTTCTAAAATAAAAAAAGCCTGGTACTCTGGAGCAAAAGTAAGAGCTCTAGAAGTTGTTCATCTGGGTGTGACAGAAGTAATTACCACAAAGAAACAAAACCAATTATTTAAGTATGAGTAATTCATATTGTCTCACAACTGCATAATCTATTTTTAGTTTTCACTTTAACGAAGTTTTCAACAGAAGTACCTGAACATCTGAAGATTTTAGCAGCAAGTTCCTTAGAGAAGTGTAGTACTCAGATGGAAGTACACAGTCTTCAGTGTAACAGATATTTAATCTAAGTGATCCCAAATCATCAGTTTTAGAAGACTTGTTTCCATTTTCTCTTGGCTGAAGTAAGTACCTGTAAGCAACAGGACAATTATAAAATATTAGATACCTATTTCATTCATTTGACTAATTCCATAATAAAGCAAAGTATCACATTTAACTATTTCAGTATACATATGTTATATCTGAGAACTGGCAAAAAATTCACAAAAAACCCCCTAGAGACACAAAAGTAAAAAAAATGAGCAGCATTTAATTAATCTTTAACACATAATGGAACTTATATTTATTTTCTCACATCTTTGCTAACAGTAAAATAGGATATACTTTTTGTAGGTTAACAGGGAATAGCAGGAATAGTTTGAGATTACACTGGGCCATCTCATTGTACATCTAGGTTCTATTTCAGGTGTTGGACACTGCAGGTGAAACAGGTTGTATGAAGAATTTAAATGGTCTTGTCTGAGACCAGAAAAAACACATAATATTAACAGGATCTACTCTTGAGAAAAGATATATAGGGAAAAAGCAGATTTTTTCTACTCTTAGTACAAAATACATTGAACAATTCATTGGCTGCAGTTTCACTGCATTCCAATAGGAGGTGCAGCCCTACAAAAATATTAACAGCTTTTAAGTGGTGTCACAGTAGTTTCAACACTCACCCCAACAAACTGAAACCCATCTCCAAATATTCTTTTACAATCATTACAAATTTGGACTTCTACAACCAGGAGTCCAGACTTCTTTTTTCATAATCAGACGCAGTGCCCATGAAGGCATGCTAACATAAAATAAAACTGATTTTACCAGGACAACCTCTCCCTAACAGCATGACTCTTAGGCTTATTTTCCAAATATTTAGTAGTAGAGATAATTTCTCTGCTATACTTCAGCTGCATTCAAAACCGTATTACACAAATTAGCAATAGTACAAAAGATTTGTACAAATTAGCAATAGTACAAAATATTTTTAATCACAGAACTGTTTTTGATAAGCAGATCATACTTGGATATGAAGATGTTCAATGCAAGGTGCGCCTACAAAGCATATTAGCAGACACACTGAAGAGAACTAGACAGGAGCTAGGTCAATTCAAAAAGCTACACAAACACAGCCCACTGGCAATGAGCCCATGCTGATACAATCTTTCTCTCAGCAGGTTGTTAAGAGAGGCCTGTTTTTATGTTAATGGTCATACAGCTGTTGATGAGACACTGGCAGAACAAGCCCAGTGTCTGCAATACATCGTGCAAGAAACCAGAAACTCCAACACAAACACCTACAGGACCACATTCAAGCACCAAGAGTCTGAGTTCAACATGCAAGACACTTGGGGCTTGAGGTGGGTACATGGAGCAGAGCCATAATGGTCCCTGGCCAAGACCTGTGTTACATTTAGTTCCTATTTATGCACCTCCTTCCCATGCGTTTTCTGTGTGGCAATGAAAGCGCTTCCTCTGTGCTTTTTCCTGTCCTGAAAGGTTTACTAAAAGCAGAATATTTCACACACTTGTAGTCACTCAAATCCCTTGCATTCATCCCTTCCTGCTGCTAAGCATTTGGGACAGTAAAGGAGCTACAGATGGGCTTCCAAAAACATCAGAAAGGAGAGTGCTGGGATGTCCCATGCAGAAGTGTTTCTTTCCTGAACTCCCTTCACACTTCACCCTTCCAGCTCCTGTGCCTGCTCCCCTGACATGACGTTGGGCTGGTTCTAGAAGGTGATTCTGAAGTCTCCCCAAGGAAGGAAAAAAAGCCATACTTAATGATCAATAAACTCCTCGTCAGTCATTCTGGAAGTCTGACTAAGAAATTTAATTATAAGTGATGCAATTCTGAGAAGCTCTAGGTTTGCTGAGTGGGCTGTGTGGGCACACACAGGTCACTGAAATCCAGCAACCTGACCAGTAAACAGTTACAGTCCATCTTGCCTTCACTCTCCACACTTCCCCTTCAAACACACCAACTATTCTGTGACTGTGAGCAGACATGGGGAAGAGCAGAGCTAAATGTACCTGCTGACGAGGTTAATTTATTGAGCAGAGAAACTCTAGAAACACATTTTACCTAGATTAGAACAGGAAGACATGGTTTAATGAATAGGTAGAATAAAACATATCCTTTGCAAGAGAAAGCCTGCAAGACACAAGCAAATTCACTTTTGAACCACTGTTTCTCACCATGCTTGAAAGGAATCATTTCTTAACACCTTCACGGGAACTTTAATTTCTCCTAGAAAGATGTCTTGTACCAGATTCCCATTATTCCACAGGTCAACCCTGAAAACAAGAACATTGCTTAATTTTCTTTTCTTCCAGAGAGAAATAAGCAAGTTTACAGTAACTGCCTTACAGCACTAATCCACATGCATGCAGGCAGCAAATGTTAGAAATCTCACTCCATTCTAAATAAATCAAGAAGACTCAAACAAGTGGCTTATTAATCCATAAAGAACAGATAAAGAAACAAACATCAAAGTTAAGACTTGCAGACCTTGCATCAGTAAACAGAAGTGATACTGGCACCATGTGTGGGATTTGCGCAGTCTCCACCCCCAAAACTGTGCACATTTCTTCTCAGGTAATTGAAGTGAACTTTTAAACCAATATATTTAAGTATCTACCTAACTGCTAGGATCTGGCACACTGCAATACCACACCAACACATGCGCTTGTTTCTCCAAGCAGCAGCTCGTACGCTTACAACCTCGAACGGAATCCGGTTCCACACATGCACCCTGGGTTTGTTCTATCTCTCCTTACCTCTCTGACATTTCTGACAGACAGCAGTTGTTAAGAACAAAAAAAAAAAAAAACAAAAACAAAAAGACAACTAGATTTGTTGGGGCATGACTATTTTTCTAAATATATTTGCATCTACAATGAAATATACAGTTCTAATTAATGAAGCTAATAGTTAAAAATGCACATACCAAGTTAGTTCTATAATGGCTATTTGGATTAACTGCTAAATTTTTCTTCTGATGCCTGTTAGGAAACATATGCTGGCCTTGAAGACTTTCTGTCATTCAGCAGATTTGGTGCATGTATGTGCAGGAGCACAATAAAGAAAAAAAAACTGAGTACAGGGCTCTCTGCAGTTCTAACTACATTGCATAAATACAGAAAGATCTGCTCTGAGGGTAAAGCAGCAGAAAAGGGGAACATAAAAAAAAAAAACGTGTTTGCAAGGGAAAGATGAAACACAAATGTTCCTCTAAAAAGCAAAGTGAAATTGTAAGAACCTCATAAAAGAGGCTTTTCCCTCTTTTTTTGTTAAACCAGCCAACTATAGACTAGGATCAGGTATGCTGGTATCTTTCAGTACAAGTTTTATTACCAATATTCTGCCCAAACTAATGTAATTTGATAGAAGGTACCCATACCTCTTTACTCACAAGCACAGGAAGTCAGTTTAGGCTGCTAGATACACTCAAAAACTATTTACTTCAAAACAAAAAACTCATCTTCAGTAAGAAATACAAGTTTAAAAAAAGGAATTTTCTATGTTATCTCTACCACAAGTCTGATCAGTAATTCTCTGAAGCTACACTAAGATAAAACAAGTATTTATTGTCTTGATGATAAAATTTATGATTTATTAATGATTCTATGAAATCACTTCCTAATTCACATAACTTACCTGACTTCTAGTTTCTCAATATCTTCTTCCTCCACTTGAAACTGGGACTTTTTGGTGTAACTGCTGGACCTGGTTACCTGCAAGTAAATTCCTCCTATTAACACACTTTTTGTATTATGGATATCGAAAATCAAATAAAACCTTCCTTGCCTCTAGCATAGGTAAATAGTTACTGTTCCTTATACAAAGGAAAAAAGGCAGTTGACCAAACAAACTGCCTTTAGCCAGAAAACGCAGTTTTGTCAGAAAAAAACAAGTAGTACGACATGAAACTGGCAAAAATTCCTTTTGTTTTAGCATGAGCCCCATGAAAGCACTGAAGTCAGTTCTGAAATGTTTAAAGAAAGAACAAATAGGAAACCCACTCTTCTTGCCCTAGTTACAACACAATTGTAACCTCTCATCTACACTTTCCTCATTTCTTGACTGACTGCATTCTCAGTTTAACTCCAATAAATCATAAGTCAGAAAGTTACCAGAGTGGGTTGGATCACATTTTTATCCTAATATCTAACTTCCTAGGAAATTACACTCAGTATTCTCAAGCAGGTCAACTGAGACACACATGCATTGAGACTGTGCACAGGTATGAAATTATTTCTCACTCAAGTCCCACAGCAGGACCAGGGTTTATAAAAACACAGTAAATTATAATACATTTGAGGCATGTGCAATAGTTGCACTCCTTCCAAATCTCAGTACAGCATGCTTTAAATGCAAATCTGATTTTTCTTACTGACACAAATCAGATGAAAATTTAAACTCATAGTGTGTTTATTGTCAGATAACTTGTGTAAAATTGAAATCAAGTCCTAAATAACAACAAAGTTAAGTTTTTTTTTAAATAAAATAAACTTTTTTGGGTATAATCACTATATTACTTAATTAAATAAATAAGTTATTTAGGTTTTTTAGGTCAAGTTTGAAAATATTTAAGTAGAAGTCCATGAGATAGGATAAAGTTATCTCAGAACTCCAGATGATATATAAGTGATGATATATAAAGTGATTCCAGATAGGAAATTACCTCCATATATATGCTTGTGAGAAAGGAATTTCTCACACAGCAACTGGGAGGGAATGCTACTGTCTGGCAGACAGAAATTTAAGCATGTCATTCACTTACATTTGAGAGGCCAGTTAAAGCTCTTCAATTTGCTTGAAGAGAGCTTTCTGCATTAGGTACTGCTATGCAGCTTGCTTAAAAATATCTGAAGGGTTGCATAAAATACATAAACAGGAAGAAGAGCACACAAAAAGTTACCTCAAAATAAAATGTTTCATTAAACTGCGGATTGCTTGTTTTCTTCTTAACTTTGGTCTTCTTTTGGTCATTCCTGTTCCAATGTGGTAAAATTTTTACCATAGACAACTTAAACACACAATTATAAAGACATTCTATTGTCAAGAAGGACCCATGCATTTAAGTTAAAACATTTTCTGTTATTCTACAATTCACTTTGATCAAGGAGGAAAATCTTAAAATACAGTTAGTTCATCTTCACAATACAGTTTAAAGAGCTAAAATTTTAAATGCTGTATCTAGCTAACCGTGCATCTATCCAACTCAAAGGTTGTATTTAATTTCACAAACAGGTAAAACTTACACATATTAATTAAAATACATCAACAATTTCTAATGCATTTAAAATTTAAATTTCTTTACCACTGCCTGAAGGTAATGAGCACAATTTTCCTTGTCGTGTTCAACTGCAGTTTCTGGTTTTCCCACCCACTTTTGCTGTTGAAATACCCACAACTTCTTTACAGAGGCTTACAACCAAGACACTGAAGATTTTCTTTGAAAGCAACTGCTGCTCATGTTAGATATGAAGCAGCACAGGGTCAAACAAAACAACTTCCCCCACTTCCTTGTGGGTTGGTTTTGTTTTTTTTTTAAATTTTATGATTTTTAAAAAGGAATACAGTTTTTAAAATTTTATTTATTTAGTAAAGGGCTGTGGTAGTGTAAAATGGCTTTCCAAAAGAAAGAAATGTAAAATATGTGAGAAAAACAGACAAGGGAGAAGAAAAATTGCCCTTAAGTATCAACTACCTATTTTCAAGCACCGGACATATAAATATTCCAGTCATGGTACATGAGTCACACACGCGTAATATTGGAAAATCTTAACCAGGAATTCCTGTCAGATTTGCACATATATACCCATACTAAAAGGGAAATGTTAATAAATATTTTGTGGGACCAACACTTCAATCCATATCACAAGACATAGTGAATGTGTGGAATGGGGGATTTTTCTTAAATGAAAAAACCCAGCAGTTTACTGAGGATTACTGATCCCAAGAAAGGAGACATTTGAACTGTGTGGACTTTGCATGCAGCATCCTGAAGGGGTTCCAGAACCTCTCCTCCCAATTACTACACATTTGCTGCAAAGAAACCCACATGTTAAGAAAAACAGAGAAGAGAGGAAGGTGAGTGAGCAACTGACTGTATCATGACATACAGGAATTTCACATAAATTAACAGGAAGTACAGTGCAGAAATCAAGAGTTCAATACAAAACATAAGAAAGAACTGAGTCATAAGTGGCTCTTGACTAGTGCAGACACTTCAGACAGACCAAACACCATCCCACTCTTGAGCATATGGCAGGGGAGGGGAGAGAACAGTATCCATGGAGATGTGATGTACGCATGAGAGAACTGGAAGATTTTTCTGTGTTTTAAAGATTTTGCTTAAAACCTATGACTTTCTTTTCCAATTCAACATCATAGCATTTTTAGATTTATTCATTTTATACTAAAATGTTACCTGGAAGGCCCCACAAGAGAGACTGTTGCATAAGGATCACAATTCTGTCCATTTATAAGAGGCAACCCATGGCACTCCTTTATGCTACAAGGAAAATGCAAACAATAGATCAGTGAAGCAATTATTTGGCTTAAAAAATAAAATCCAAACAATGCTTTCTTTTTGAAAACTTTTGATGTCCTGCTGTGTTACACACAGATACAGCTGTACACTGAGCCAACATACTGCACGTACCTGAAGTAGATCTCTAGGTCACATAAAATAATACTCAATTATACAGTCAGACTTTGGGGGCTCTATGAGAGCAAAACTCTTGGAATTGCTTTGATGAAGACATTCCAGTATCACACATGAATGACAAAATCCTAAGTAAAACTGCTATATGTTAGGAGAAATAGCAGATTTCATTAACTTAAATTTGATTTCTCAAGGCCCACAAAAAGCTATCTGGCTTCAAACGGTGGCAGCAACTATAGCTGGAAGGCATTGAAATGGATTGAAATATTTAATTTTGGATAAACTACATTCTGAGTTATGCTAAGAAATGCAAAGTCAAATCCTGAAATTATATTGAAAATTAAGCATCCAAAACTATTATAGCATATAGCTCTAGCTCTATCTTTGAAATAGTGCTTAAGATTTATTTTTGATCTTTTTCCACAATAATCCATGTTCAGGGTTAAATGACTATCAGGGTTAAATGGCCTTTAAAAATACTGTTTTCTTTTGTAATTCATACAGTAAGTGGTAAACTGGTGTTTAACAGGTACACAAGCACACTGTTCACCAGTCCTGATGCAAAAGGGACAGGATGGTTGGCAACTAATGCTCATGGAGACAGAGAAACCTTTTCTAGACCTTTTCTGAAGTCTTGCAATCCTTGAATCACCACAGCACCAACACAGAGCTGGGTCAGCAAGCTGCCTAACGTTCAGATGCTGCTCACATAAGAGCATTAACTAAAAACAGCTGGAACAACAGAAGTAAAGCAGAAAAGTTTGTAAATTCATAGCAGAATCCAGACTTTCTAGCAAAATGATGCTCTAATGTAACCATACACACTGTAGTTTAAGTCCAGAAACATTCAGCAGATTACAAAATTTCATAAACAAAACACAAATGAGATCTGAATGTTGTCTTCCTGTTCTCTTTAAAAAAATGTATTTTTTAGCTGTATTGAAGGAATTTAACTAAGTTAATGCAAGAAAGTTTCAGTTGTCAAAAAATACTAGTTTGAATAAAATCCAAAACCTAGGCAACTTAAGGAGAAAATAGACTTCTCTAAATTCATATGAACAATTAAGTAAATGTTCTAATATCATAATGTGGAATACTAAGTAATGCAGATCAAGTTGAAGTTATGTAGCTGCACACATTTTTAAATAAATGCTTTATGTACTGTAGAAAAATGGTTTTAGAGGAATAACAGGAGCTGCAAATTCAAACACAAGAGTGCAAACAACAGACACTAACACTCCTGTGCTGCCTCAAAACTCCACCCTCTTTGGAGTATGCACAATTATGAACCAGATGGTATTTCCCCCCCCAAAAAGTCCCTTTGTCTTAGCCAGTTCAGGGAACATTTAGTGCTGAACCACTGCACAATCATTTGTTATTTTTCTTCCAGTTATCAAGCACGTGGCCTTCAGCATTTCAATAATTTTTGAATCACAATGAAAGCTACAGTGATTTCAAACCCACCATTCAAATGGGTTCTTGAAACATCCAGTTGTTTCATAAGTATTAACTGATTCCTCCTCCAACACAGAAGTGGCACAGAAGAGTGGCAACAAAATTAAACTGTCTAGACTTTTCAGTCATTTGGGGTATCTGACCAGAGGCAGGACTCGATTCTTTCAGACTGAAGGGCATCCTATAACATAAAACACCCTCCGCAGCTCCTCAGGCTTTGCAGTTTCAGGTGCGAGTGCTGAGTGTACCTCTAAATCAGCTCAATTTGAACCTCGTAGGAAATTCAGAGCAGAGGGATCAGTCAACCATATATGAAGAGAATTCAGCTGTTTTAACAAGAACACCACAATTTCTCTTCTTACAGTCTTTGACATGATCACCAAGCTCCTGGATTTCTCTAGCAAACAGATACAAGTCTGTGGGACTTTCGGTTACACAAACAGCTTGCTGTGTTCTCTTGACCACAACATACACAAAGTAAAGAAAGGCTTGTTTGTTATTTCCTGTGAGTTGAAAAACATTTTACTGACAACTTCACAGCCTGGCAGCAGAACTCGAATGTCTGGATTCATCATATGGATCCTTCAAGTTGATTTCATGCTCCAGCTGGTCTCCCTGTGGAGGCAGCTCTAGCACTCTTGTCTCCTGCCCAAGTGCCAGTTCTGTTGCCAGCAAGTATGATCTGCCTGGTTTGTTAGACAGCCTGCCCTGGTCCAACACCTTCCCTGACCATCGACTCCTCATATCCCAAAATCTCTCTCTTCCACACCTATCAGGCACAAAAATCTGTTCCAAATTTACCTCACCTCTTCCCCTTCCATCTCTGTCTCCAAGGTAACCAGTCAGATCCATCCCTTCAGTCTGCACGTACTGCCTGGAGTCTGCTTTAGACACGTATGTGACAGCACAGCCAAGTCAGCTGAACTGCTGCTTCTGTTTACCACCCTCAGAGCAAGCTTTTAACCTAAAAGCCAGTTGTCAGTTCGGCAAACTGAATTAGCCTGCTCATGCAGAAGCCCTCCCAAGCTCCAAAGGCAAGCAGCCATTAGGGATAGGAAGCCATTAAATGAACTGGGCACTACCGAGCTGGATCGTTCCTCCCCAGGGACTGAGCACAGCCCACTGAATCATTCCTGACACTTTCCAGCTACTAAACAAACAGCCTCCAGTAAACACAGTTAAAAATTCTGAAGATGTTTGAAGTGGCTAAACTAGAGTAGATTTAACAGAAATGGAAATGTTGGAATGGAAATGAATGGAACAAAAAAAACCTCGCTCAGTTTGCCAGTCAGCAAATTTCACAGGAATACTGCCTTTACTCAAAGAATCAGGCAAAGTGCTGCACCTGCAGTCTCCTTTGACAGGAAAACAACTGAGAAATCCCAGCAAAAGCATCACCAACAAAATGCCAAACATTTTGACCAATCCAAATAACACTAAATATACACTTCTATTCTGACAACCATAATAAATACGTTTCTAACATACAGTAAAAATATTTCAGCTTTGACAAATCATTCATCTACCTAGCTAGGCAGTTGTCATTCAAAGGCCACAGATGCATAGAGTTTGAAGAAGTAGACAGGAACTTAGAAGCTTTTTATTTTATATTTCAGACTACTATATCCTTATGTACCATCTAAGCAACAGGTAACAGAACTTTGGTTCTTTTCTCCAAGTACTGCCCTGTTCCAGTACAGTTTAAGATACATTTCAGTTTACATTAATTCTCATCTCGGTAGTTTGTTGTGCAAGAAGAATTTCATACAGGAAATGAGAGCCTTTCAGATATAACCGGCATATATTCAGTTTAGAAGATTAAAAGAAGTCCTTAAAAAGACCCAACCCACAATAAACCCCCTCAATGACTGACTCTACCTCCATCATTCAAACCAAGTGAAGTTCTCCCAGGACAGACACTCCCTAACTCCAGCCATTAAGATCTGTATGTACACTTCATAAAAATTGCTGTGTTCACTAGAACAACTTCATGCGAGCAGACAAAATATAAACAGGACAGTAACAAACTGACAGGTCAATTTAAGAGAGCATGGTGTATAATTCATTTAGAAAAGTATGGGAAATGAAGCCAAAGTCTGGCTGTAATAAACCATTTCTGAGCTTTGAAGTATTCCCACTGTAAATACACAAAACCTTCTTTCAGAGCTGAAGGGCTGTTAATCCCAGAGAAGGCAGGTGCCACCACTCAACTGCCTGATTTGCCAAGAAACTCTTCAAGCATCATCTACTTCAGCAGCAGCAAATATGCAAACAATGCCCATGCAAACTTGTTCTTAGGGACTCCCAGCAAGAGCTGCAAGCATGTATGTGTGAAATGTGCTACTATACACACCACTGTGGTTTCAAAAAAAACCAAAAAACCAACCCACACTGCATCAGCAGGTAATCTCTTGCACGTTTTCCCCTCCTCATTCACACATTAGAAAAGGAAACAATTAGTATCAGAGACAAAAAACAAAGTTTTAATTCACAGTCTGTGAGCATATCTGCATGAAACTTAACAGCAAGTTTGCAATTAATACAAAAATTACATGTAAAATCAGGGCTTAGCCTGCTCTACGTGAGCTCTAAGACAGTCCTTCACCAAAGGAAAATTAACTATGCTTTATGCAAAAAAAAAAGACTGGAATTGAGTTTTTAAATCACTCCTAATCATAAAACTCATCTAGAAGACCAGCAGAAAAAACTTCTACAGCCATGTTTACAGACCCAAATCAACAGGGATCCATTGCCAAGCCAGTCATGGTTTTGGTTTAGCCACAAGGTGACAGGGAACTCCAGGTAATGATGCTCAGAATCACAGCCTTTTAATTACTTGCTATTGTGTGTGCACTTAACACCACGTTTAATCTCGTGTAATGAAAGTTGGAGCTACTATTTTTCATCTTTGTAGAATTTCTGGACTCTCAGGGAATACACAGCAGAAATCCATTAGCAACTTAACCATGCACGGAAACCAGCACAAGTACTTAGAATTCTCCTATCCCAAGAAAAAATTAACTGGTGAAGGTTTAAAAGCATCTAATTCTCACTGCATTGAGACACCATTAATTTCAACATGAAGTAAAATATTGCTCTTGAAAGGCAAGTATCATAGCCTGTATGTCAAGAATTATTTTTTCAGTGACTTGTTTTTCCTTTGGCCATTATTTTCCAGTTTAGAATAGATAAAGAAGAGTCAGAAACAGACACAAATACATTTGTGCCCACTCCTTGTCTCTCTTTTACTCTATCATGCTTGTTCCTTTCTACCTTTCAGCTTTGTTAAAGGAGTTACTAAGTCAATGTCTTCTCAGGTAACTAGTGATACATAGCAGGAAGTGCATTACTTAATTATCATGGGAAATTTACAGAACAAGTAGGATTTTAATAAGTTTAATTTTCTCTTTAATACTCCCACATGTATTTTCTGTAAGTTCCTCATACTTTAAGGTCAAATGCGTCTCAAAAATGCCCTCACATCCATTTCTATAATACCACATTCAGTGACAGATTTCTTATTTCTCATACTCTCACACGTATATCCAAAATACATTTATGTACAATGTATTACTAATGCAGTAAATTACTTCAAGGGCAACAGCATGCGGCAAAATCCTACTAAACACTTTTAGTTTGAGGAACTCTAGTGCATTTCATAACCTCAGACAACTGCGCTGATGTAATACTGCAATGTTTAACGCACAATCCTCTCCCACACAGCACTGAGGGGATGAGTGCAGCAACCAAAAGAGAACCCTGGCTTCCTTTTGATCAATTATCTCCGTCATAAAGAGATCCTAAGAGAGGGCACAGTGAGTAAACCACTTCCTACTCAAAACTGCAATTTGCAACAGTAACTTTCTAATGCAACTTTGCTTCATCATACAAAAAATCCAGGCAAGTTTTTAAAATAAAAAACCCACAACACTAACATGAAGTGCATGAACATATAAAAATATAAAATTTTCTGAAAATTAAAAAAGTTGGGAATAAAAAATGAAGTCATAAAGCTCCAGCCAGCTTTTGGTCATGAATAGTACATGGGGAACAAGCTATTCTAATTTTGCTTTGTGCTGCAAGTGGGATACAAAAATAAGAGCAGCAGTACTCCCAAGGAACCATGCTGCTACCCCACTATAAAAGCAGACACATTCCAAATTATCTTTAAGTAATAAAGATACCTTGATGCTCAGCAAGGTCCATCTTACCTGAATTATGAGCCTAAGCCATTAAACCATCACCAGTTTCACAAGTTTAGTTCTATCACAGAACAGCTTCCCCTTTCAGAACAAGTCAGAGAGCAGCAAACAGACCACTCTGCTGGGTCCTGCTCCAACTCAACTACTCATCTGGGTTTGGAGAGTTGACTAAGACAAGAACATCATCTTAATTTCATAATGAAAATTACATTAGCAAATACACCAAAAATTTACTTTTTCTATGATGTTCTTTGACATGCTGTAGCTTTTTTACACTTCAGAGCCAAAATTAAGTTTGGTAGTGAAAGCTTCTCAAGTTGTTGCTATGAAGTTCTACTGAAATGTGGCAAACATGCTGCTCCAGAAACACAACTCCTGTACTTCATTTTTCTGTAAGAATTTCCTATCATGGTTAACCAGAAGAAAATTGTGAAGCAAAACTAGCAATACATTTTACCATACCAACCCCCAAAAACTACCACCAGCAGCAATAATTTGGTCAGCAACAGTCATACTGCAAGCTCTGGCTGTCAGCTGCACTGCACATCCCTAGCTTTCTCACCAGACCAAATTCAACTGGAATTACAAGACACTAATCCTAGTAGTCCCAATAAAAGTCAGGGCTTTGGCAGCAGAGATGAGCAGCTGTGAGAAACTTCTGCTGGAGTTCCCTAGACACATACTCATCTCCTCAAAAGGCAGATTCCAAGGAAAGTCACATAAAAAGAAAAATGCTCTTGGTACTAAGACACGCAGACATTCAGTATCAGGAAAGACAAATCCCATGATGTTTTAACAAACAACCAAATATTAAAGGATTAATGTATTTCCTTACTGTACTACTAGTTGCTGGCACACAGATCCATTGTCTGTTATCAGTTCGTTCAGTTTTAATTCAAGGTGAACTTTTCCCTGAAAAAAAACAGGAGAGAAACACAAAATAGTTTTAAAAGCATTTCTTTTAAAAGTAGGAATTAGAACAATAATATAGTTTACAACTATATCTCATGAAGACTGCTGGTGTGCTCAAGGAACAGTAAACACAACCAAAAGGGAGGAAAAGGTGGCAATAATTTCTAAAACCAGCTTCCTCCTTTTCTTTTTCTGATATGGAAGGATGCATTTAAGAAAAAGAATCCATAAATTATGGAATAGCATGGATTAACTTCAGAAACCAGCAAGGGCCAACCTACTGTACCTTCTCAATAAAAGGCTCCATAACTTTAAACCATGATATGCAACTTGCTTGGGATGACCAAAATTTAGTTCTTGAATCTTGCTCCAAACAGCTACCACCTGAACAATACCTACTCTTCCTTTCAGTGCCTGGCTGTTAGGGCTGGCTTTTACACCTAAGATAAGCACACAGTGACAGAGTCTTTCCTCTAACAATGTTCTCCTTGGTATTCTCAGACTTTGCCTATTTGCTAAATGGAACATCAGATGATACTGGTCTGTTCACACGGAAGGGTCTGGAAGGTGATTCGCAAGAGTGGCGAAGGAAGCAAGTCATCATCTGCCTTTCTGCTAAAATGGAAGTAAAACCCTTAGCTGACCTTGCACACATTGCTATACCAGTTATGTTTTGACATAAAACTGCAATGTTTTTACTGTAAATCCCCTGGGGCAAAGGCTGTGTTTCCCTCTCTGTTCGTCACATGGGAGGAGAAATGAAGCTTCTTTTACAAGGCAGTTCCAAACTAACTGCTTTGGGATGCCTGCCAGGTGTTTTGCAAACTGTTACTACAGGGACAGGAACACTAAGAAAGTATTTGTCAAGCAGAGAAACTCCACTACAAAAACAGATTTACAAGACAAAAACAGGATACCGAGAAGCATGCCAACAGCCTTACAAGGGAAAGTTTCTGAATTACAAATGAAAAGACAAACATTATTAGTGTTTATTAAAATAGCTGACTTCACTTGTTTTAGAAAACAGATGCTGTGAATGGCCTAAACATCTTCCTTTTGCTTTTAAAACCAAAACCTACAAATTGTGTTTCACACTGAACAGTAGGAGTAAAGCAGCACATTGCTGCTGCTGAGAACTACCTGTGGATGTAGTTTGCTCCCAGCTCAGCACCATGATGACTACAGTAACATGGCTCTAAGTAAGTATTTCCCCAACATGCATGGAGAGTTTTAGAACATTTTTGTCCTTTTGTCTGTTGAGAGCAGCGTGATGCTTTCCTAAAGTTGCTGATCTGCAGATCTGTATCAGAACTTCTGACATCATATGCAACAGGGTTTTAAATGTGGCTGTACAGACGGCTTTTACTTAAATAGAGAAATCAGCCATTCTTATACAATAACTAATAAACAGTGACTTCGTGTGGCTGCACTTTGCATACGTAGATCTCATGATTGTTCAAAGGCAGGTGGGTACCATTGTAACTTTGCAAATGGATTAACAATCAATTTCCAGGTACTTACTATAGGAAGATTGAATTTTATTGATACAGATCCTATCAATTTTAAGAAAAAGAACAGTGAATGTTCAGAAACCTTAACAGTGTGTGAAAGATTTTGATCTTACCAATGTGTTTTTAAAGTACAGATCTCTATAAAAACTCTGTGTATAAATACAGGTATAAAACTATATATATATAAATCTCTATTAAAGTTTCTTGCTATGAAGAATATAGATCAAAGGCATTTTAAATCAAATGAGCCAGTTTCAAACCAGATTAATGAAGATTTTGTAAATAAAAAAGGAGTCAAGCAATCCTAACAATTTTACTAGCATGCTGACACTATCTACATTTTAAAAAACAGAAAATGTTTTTAAAAGCTAATATATGTAAATGAGTTTGTACCAGCTGAAAAAACATAACAAGCACGACAATGTTTAAGTCAAAGTGGAAACTGCTTTTCAGTTTGTATCTGGAGAGTGCTTTCTACAATCTTCAGAGTGATTACATGAAAGAATTCAAAAAAGACAATGTGTAGCTGGACTAGATGATCTCTAGGTCCCTTCCAAATGAAGCATTCTATTCCATTCTATCATAACTGAAAGAGGATTGATTTTCAACAGAGAAGACAAAGTGGTATTCAGACATTCTGAAAATCTGTCTTCATGTAAAGCAACCACATGCCCTCCTATACCCAAGAGCTGCAGGCTAAACTTATGGCTCATAAATGAATCATCTGTGGAAATAACAGGAGAATTCTGTGCACATTCAGATCTTGTAAAAGTAGCCACAGGATTCTCCCTACACAAAGGGACTTTCAGGTTACTAAAAAAATACAAACACTGTCTAGTCTAAGACTTTTGCCCTCAGGCAAATCTGGAAAAAAACCCTATTAAAATCTACTAGTTTATTACAGCAAGAAGGCTAAGAGATTCTCAAGAATTCTGTTTTGTTCTTGAAACCAAAAACTAGAGCCACCTCACTTTTACCTATTCCTAGAAAATCCTGTTTGAAGAACCAGAAATAACAGGCTGAAATAAAACTGTGAAGTGCAAGTTGTTTAATACTGAATGCAGAAAATGTTTCAAGATACATGAACACAGCACAAGTAGCTCCAAGTTTTGGAGACTAACCATTTCAATGTGACAGAATCAGCCATTATTTCAGTTAACACCAAAAATTACAAAAAAAAATATTCAAGAGTTTTAGGATCCATTCATGTGCCTCAAATACATGACTCCTCTTACAAGTATTTCAGACATCAAAATACTGTTAAGACATTTCCCAAACAGTTGCTTCATGTCTTCTGCCAGTTTTAAGTACCATGAGAAATAGTACCACCTTAAGTGTAGAGTGCACTATTCTCTAACCAAACTGAAGACACAACTGCCTCACAAGAAACAGAGATGCGAAGCCCTATCTTCTACAGCTCAATGTAATCTTCTACCATCACGTCCTTATCTGTACTTAACTTTCAAAATGTAAATGTGCAATTTAATAGTTACCTGAACCTCTGAATTAGAATCAACAGGTTGAAGCATAAACCAGTTCTCTTTTCCTGTGTAGTTGCATAAATCTTCTTTTTTGATTGACACCTTTCCTGAGGGAGGGTGGCAGGGGAGAGAAGCATAAATGTTACCTTAATCTGAATAAAACAAATATTTAAGTATGTTTGAAATTTGATTTTTTTCTAAACTCTCTTTTAAGTTTTTCTTTAAGTTTATGATGCTCTATGTAGAACATAAAACAAGGAATATTATGGGTAAGTAAAGCAGAAAACAGTTTATATAAAGCCAGATGGCACTAATTATTATTTGTTATCCTGGATATCACCAGTAAGAAGGTAAAATAAAGAACATATTTGAAGCTGGAAATAACATAATAGATTTGTGAGAACAAAAACGGTGTTCAAGAATGTTTAAACAGGAAACTGAAGTAGATGCCTTTTACTCTTCTGATTGCTATTTGGAAAGCTGTTATTATATCAAATTATCTGACATCCTGGTGCAAATTATTTCCTTCCTCAATTCAAGTAAAGCAAAGGCTTCTTCCACAGCAGACTGTTGGAGGTTTGTAGCAACTGTATCCAAAAAGCAGCTGCAATAAAGTCATTATGCAGTGGAGGGAGAAATAGAAATCTGCCCCCTGTGATTTTTCACTTAAGCTACACAAGTTGCTGCCAAATGCTTTGTAAGTCACTAAGTTACAGGTTGCATTGACAGGGGAAAAAAGTATTTCTAAGTGGTTTTAAGAATTATTCCACAATTGTAATTATTGTGGAATTTTTCCACAATTTATTCTTTAAAGATCTACAAGTAGTGACAATTATTCAAATATTCCAATGAAGCAAAAGTGAAGAAGAAATAAAGAAAATTTTTAAAATGTATTCAAACCATAATAAGACTATAAAATGTCCTACTAGCCTAAAAACCAAAATATATTTTAGTATAATAGAATCAGTAAGGAAACAAAATTCTTATTTTCAAACTTTAAAGGAGCATTTAAGTACACTATACACAGTTTTGAAAGGTGCTTCACCAATAATTGTATCCCTAATCCTACAGATAATGCTACTGAAAACAACCAAGTGTTCTGCAAGATGCAGACAGCACCTCATAAAACTTACCTATACGCAGGTCCTTTTGTAAAACACTTTTATCATAAATGTAGAAGGACAACCACTGGAATGTTCTTGGAATCTCGAAGTAAAACTCCTCTCCAAAATAAGGACTGAAAAGAAAGGTTTGAAGTTAAAATAGAGAAACACCTGATGCAATTTATATAGAAGACGAACATTAAAAAGCTGAATTTTACTGCTGTCCCAGCCCATGGCCCTTAGCACTACACTGAGCTGTCATCAAAGGTGCCCAAAACCATTTCAATACAAGAACACACAGTAACATGGCAATGCCTTCTGTTTGTTTAATCAAAGGTAAGAATCAGAGCACACAGAGACTGGTGTCTCCTCTGCAATTTCAATTCTATTTTTTCTGTCTTGAAATTCTTCTAGCTGGTTCTCTAGACTTCCTGAGACATAGACAAGTTTTGTTTCATTTTCTTATTCAGTACATTATTAAACTACATTTAAGCACAGCTTATTGATTACTTAACTCACTGGCATTTGTTTAGCCCTAACTTCCATGTCAAAACTGCTGCTCTAAGATTCAGACCTGTAAGAAGTTATTATCACTAGAAACTGTAAGATAGAACAGTGAAAAAGAGAACTGTTAAAATCTCAAATACACACGATCTCCCTCATGCCAAAACAGTCACCACATTTCTCCATCTAAAGAAGTCATGTTTAATATGTAAATATCACGTTTACAGTTCACCCTATTTAACTGCCATGTGCACAGCCCTCTACAGAAAAAGACTGGGTTCCTCTGTGTTACACATATCTTCACTCCCAGAACTGATACTCTCATTAAGGAGTACTTATTGATATAATCAGAGCCAGCAGTCAGAAAATCGTATTTCAAGACTGAACAAAACCACAATGTTGTTTGTGTTACTGCAAGTGATGAATTCTGAAAGTCAAGCAGATCCACAGGAAAACCCTGCTATTTTAGAACTGGGTTCTTAAAATAGTTTCAGTTACAATGTATTAATATCACCAGGAAAAGATGTTCATGTTCATGAAATTACTTTTATGCAGAAAGTATTGTGATATCAGTTATACCAAACCCTGAAACAAATGTTGGGGGTTTTCTGTTTCCCAGCAAAGTGTCATTCTGACCCTATTGCTACAGTACTTTCTTAAACTAATACAAATATGACAAATATGCTTATGTTTGGAACAAGCAGTTCATGTTATTACCTACCCAAAGGATACTAGGAAGAACAGGTCACAATCCCTACTCTCTTCCCTCCAAAATGATGACAGAAAAAGAAAACACCACTCCATGCTTAAGGACAATGGCTCATTAAATAAATTATAAAGAACAGCTGATAACTAATTTGAAAAGTGGGAAAGAACACAGCTGAAAAATCTAGTATTTCAAATGTCCAGAACAGATTTTTAGAAACAAGAACTTTAAGGGCAGGAATTAATTATAAGGAGTCCCACAACTGAAAATGTTCTTTTTGTTAAAACACAGACCTTTTACCACAGGCTTCAAAGCAGACAAATCAGTATCAGCCTTTGCACTACACTGAGAAATAATTTAAGAATTCTCAGTTGAAAAATTCAGCTGTGGTTTTTCAGCTCCCCTATTTTTTTATAATTTCAAAGCCAACAAATTCTGCTTTGATTACAAGGGCTGGGCTCTTCTTGTCAGCACCATGACTGAAGATATAAACTCACGAGCATTACCTTTAACAGCAGTGCAGCCCTGAACAGCCTCAACTTCCTTATTACCATCACTGCTCATTTTAATTGTATTGACACAGTAACTCAGACTAAAATCGCGGATGAAACAAAGGCTTATTTTAAACTTAGGTCAAGTCCATGATCTGCTCCCCCTCACAGCTATACAAATAAAGCTGCAGCAGTACAAACAAAGAGATACTACAGCAGAAAGAGTGAACAGTAGGAGAATGAGCTGGCACTGGTGTCAGGGGAGACTCTGCTCTAGCTCAGCTTCAGACAGACATTCTAGGGAACAGCAGACTCCAGTGCACACCAACAAGTGCCAAGGGTTTAACTACCTATCCTGGATGGACACATGGGACTCTGTGCATCCAATTATAATTAGGCTGGGATGGAGACTGTAAGCAGAGACTTCCAAAAATCTATTTAGCACCTTTAGCTTGCACCTAAGAGAGCAAACTTTGCAGCTACACATATCCCCCAGCCTCCAAAAGATGAACAGCCATTAACTCTCTTTATTATTATTTTGACTTCAACTCTATCTTCAGTCTCAGATTCAGCAAGAAAGAACAAATCAATAATAGGAGCACAAATAGAAGGTAATAATTGTTTTACTCATGTTGATACCTTCTTCTTTGCCTAAATTAACAGCAGTTATCAGTTGTTGATTCATCAGCAAAGTATGAGGCAGAGAGAGAAAATTTAAGGTAAACAATACAATATTTTAGTAAAGAAATGCTTAGGTAGACATAGAATAGGCTGGTGGGGTACAACAGTTTACACCAATGAGGAATAATTAAAATGGGGAACTCACTCATCCTGTTCCTCAGGGATTCAGTCAGTTTAGTACTTTCATTTGTGACTTTGATGCAAGAACTTTAAAGACTGTGACGGATACAAAATTAAAAGATAGCACTAATTCAAAGGACGACCAGACTGCCAGACAGGAAGAACTGGATTACAGCAGTACAGAAGATTAAATTTCACTGGGTAACACACTCCTCTGCTCTTCCCTTTCTTGGTACAGTAACTTGGCAGTTCTGTGAGGACACTGATCAATGCCTCAGTCTGTCAGTTAATAAAAGCAATGGTTATATCGACCAATATATCAAGGGAATTAATTTCTCCTATAACCTTGCACTATCACGAAGTTCAGTTGGGAAAAAAAGAAACTGAATTTAGTTTAAATTTTAAAAAAAGACAAAAAAAGAGGACAGAGGACACAGACATGCCACAATCCCCGTTCCGCCACCCTTCCCCCCCTATTCCTCATATTTGACCACAGACATGTGAGGAGGCTCACAGATATTCTTTCAACTTTCCAAGGGAAAAAAATTTCTTTCTTCAGAACCCACAGAAATCCCACACTGTGTCAGGAAATATTTTTTGAGTCATTAGCCAAAATATCCCTCTTTCACTTCAGTATTATTTCATGGTTTTTTAACTTTGGAAAGTCATTTGTTTTACATCTGCACTCCAACAACTCTCCCAGTGCTGGTGAAGGCCAAACCTATTAGCACATTTAAAAAATACACTTCTTAATAGTTTTCAATCAATGTAGTCAAAACTAATTTTAATTCTAGTGATAATTACTTCCACATACATTTAATTAGTTGATATTCACAGGACTAAAATTTAGATTAAAACTTGTATAAATTTGCAACCCATAATACAGTGACAAAAACAGACTGTGAATTATGTAAGAAAAAGCAAGCAAATAATATGAAACAAAACAATGAAATTCGAAGTTGCATCTATGACTAAAATTATATTGTACTACACCTTACTGAAAAGCAATTTATGAAGTTTTCAGGTTAATAAGAAATTGGAGCTTTCATCTGCTGTCCCAGTACCTCTAGGTTAGTAGGGTTTCTAGTTTAACAGAGCAATAGGAAACAAGATGTTGTAATTAAGTTTCCGGAATGAGAGTCAACCTTCATAACTGCATACACAGTAGCAATCAAGTATAAGCACCCAACTCTGGTTGCTGCTACTAGAGGATGAGTTATTTTATTACATTTCACTGGTTTGTATGGAACGCTCCTCTAATCCAGAGAATGAAGGAGTCACCTATGAAGTCAGAGGAGACAGAAAGGAAAAGAGCAATTCTAAACACCAGGTTCTAACTTCTAATACAATGTTGTCATCACCTCAAAAGTTCTCTATTTGAGGCATGTTATTTGAGACTCCTCTCTCCCCAGCTGTTTTGTTATAGTGAGATTTCTTACTTCATTTCCTCTGTAAAGTATTAATGACATGCAATTAAATTTCAGTTAAAACTTCCACACTATTAAAAATTTTTTATGGATCTAAGCTGGTTTATTTTATCAAGTATTTTATTATGCAACTAATACTTCTTTTATTAGCTGATGAAAGCACGTAAATTTAATAATTTTAAAATAGAACATAATAAAAATGTCTGTGTATCCATCATATGTAACAGGTCTTGTTTCTAAGCATAGTAGTAACTTCTAGGGTTTCCATTACTACTCAAAAACAGAGAGCAAAGTCTTTCAGAAATACCCTGGGTTCAGGTCTTTCGCTCATCAAACCACTGTCTATTTGAAGGGGAAATGTTAAGTTGCTGCTTTATCAATAGAGTCTCTAACATTTTTCTCTGAAGGATTTCTCAATTGATTTTGTTTTGGTAATCAATTGCAGCCTGTCAAGTTCTGAAAATTTTATGGATCTAACTACAGCAGTTACAGATTAGGAATATAAGCAAAATATATGTTCCTGATTGTACATCTGTGGCACTTGCTTTTCATGCAGAAGCATAAGTAGGCTCTGAAATGATGTTCTGAAAAATTAATTTCCCTGTTTAAGTTTGCCATCTGAACTGTTCCTCACCTGTAAACATCTGGAGAGAGAGCTCAAAGAATTAACACTAACAACAAAACCACTGGAATAAGGAATTAAGAAAGCTTTCAAGAGTTTGACCAGACTGTCTGGGTTTTAAAAGGAAGGTTTAGTGTCACCTCCACATAACTGAAACTGTCACTCAGATATTCTGAACAATGAAGCTGCAGTGATGCTTTTTTGGGTCCTCTGTGAACTTCAGAGTTTTGAGACATGAAAGCCCCTACACTACTGCAGCTGCACCATCCTGACTTTTTGTTTGATTCTTTTTAAGGCTACAAGATAGTAGCAGAATTTACAGCAAATGGTGCCCAGGTAAGCAAAGCAAGGCATTCTCTGTGGGGCCTGTTACAGTTCCCAGAACAAGAATTACAGGAGAAAACAAGGCCTCTTCAGGGGACACCCCACAACACAGAAAACTCTCATACACGGCAAAGTTCTGGCTCCTTCATTCTAGGAACAGGTTTCACCAGATACACAGTAAGAGCAGAATTCCACCAATACAGTTCAACTGCTTGTCAGAAGTAGGAAATGACATGGGGAGCATGTATGAAGTAGATTTCTTTCCCTAGAAAACAACCTAGCAAGAAAAAGAATGTTTTGCTGCCCACTGGAACAGAGTAATTGTGAAATATATTCTAGCATACTTCATTTAAAAGCTCACGAGGCTCAATTTTGACTTCTTGCAACACTCTCATGATTTACACATTGCTGTAACATCTCTGAGTAGCTACCACAAGTCAGTTCTCATTTTAAAGTAGTACAAGCAAGAGCCATACACAATGGCATTGGGCAGTCTTGCTTATCATATCCATTTAAAATCTGAGCTTACCTTAAAGATTTTTCAACTACCTGTGTACGAAAAACTTCTTCTTGGTCCAAGTTTATGGTACAGAAAAAGTCTCTCATTTTGTTGGGTACTAAGTGTTTGGCGTCATCTGTAAATAAAAAAAAATACTGTAAATATTGCAGGGGGAAAAGTTACAAATTATTAGGTACAAGAATGTTACCATTTTAGTGTGTTCAAAAAATTTATTTTTCCATTCAGCATGCATTTTGATATTAATTTTCAATTTGTGAGCTTCAAGAGGGCAGAGAAGTTGCTACATCCAGCTTGACATGGATTCAGAGTCGACAGGAAGAGACACACTCTGACTCATGAACACCACACTTCTTGCAGCACCTGCACTTTCCCTTGAAAGGTCTCATCTCTGGCTTGACCCTGCACAACTTGCTAAATCCGAGACACTCACAGCCTGAGGTCATATGGCATTAGGTCATAACACCAAGACATGATCTGCCTGAGCTATTGTTCACTTGGAATTTTCTCTGCAAATATTTTGGCTAAAGGAAGCTGATTAATAAGAACTTGCCCATCAAATCTTTATTTCATTTCCCACAATGAATGGCAGATTTTTGACTTGGCTGAGCCTTTCAAAATATATCCCTCATGAGTACTGTTCATTTTTTCCTAACTAGTAGAAGGGGGAAATAATCACCTCCTAATTCAATGCAACATAGAAAAGAATAAAAGGAAGTTTCTAATAAGAAAGACTGGCAGCACAAGAACACAAAGATTTGTTGGGTATTGAATCTAGGCCACTGCAATTACATGCTGGACATAGGGCAGATCTGTTAGGAAATGGTTACCTCTAGCAATCACAGCTAAAACCAGTTGAAGTTGGAAACCTCCTCCAAAATCCAAATGCTACAGATATCTATGTTTATTTATAGTAACACTGTTCTCTAGATTAAACAGAGACTTTCTGCCCAGATGTCTCCTTCCCTTTTGAATATCTGAAGACAAAAAACCAGACCCTTTCCACCTTTTATTTTGCTAAAAGAAATTACAAGCTTTTCTGAGTACTCTCTCCCATGAGAGGCTCCCAGACCTCCAGAGCAGGTGATCTGTCCCTTTTCCACTCGGTTGTCCAAATCACAGGTAACCAGAATTGCATTAGGTCTTAGCCAGGACCTCTCACATCCTTGCCTGCTGCTGGAAATACCTCTCCTGATGACATGTGGAATCAACATAATCAAACGTTATCCATTTATATAAGATATTAAAAATAGGACGAAAAGTTCATCTAAGTATTGAGTTTTAATTATTTTTATGTCTGAATAGCATAAGGCCTTTCAGAAAGCACAGTTTGAAACCAGATTTGAAATGCCATACATGTTTATTTTTTAAAAATGCTGATATGAAGCAGTGGGTAAGCTTTATTCTCTATGCTGGTAAGATGTAAAATCAAAGTTCTGTTTTCTCTCTCCTCCACACTCTTTTTGTGTTGGATGGTTAATTAAGGTTAACCTATTACAGTCTTGGAGTTAAGTAAGTAATGCCCAGCACCGGAAAGGCTGCCCCGACTGTGTCTGAGCAGAGAACGTGACAGTTTAACAGGAACAGACCGAACTTCAATCATGACATTTGCCAGGTCAGGGATATGTACACTGATGGAAAGCATGAACAGACACTTAAGGACTTCCACAGTTAACACTTGTGCTCTCAGTAGCATCAACAAGCTTTTCATCAACTTGGGTGCAGGAGAGGAGGAAGTATACACATTCTTTTTAAACACCACACTTCATGTTGACAGATTGAGAGACGTGAACAGAACCTGCTTTTAATGGCTTTAGACTCCAAGAAAGGACTAAACTCCAAGTTACCCTTAAGTGAGATATTGCAGGAAAACCAAGGAAAGCATCAGATTACCACTGCCCTAACTTTTTTAAGGAAGAGCTAATTTAATAAAACATGACATATAAAAATCAATTCATCAATCCAGATGTAACCCGTGGAGAGCTCCTGATACCAAAAGTTCGTAATTAATAAGCATGAAGTGGATGTGTCAGCTGTTCCTGAGAACAGCTTTATTTTCAGCTAATACTTGGCATGGTCCTATTTTCCCATAAAATATTTAAAATACAACATTATTTAATCATCACTGTAAAGGCACAGTACAGTGGACTTTGAAAGGAAATTACAGTTATTATAGTTTCATATTTTCTTAAAAGGAGTAAAAATTAAATATTTCTGAATAATTCACTATTTGTATGTATACTATAGTGCAGTTTTTCAGTTTTAAAAGAAACCTCCCACCCAGAGGAATACACAAAATACAAGTTTTGATTTCAGTTGGTTAGAGCATGGTACTAATAACACCAAGGCTCTGGGTTCAATCCGCACATGAGCCATTCACTTAAGAGCTGAAACTGATGATCCTTGTAGGGACCCTTTCAATTCAGAATATTCTATGATCTGATTTTCTAATGAGTTAAAAACCTTTATTTTCTAGCCACAGTGTCTGGCTTTAAAGCACAGACAAACTTTTGGGAGGAAGAGGATCCTCAATCCTGAGTTAAAAATAACCTCAGAGCATTTGTCAGGTGAAATACAGAGCATGAGAGTTCACATCCTTTCTAACACCTCTTAGGATGTGTGACTGTGGGAGACATTTCACCGCTACAGCGAACCAACTCTTCCAAGAAGCTTATTTCCTTTAAACAAAACAAAAAAAAGCTCAAGTCTTCGATTACACTATGTCTTCCTTTTTCTGAGAAACCCAAGGCTATAATGGTTGCACAAAAATCAAGTATTAACAACATCAGATATCTGCTTGAATGTTTACATTTCCAGTACATATATGTAATATCCTCTGTTGAGTAAAAGTGTGCAGTTAGTGTCCATCTTCCAAATTTCTTTTTTCTGGGTCACTGCCAGAAGACATTTGTGCACACAAACTCTTGATTATTTGCTTCACAGGAGTAAACATACAGCAACAATAAATTCCACTCCAGGAGTGCAGCACACTTCAAGATAACCACACACTGTTAAAAACACAGTGCAAGTTTGAAAAAGAATGCATCCTGAATTTTGTCAAATGAGCTCTAGGAGACAACAGGGACATTTTTCCAAGTGCTTCACTAATGCAGGTTTCAATAAACACTCCAAAAATCAAGGCAACTAAAATCACTTAATGTACTTCTGTATACAGAAGCCATAGCCTGAAACACTACACTACAAGATATGCCTAAAGCTACCTGACACCACATACCCTGGTAAAGCATTTTTGTCATTACCATGGCACATAAAAGAGAGCCATCAATATAAAAGCATTGCAAAAAGGAAAGACAGCCTTTTACTGGATTTTTGGTGAAAACCTGCTTAATAGTAATACTGCATTTTCCAAAAATATTACAGGGTCTTAAACAGGCAAGACCAGTTCATCTCACCTCACTTGAAAACTGGAGGCAGAGGACTGGTTGCAAACACTGACAGCCTACAAAAACAGGGTAGCAGGGACTGCAAACATGTCCTTATTCAGGTTCTTCACTGCTAGGTAAGCAATGGCTGCTTAAGCCACTTTTAAGAACATCTCAATTCTAAGTCTGGTGTAATGATTTGTATAACATTACTAAATTTAGATTTTGCCACTAATCTGTGCATTGCAAAACACAGTATAAATAACAACTTTCTGCAGATGGTGTTTTCTATACATGCACAATTACAGAGAACTGACATTACCTCATTAAAACTACCATGCTCTCTCATGCAACACACATAAAATGAGCAAGTCTCAAATTGTAATTGCCAGCAAAGCTTGGGCACCAAAATGTATTCTCCTTGTAAGAAACATGCTGTAAGGAATTCCTTCAGACTCTGAACATCAGCTTTCCAAAGTGAGGTCTGCTATTGCTAATCCCTTCAGATCAAGGAGGATTACATTATTACATTTGTTTATTATTGTTCATTCAGAGGGCTTTCCCCTACAAAACATAGTATTAAAATACTAGCAAGAAGTGAAAATAACACCGTATTTGTTGTGCAAAGAAGCCAAAAGAGCATCTAAGTATCCCATGCTTCCACAGCATATTTAATTCACTGAGTTTATAAACAGTTTTTGTTTTCTTAGAAGAAACAAGCAGGTTTACAAAGTGATTTTCACATTGTTTCAAGACACATCTTTTATTACAGCTGCTACTTCCACTCATTTTTCAAATGGGTTCTTACAGGTCCATCTTCAGCAATGAACTTTTCATATATTCCCCAGGAAGAAGGTCATAGTCCTCTGTTTACTGACACTTTTGTCACTTAACTGAACATTCAAAGTTACGATACAACCACGGGCTCAATCCACAACACAAAAAATGGGACAATAAAGCTAGTTTCAACATAAGCCTCAAGACACTTTGCTTAGTTTTCTAATGCTTAGTGGAAAACTTTCATCAAGTTCAGGTATCCCAAAATGTAAAACTCACTGAATGTTGTGTAGTCCAGTGTTGACAAAACCTTACAATAAAAGATAGAAAGCAGAAGAGTATCAAAAAATAAGCCAGTTTCAATAATCTTTAGCAACCAACTTCTTATGTGTTCCTATAAAACAGGTCATAGTCCTTCCCAGGGAGTACTATGACCTGCTTCCTAGAGAATACATAAAATCTTGGTTGCTAGAGATTACGGAAGACAGATTAAGAAAGGTGGGGCTGCTCAGCCTGGAGAAGGTTGTGTGGAGACCTCACAGCAACCTTCCAATATCTCAGGGGGAAGCCGGAGAGGGACTCTTCACCAGGAACTGCAGGGACAGAATGAGGAGTAATGGGAACAAACTGAAAAAGTGGAAATTAAGGTTAAATATATGGAAGAAATTCTTTATTCTGAGAGTGGTGAGGCACTAGCACAGATTGCCCAGACAAGCTGTGGATGCCTCATCCCTGGAAGTGTTCAGGGCCAGACTGGATGGAGGTCTGAGCTGGTGTAGTAGAAGGTGTCCCTGCCCATGTCAGCAGCATTGGAATGAGACGATATTTAAGGTCCTTTCCATACCATAACCCTATGATTTCATAACCCTATGATTCTATGAATTCATGCTTTAACCCCAAAACTAACAGTATGCTTTTTAAAAGGCTAGCTGGCCCGTATTATTTCTGTTTCTATTTAGCTAATTGCTAACAGCAGCAGATCTCAGTGTGTGTTCAGCCTTGCCTACCTAACCACGTCCTACTGCTCACACCTCGGACCGAGAGCACCTCCAGCTCCACTTCCAGCCATCTCCTGTTTTCATGACCCAGTCTTCTATTTACTGAAGACACAGTAAATACATCTAAGCTGCATGACGATATTTAAGTAAACACGACTCCACTCCTCCACCAAACCTAATCCTTCAACATGTTTTCACAACCGGTTCTCAACGCCAGCGCCGTGCCCGAGTCAACTCGTTTCGCTTCATTCTCAAAAAAGTCTGTCGGCTGCGTGAGAAAGGAAACAACCGGGCCGCGTCCGAGCGCTATGAATGTACTCGATCCCCCTCAGGAAGCCGCCGCACATCCTGTTTCTCCCACTCGCTTTGAAGCGCTCCCCAGCCGCACCGCACTATCTGTGCGAGCCCTCCTCCCAGCCCATCCGACAGCTTCCCACGTTACCGAGGCTATCGGTATTGGCACTCAGCGCTTCCCAACCACCAAAATAAGGCCACCGGCCTCTCTCTCCGCCTCCTCCCGCTCGCACACATGCTGCAAGGAGGCACGGGAGTACTGGTGACCGCTTCCAGAACAGCCCTTCACCACCAACTTCCTGCACATCGTAATTTCGCAATTTCAGCCTGACAAACAGACTCAGATGCCCGAGGTCCGGGCAGGAGGGGGCATTTCTGATCGCCCGCTGACTCCAGGGACCCCTCGGAGCCGAGGATGCTTCCCTGCCACTCCGGGCCTCCCGCGGCCCCGCCGCGTCCGTGTACCCATCCATCCATCCACCCGT
>VWZP01005658.1:1887312-1902622 GCA_013396995.1 Dicaeum eximium | reverse complement strand
CCCACCGCGGGCCCGCCGCAGCGCGGCTCGCCCCGTACCCGGCCCCCCCGCGGGGCCGCGGCCCCTCCGCGCCCTCCCGCTCCCGCCCCCGCCCCGCCGCCTCCAGGGCCGCCGTGCCTGTGCCCGCCCGCCTTGCCGCGGGGAGGTAGCGGCAGCAGCGGGGCCGGGTCGGGGGCCGGGTCGGGAGCCGGGGCAGGAGCGACACCTGAGCGCGGCGGCCCCGAGCGCTCGGCCGCACCGCAGCGCCGCACTTACAGATCTTCCCCCGCAGGTTCTGCAGCACCCGCACCTCGTCGCCGCCGTCTCCCGCCGCCATCGCGCCAGCGCCGCCGCCGCCTGCGCAGTACAGCGCCGCGGGGGAAGCGAGGGAGGGAGGGAGGGAAGGAGGGAAGGAGCGGCCCGGCCCTGCCGCCCGTCCCGCCCCTGCCGCCCGCGGGCAGCACCGGCCGGGGCGGGCGGGGGGCGCGGCGCCTGCGCTAGGGCGGCTGCTCCCGCTGTGCTGTGAGGCGGCTCCGCCCCGGGTCTGCCAGCCTGCGCTCCTGCCAGGCTGGGGCTGCGCTGGGGGGGCTCGGCCGGTTCTGGAGCTTGCTCTGAGCGCCCCTTCCCCTGCTCTATAGTCAGGAAGAAAGGATATAGCCTTAAGATGCAGCAGGGGAGGTTTAGGTTAGACATTAGGATTAAAGTCTTCAGAGAAAGGGGGATTAGGCAGTGGAATGGGCTGCCAAGGGAGGTGGTGAAGTCACCGTCCTTGGAGGTGTTTAAAAAAAGACTGGACGTGGCACTCAGGGCCAGGGTCTGGTTTACGAGGTGGTGTTGGGTCACAGGTTGGACTCGATGATCTCAGAGGTCTTTTCCAACCTAAAAGTTCTGTGGTTCTGTGCCTCCCACCGGGCCAGAGGGTTCGACAGCCCGGCACGGTCACATTAAATGGTCATATTAAATGGCCGGTGGTCACATTAAAAAGAACGAGTGGCAGGTCCGGCCATTTTGGTCTGTGGTGTGCCAAGCGCCTGTCCCTGTGCAAAGCATGGCACGGGCTCCATTGGATCTCCTCTGCTGTCGCTAGTTCACGTTCAGGGTGTGAGAAATGCCATGAAACAAGTAGGAAATGGCTCGGCTGCCAGCACTGCCCCAGGAGCAGATGTTGCGCTGCCTGCGGAATGCCACAGGCGACGCTTCCCTCAGGAGTCACACAGGGCGCAGAGGTGTTTGGGGGCTATAGCAGCTTGCCTTCATCAAGAACTGAAGGGCCTTTGCATCACGTTTTCTACCATGGATTCTTGAGGACACCGATCCTAATGTAAAACTCTGGGATCTGGCTTACACCCGGACTTCACCCCGGTCCTGCACTGGTGGCGGGTGTCTGTCTTGGGCCTGCACAATCCACCCAGGCATCGGCCGCAGGTGACATGTCTGCTTCTGTGTCACTCTGGGTCAAATTGAGGGTACATCTGTTCCCAGACCCTGAAGGCAGAGAGTCTGGTGAAAGCCTTTAGTGACTGACATGTCCTAAAACACAGGTAGTTCAGCTGGCTAAAGCTGTTTCAGGAGCCAGTGTAGGACTAGGGTTCTTCACTCTACACATAAAGGCTTTCTTCAGTCTGTCCCACTGTTAAAACAAAGTTTGGAAAGTTGCAGGCCAGCATCTGTCATTGTCTGTAACTGAAGTTCCCTGCTGTGGTGCTCTGGCCACTTTTTATTTTTCCTGCACAAATCTTGCCATTACCACTATGATATGGTATGGAGCCATGTAATCTGTCATCATTTCTTGATGGCTTTTGCTGCACCCAACTTCTCTCCCACTGCTTCTTCAGCAGTGGTGACACTCCTTCCTCATCCCCACACTCCACATTGTGGCTGGGAAGGACAGATGTGTGTTTCAAGGCAAGCAAGGTAGTGGTGGGGAATAAGCTGCTTCATCACACCAGTAATAGGTGGATTTGTGTGAATACAAAACCTAAACCTGACGAAGACGTGAGTTTGCATGAGCTGAATTTTAACCTGCTGGAAATGAGAGGTTCCTCTACAGTACAAATTGAGGATTTGATTATCTACAGTTGGCTGTCTAGGCTGGCTGCCCTGTCTGGCTGGTGGCTGGTGAACTGAGGCTCACCTGGGCTGAGTTTGAGCTTTGATCTGGAAAAGCAGCAGGGCAGCACCCTGTGAATGGAGATGTGTGCTTGAACTGTGCTTTGCCACACTTTGGAAAGCAGAGTGACTCTACTGCCTCCATATTCTCTCAAGTGTTATGACTACACTTGGGGTTTACTGTTTTAACTTAGCATCAGCTTCCTCTAAAGCACTGACCTGCATTATCAATTCAAGTTTTGCCACTGTCTGATTCCTGACAGTTTTATTTTAAAAGAAATTTCACTTTAGTCTAACGTGCAATACTCAGAATACTGTTTCAATTGCATAACATTCATTTTTGGCCTCTTTTAAAGCTCCACTTTAGAAGTATCTGTATGACAGGTAGGTCTGCGCAGCTAAGCACATGGTTAAAACAAACACTGGTGTGCTGAGTTGCAAACTTACAGGAAAGATTTCTTCATTTAACAATGGGGATGTACTGTGGGGGATCTTGGGTCTTGTGAGAGAAAATCATAGCCAAGGTGCTGAGCTGTCAGTGATAGCTGCAGTGTTAAGGAAGTTTAAAAGTAGTAATAGTAATGATAATGCATAGTAGCTGACTTCAAATGCTTCTGCCTGTCATTTAGCTGTCATGCAATCTCATTCCGCAGAAGACAGCAACATCATTTACTACATTTGTTCTAACTTTGGGTGTATCATAGATGAGGACTGACTAGCATTTTGTTTAGATGCACAAACTTCATGATGATCCACTTGTCTTCTTAATTAGCATTTCAAACAGAGAAAAGAAGTATTTATTACAATTAGCACACTTCTTTTTTTTTAGTTATGTATCTCTCCTGACAACAATCCCAAATGACCTGCATAATTTAGCTTGTTTGCTTTTTAATGCAGGTTACAGACGAGTGACACCTAGCTGAAGGGGGAAGTACTTTGAATATGCATAGTCTTCTATTTTGTATGTATCTTCACATTTTTATATGTAATCAGATATTTGCATTTTGAACTATGTTTCTTGACAGAAGCCCAAAAAAGTAGTGTGTAAAATACACAATCTATACTACAAGGTTACTAGCAGAATTGAAAATAATTTTTCAAGTTACAGGTCCTCATGAACATGTTTGAGATGTTGCAAAGTATTAAACACAGTTCACCTGTGTTTCCAGCCCTCTGAAACATTGAGCAGGTAGATTCTGTTCTATATTTTATTCACCCCGCATGATGCCAGGAGGTATCACCACTTCCCTAGAGCTCTGGCATGTTCTCAATTCAGTGTTCTGACCTTAATGAAGGGACTGCTTGGTAACTGTGTTGCTTATTCTTCCACTGAAATAACTATTAGAAGATATGTATCTGTGGATCATATAGATTATGTAAGTACTAAAACAATTTAAAAAATTGAGAGACTTACAGAAAAATAGGAATATGTTATTTTAATTAAGCAAAAACAGAGTTATAATCACTCTTTCTAAAAATAAAATTAGACTCTTTATCAATCCTTAACATCTGCATTTAATATTTTCTTCTAAACAAAAATACAGATGTGATTATGTAGCAAATTACAGTCTTTGACAACGTATAGTATTTATGTTCTCTTACACTTATTTAATTCTAATTTGGTCATTAATACTTGATTCATTACTGCAACATGTTACTTGTAGTAAAAGTGCCACAATTGAACTATAAACATGACATTGCCATCTTAAAACTGCTTTGCTATAAACTGTAGAGAATATACAGAGTTACAAAGTCATTGTGTTTTTATCAAAATATACAAACCCCCCCAAACCTAACACAAGCTAACAATATTCTTCTTATGAACTATACAGTTATATAAAATATTTGTAAAATTATCTTTGTATTTATAAATATTCTACCTTATTTGCTTTGGTCTATATTTATCACCATACAAGTCCACTTAGAAGAAATCTTTTGTGTACTTTCTTTGAAACATCATTACACTTTCCTGTGTTTATTATTCTATTTTCCTTATTTAAATGGAACCAAAGCTGCCATGAAACCAGAATTTCTTGAAGGGCTCATAGCATTCACCAGTGATAGAACAAGTAAGTGGACAGTATTATTACTTCAATCAATACTGTATTAACATTTCAACTGTAGTTTTATTGTACCCAAGCTATAGTTTCTTTTAAAATACTCAAGAAGACAAAGCTAAGTAACAAACTGTGAACCATCACGGAGAATGAAGTCAAGAATCACTAACCCTTGTCATGACCTAACTTTTTAACACTCCACAGAGATGAACATACATGACTATCAGAAATGCAGATACGGTACAACAGAGCCCTATCATATAAAATGCAACTTGCAGACATACACCCGCTTGGACTTTTTTAAACATCTCAGTTAAAATGAATCACACTTCCACAAAGCGGTATTAACTGGAATATTTTGGTGCTGTCTTTCAGAAGCCTGTTCTCCCAGTTCTTAGTGAACTGTGCAGCTGCAGGGCTCACCATAACCCTTTGGTGTGGCATGGTGAGGAAGGCAGGAAGGCTGACATTCCTTCCTCCAGCAGCCCGCTCCTGGCCTGTCTCTGCTGTGGCCAAGGGACACGGCTGAATGGTTGGTGGGATCACTAAGAAGGGACATCTGAAGGTTAAATGTTGCATTTAAGGCATGGAGATGACAGGGAATCTCACAAACTGGCCCTATACTTGTTTATACACAGGGATAGCCTCAGGGATATATATGGAAGCAAGAGACTTATTTACCTACTGCTCTCAAACTCAAAGTATTTACGGGGAGTTGCTCAATTGTTTGTGTCCAGTCATTATTCCAGGATACGGAGGGAAACTCTATCTATACATCCTTCTGTTGAGAAGAACTATATTTCTAAAAGACAAGAGTTGCAGACCCACCAGGAGATGGACATTTCTGTACAGGATTTCAGTTTCATGAGAACAATTTTCTTTAGACCGATGCACCTGAAGAGCTCACCAGACCACTGACATGGGGATTTATGCAGTTTGGAAGACTGGCTATAGCAAGTTCCACTGAACTTTTATTAAATGTCTCAGAGATATATAAATCTGGAACACTTCTCACACCAGCACTCAGACTTAACATTATTATGGTAACTACAAAACTGAATATGGAAAGGAAAAGAGTAGTTTAAACTCCTGAATATGTTTTGTAAAGGCTGAGTTACAGAAAAGCATGGCAGAACTCAAATGTAATTCAGTACACCCAAGCCCATGAAACACTTCCCACCTTCACTTTGGAATACACAAGATTACAATTATTTCCTTTATAAACACATAACTTTTGTTTAAAAAAAAAAGCAATATATGGTTTCTGCAGCAAAAATTCCTTCTACAGAATACACCATGAACCTACTTATTTCTTTTGCTTCGAACAATTCTGACTCAAAACCAGAACTGTGTAATAGTTCAGTGACTAGTTTCTTGTAATGTTAAGTAGAAGGGTTTGGGTTGGCCATTTTTCTTTCTCTCTATGCTAGAGTCTGTTGTGGCAGAACTATTTTGGGTGTTCCAAATTAAATCTGTATTATTGCAAATACTAGTTTTTCTGTTTTATTTTTTCTTTTGCATATATTGACACACATTTAGATGAAGAAATTTGACCTTACTGATACATTTCCCCATTCAATACATCTTTATCTTCTCCCATATATAGTTTTGGATTTTTCTTCTCTTTTGCACAATTCCCACTCAGAGTATAACTTGTGGAGTTACATTTTGTGTACTTTTTACTTCACTTCCTTTTGAGCCAAGGAAATGTGGATTTTCCACAAGTTTAGTGCTTTCATTGCAAAACTGTTCTTTTTTATCTTGTGTGCCTGGACTTTTGAATAGATGTTTCTTCTGGTGCATTCCCAGAGCAGCTGCAGTCTTGCAAATTTTGGGGCACTGAAAGCAAGCGTACCCTTTTCCATTATGTTCACGTACATGCCTTTGCTCATGGTTCCTTTTGGTAGAAAGATACAAGAAGCTCTGAAAGCAAAACTGACAGTGGTAGCGTTTTTCTCCAGTATGAATTCTCTCATGTATTTTGAGTGTTTCATTTAAAGTGAATGCCTTGTTACAGTATTGGCAGACAAAATCTTTGACACCCAGGTGAATGCGTTCGTGTTTCTGTAGATTACCAGGAACTGAGAAACATTTACCGCAGGTTTTGCAAGTGTAGGGCTTTTCCCCAGTGTGACACCTCATATGCATTTTTAAAGTGGATGGACTTTGAAATTGTTTTTGGCATAACTCACAAACGTAAGGCTTTGAAGCAGCTACATGCCAGTGTACGTGTTCTTGAGCTCCTGCTGTGGAAGACTGGTCTCTTTCACAGAGCTCACAATGAAGATTAGGCATTTCTGTGTTCTCCTCCTGGCTGACCACCTTTTCCTCAGGAGCATTCCTGAGCGCATACTCTCGACTGCATGTGTCATGGCTTTCCATACCAGTGTTCTTGCTTCCATGCTTTTTCCTCCACTTTGTCTTTTTCATTTTTCTTAGCTGTTTGGATTTCTTTTTTGGTTTATAGTTATAATAAGGTCTCCAAGGTTTATCACTGGAGTCCTGGTCACTAACATCATCACACATTTCTGTCAGCTCCAGGCATTCTGAGCTGTAGAGTCTAGACGGGCTTTTTTCCTTTACCTCCATTTCTGGTTCTTCAATGAGATTGTCCTGTTTGGACTCGTGTTTGGATTTTCGGCCCCTTTTACAAAACAGCTTAGATCCTAATATATGTCTTTTTACAATGGCTTCGTTACCGATTTTCACTGTTATCTGACAAAGAGGCGCGACATTGCTGTCAGCAGATGTTCCAGGTAAGGCAGGCTTTGCAATGTATGTTTCAGTTTTACTGGACTCTTGGACAGTATTTGTAGTTTTGCTACATGAACCTTCAGATCCTGTCATGTGCTGCATATCCTCAGTGGCTTCTGCTCTGTTGTACAGCAGTGTTTTCTTTTTCTCCTTAATAGTTTTTGGTTTTGTAATGCACTTCCCATAATTATCTGACCCATACTTACAGTCATCACTTACTGACTGACTGGATAGATTATTTGAAGATTCTGTCTTACTGTTTTCTATGGAAGTGACTGTTTTACTGTGCATTATTACTGATGAAACTCTGCTACTGTGCATAATAACAGAGGGTGCAGAACTGCTGTAACTGATGACAGAGGTTGAATTTTCGTTCATGTTAGCTGAAGACACAACTGAGGAATCACACTCCTGCGAACCTAAGTCATTTGCAGCAGTGGAAACTCTTTTTTCAGCTGGGAAAATGTCCCTCTGCAGGTCAGAATTTAAGATACCTACTCCCCCAGAGAAAGAATTCTGAGTATTTGTGGAAGATGCTGTATCATTACATGAAGATGTATCCAAGGCCAGAGTTCTGTTGTTTGATATCATACTATGTTGAAAATTCAGCGGTGGTAGCTCAGAGCTAAGAGAACTTGGAATGAAACAGTTAGCAGAAGCAGTTTCGTTAGCCTGGGTACTTGTTGGAACATTTTCATAGGAATTTCGGTAGGATTTGTAAGGCAGTCGCCTGCATTTCATAGGTAAGAGTCGATACAGTTTGTATGGGTACATACTTGGTTTTAAACCCCCATTGGCCGTCTTTTTATTTACTGAGAGGCGATGATCAATTGCATGGAAAGACTTCTGGTGATTTTTCAGTATATAGTAAGTCATGAAGGTCTCCAGACAGAAAATGCACTGGTAGCGCCTCTCTCCAGTGTGCCAGATCTCATGTCGGGTGCGGTACTCAGCCAGCGCAAAGACTTTATTGCAGTAGTGACAAGGGTATGTTCTTCTCCAGGAATGCACATTTGCATGTCTTCGAAGGCTGGACAATGTGACATAACTACGCTTGCAAACAACACAAGTATATAATATCTGCCCATCAACGACTTTAACCAAATGATCCGTTTCTGGTAAAGTGCAGTTTGCATTAGAACAATCAGTGATGCTGTTTTCAGACAACAGAGGCTCTGTGTTTGCACAGGAGCTTCCATTCCGTCCCTCTGTAGCAGTACAGTTATCTGCAAAATTTTGTTCATTTCCATTGTGAGCCGGCAAGTTACTTGATCTCATGCAGACTTGTTCATGACTTTCCAGTATATTCAGATTTGCAAATTGTTTGCTGCAGTATTTGCATATGAAAGTTTCCTGATGCTCTGAATGGAGCTGAAGGTGAGCAGTGAGTAACACCCGGTCATTGAATGATTTTGCACAATAGTTACAACTGTAAACAGGTGGAGTGACACTCGCCTCAGATGCAGAGACATTAGCAGAAGTGTTTTCCTCTTCTCTGGATACATGCAAATCTCCTGCTTTATTTTGAGATTTTGGAAAGGAAGTAACTGTCTGATCAGTAACTGCTTTGTGCTGGGCTTCTGCAGTGGTTACGGCAGAGGCTGGTACTTTTGCTACAGCCAAACCAGTACCATGGGGCTTAAAGCCTGACTTAGGAGTACTACCTGCTTGTTTTCCCTGCTGAATGACTGGGGTGGCTTGGTGATTTTCATAGCGGTCCTCACCCACCTGGTATGAAGGGCTGCTGTCCTGGTCAACAAAAGGCGCTCCTTGTGAAGTATCTCCCCCAGAAGAAACTGCATAGGAGTGTTCAGCCAAGGTACTGGCTGGCTCAGCATCTTTGCACACATTGCTTCTGTCAAGGCCGATGTTGGGAGCTTGTATTGTATCAGATACCTTTTTAAAGCTGGCCCTCAAATCAAGGGGAGAAAACAAATTGTTTTCTGTTTCAAAAATTGAGAATGCATTTGTAATTCGTGGTCCATTTGTCACAGCAGAATCTTCATGTCGCTTTTCATGTTTTTCCTCTTTGACAGTCCCTTTTTCATTAACACAGTATGAATAGGGACAGGGGGAACTTGAAAAATTTACATCTGTAAGTTCTTCTAGAAATGATATTCCCAGTTTTTTCCCTGCAGCTGCAAGGTCCGTTACAGTTTCCTGCCTCTTAACAACTACTGTGGAACTGTAGATGTAATTCAGTATCTCTGTAAACACTTCAGCTTTGAGATCATCTAATTCCAGCACGTGACCTGAAATACAGATAGTACGACTCCAAAAAATGTTTTTGAAGTAAAGGCTTGAAGCTGCCAGCACATTACTATGGGCTTTAAATTTGGTGTCTTCCACGATTATGGTGACATCGCATAAAATACCCCGAATGCGCTGTTCATTTAAAATGGAAAGTACAGTGTCACTGTGGAAGTCGTCCTTGAGATCCTTTGAATGGGACATGACTGTCATCTACAAGAGAAAAAAAGTAAATTAGAAGGCATTTCTTGTCCATTTCAGTTACACATTAAGTTTATAGTTCTATATTATTTTTATATATTTTTTAGTTTATCAACTTTTAAAGTTTAAGAATGAGTACAATTTTGTCATAATGTTTCAGGTTTAAGTCATCTTATATTCTCTGGTGCCAACACTACTGCAGGAAATGCCTGTCCAGATCAAGGAGGTAGGAGCACCAGTAGCTGCTCAGCGGGAGCCAGAGGACCCCTCCCACTCCCTCCCGGGTTGAACCTGCAGTCTATCCTGTGCCTTTCACTGGGCATGCAGCCGATGCCTTTTGCTATGCCAGCGGGTGCAGCTGCCAAGGGTCACCCCGAAGGACTCCCTGAAGCCTGGATGGAATTCCCCAGCATGCCACGGAGGGACCTGGCACAACGGAAGAGGAAGGCTGCGCTGTGGAGGTTCTGTGCAGAGCGAGGACTTTGCTTTCTGGGTTGTTTGTCACACACTGACTTCACAACACAGCTGCATCTGACCTCCTTACTAAGCTCGTATTTAAATCACAGCCAAGACAGTCTCAGTTTCAGGGTAAAGCTTTATAAGCAAATGAATGCACAAGGAACACAATTTGGTAGACAACAGTGAAGTACCTGTAACACTGTTTATGTGAACAGATTTTTTTTTTGAATACTGATTGAATTCACTCAATAATTTACACTACTTTAAAATTACTGAAAGGTAACGATAGTTCAGATTTACTGTTCACACTTTATAATTACATAGTATGTTCTTAATTTCTTTCAAATAGTAAGATTTAATTGCAATAACAAGTACCATTAAATAACTGCTAATATATAATAATGAGGTTTAATGCTGACAAAAACTATTTAGATTAGCCAGGTTGTTACTATATGAATATACTGGTTCATTCCATTGAGAAAAAATATGCAAAATATGATTGAAAAATACTCTGAAAAAAATGGATTAATTTGCCAGTTGAATTTGAATTTTGACAATTTTCGCCAACTGAATTTTGTATCTGGTGAAAATCTGTCTTCACATGATGGTTTTTCTCAAATTCAGATCTGTACCACATAATGAGGTTTCTTCTTTTTTTCACCATGTCTGGAGTAGTGTTTTGAACTACTACTGTCCATTTCTGACTTCAAGTCATGAAGAAATAGTTTTGCTAGTGGAACTTACCAATCACTACAGTAAAAAAAAAATCACACTTCTTAAAGATCCTTTTCTTTAAACTTATGGAAGTAAAATGCACCTTAAAGAATACTACTGACAGAAATTTTGTGAGACAGGCTAAAATATTACAACACTCTAAGTTAGGATTTACCTTCTAAACACACATCTGCTGCTCCAAACTTTAATTTTCAGCTTTAAAAATTTTACGATGACCTTTACCCTCAAATACTTTATGTTAATAATGCCAATATATAAGATGGGTTTGATTCAAATGGCAAAATAAAGGTTTGACCCATATTCACTAGGCAAACAGCACTGGCCATTTAGAACACACTGGCTCATTCACCCAAAATATCGGGAAGTAATCTGTTCTGGAAAATAGGATCTTTATCAAGGAGTTAAGTAATACAAGTCATACACCCCTGCTCTAACTTATCTAATTACACTTAGGACACTTTTATCACAAATCCACAAACTACTTCCCTGCAAATCAAACTACACAAAAAGTAGCAGCAACTTTACAGTGAAGACAAACCCACCATACTATGAACAAGACTGTAATTTGGTACATTACATATTAAGCTTGGAAGTAAAATTTTTACCTTGCAGCATGGCCACTGCTTCTATCAGGAAAGGTGTTGTATATGCAATAGTCAAAATTTCTAATAGACTTTGATGGCTGCGAATTTTCAATGCACAGAATTCAGAACAAAACTGTGATTCACAAAAAGTACCTCTAATGTTTCCCATGATATGCCATGAATGTCAACAAATGCATTCATCAGTATAATGGTGATAGAAACATACATGAATATTATTTTGATTATTTGATCACTCTCAGCAGCTGTAAATCTAGATGCAATGTTTTGTGCCTTGAAATCTTAAAATCATAGTTTATGATGGGTTTGTTTATGACACTAATTTGGCTTAAAATAAGGGATATTTACTCATTTGGAATGGCAACCTGAAATTCACAGTGGTTAGACACAGTTATCTGCTTTGGTTGGATATCTGAAAACTCAGATGTAAATGTAGATAGTTTCTGGCATATTGAGTCTACAGAAAGCATGCTGACAATTCTTTTCTTCCAGCAAGCAGCCACTATTCCATAATTGATTCCTTTTTCTCATTGACAATGTCAGAGATTACATCTGACTTTCTCATGTGATATGGTATTAGAAACCAACTGTCAGACATCAAAAACATTTCACAACAGGAGCTATTGATAGGGTTATTTCCTAAGTATAGGAAATAAATGATGTCAACTCTACCTCCCAGTGAACTGCCCCACAGGAACGTGCCTGTGTTTTTTCTGTTTCTTTATTGGAGACAGCTGGTTTTAGTTCAAAGACACATCATCTGACAGACTGTTTGCTAAGTGTATCAGACTGCTAATGCCATGCTGAGAGGCATACAAACCCAAGTGGGTTTAGTACAAGTCTTATTATTCAACAAATTACCTTAAAATTTATCTTCCTAAGGACAAAAGTGAGTATTTTAAATTTCTACTTGCCATGTACATTAATTGCCAGCTTTTGCAGCCCTGGACAATTTGGTATGCTCAGTAAAATACTAAACTAGATTCCTTGTGTCAACATTGTAGAAATGATCATTTGCTATTTGGTAATTTAATTTTTTTTCTGTGTGCTAAACTATAAGCTAGATATCTCATTGGAAAGTTATACAGAAAAATTCCAGAGCAAATCAGTTTTCAGAGCCAACACTTTTTCCTTCTTCATCTCAACCTACACATACCTCAAATAGTCAATTTATTCATGTCTGTAATGATTCTCTACTGCCTTCTATTTCACCTGTCCTGCTTCTAGCATTTGTAAAAACATGCCTGAAATGCTATAAAATCAAAATGCCCTACCTAGCACACACATATAAATGGAGTATTTTAGGAATATTTTACATTCCATTTGCAGTTCATACTTTAAATGAAAACCTACTCTTCACTTTCCAAGGGAGCACTACCAAGAACCAAGATACATGGAGATCAAAATTTTCCGATGTGTTGCTGTTCAATATTTTTCATTAAAACACTGGAAAGTCCATTCAGAATGTAACTATTCTTCTGTATGATTTTTATTACAGTTACAGAAGAAAATTTAGTTTCATTTGTAAATTTTTCCCAAAACATATATAAATACCATTTGACCTATTAAAGGGCAACAAAACTCCTCAGACAACTGTTATGAATGAAGTTCTGTATGTCTAATTTAATAAACAACAAAATTGAATTTAGCAGCAATTTTAATTGAACAGCAATTACAAAAAATTTGGCAGTGATTAACTAAGTATGATTAAGGTTCAGATAAAAGCATAAGCAAAACCAATTGGGGTACGGGGAGGGCTTCTCACCCTGCCTCACATATGAAACAGAGTAATCCAAACTACACTTATGTACTGTATGCTAATACACAGTCATCAATATTTCCTGTCAACCTCCTCCTATTTTTGATTCTTAAAATCTACATCACTATACTGCATTGCACGTGCTCCACTTGTTGTTAGGGGGGTCTCCTGGCTTTTTGGGGGTCTTGTTTCCGAGGACGGCTCACTGTCATCATCGCTGTCCTCTGAATAACCTTACAGGTTGCACATGTGCACTAAGCTTTGTGTTATGTAAGTCAGCATTATGTTCCAAACATAAACTTATATTTCATAGATAAAACCACAACTTAGATTCTATACCTGGAATCATCCCAATTTCATCCATCTCAAGGACGATTTCTTTGTTTTTCCCAAGGCCGATTCTGTTTTGGGATCTTGCTTATCTCAGAACTACATCCTGTATCTTATTTTCACGTGAACATCTGCAAAGGGGCCCATCTGGTTTCTGACACTAATTTCCTTTATTATTTTATAAAAGTTATTTTCTAAAATATTGATATAGTTACAATTTAGCATGAATCATATCCATTTATCACATAACTAATCCCTTTTTTTACACAAATCTGTCTGTTAATTTCATACTTTTTACTCTTAATCCAGACATAAATAATTTCTTAGGAATCTGGACAGTACCTTTGTAGCATTTCCTAATGGTCTTTGGTACCCTATGAATAACTTCAGGTTCCGAACAGCAGAATTTTTGATTGGGGGTTGCAGTACTATTTGCAGATTTTCTGCAAAAACAGTAATAGACTTAACCTGTCCTTAAAAGCTGTTGGAATCCCTTGGAAAAATAAGATTTAAATATTCATCTGAAACTTAAGTGTAATGGTCAGTAGGTTTATTAAATTATAACAGTACCTTTTCTGACATCAACAGAACACCACTCCAGGACAACAGTCACAAATGAAAATAAGTGATATTAAAAATTAACGTCAAGATCAGAGATTGATGAATCCAAACACCAATTTGACTACTTATGCCTCACAGATGACACTGCTAATTATAAATAGAGAAGCCAGCTCTACGTGGACACAGCTGAGAGTAGAAGCTACTGTTAATTTTTATATTAACATTACTGTGAAGTCAACAAAGAAGTCACAAGAAGTTGTACTGGCCCATGAATACGAAATACAAATTTTTTACTACCAAAGAGAACTATTACTATCTAAGAATATTCTTTTAATGTCTGCTAATCTTTTGAAATCCACTGCCAGACAAGTGTACCCCATTACCTATGAGATTATTCTATTCCACTTCAGTCAGCTAAATTTGAAAGACAAGCTAGTGGCGTAACAAAAAACTCCAAAGCATTAGGGGCAGTTGCTAATACCTGGGCAAAATCAAAACCAGCATGATAAATTATGAACTGTAGTAAGAATTCTTCCTGTTTTCTTACTCCATAGATTTCTACTGTGATTTTAAAGTGCTAATATATTCTGTACTAACCAAAAGGACACTACAGAAATATCTTCATTCCACATCTTCCTTATGTTCAGTTTCACCTCACTCTGTAAAGATGCTCTGAAGTCTCTGTTTTGTTTCCAGCTGGCTTCCCCAGCTGAAGAGGAACATCCACCTGTAGCTTGTCTCCTAAAGTATGCTGGCTTTGGTCTAGAGCCGAAATGGAGCCAGGCATCACCAATAAACAAAAACCCCCAAACAAGTACATCCCTCCACCCACGCACACATCGCACCAGCTTTGATCCTGGCTTACCTGGAAACTTACTGTCCAACCAGCACTGCTGCGGTGACTGCCCAGTTTTTTATGGAATCATTTCACCAGTCCCATGTCAGCAGCAGGGCTGCCTGGATCAGGGTGCTGCAGCCTCCCTGCAACTTTGGGCATGCAGGGCCGCGTTCATGGTGGCTAATGATGTTAATGGTGTCTAATGACTTTCAGTAGCTCGCAGGACCGCGTAGCTTAGTGCTCACTACAAAGCTACACGTTACTTCTTCAACTGCATTGAGAGACTTTCTCTTTGGACTATCGCTACTCACATCCTTCCTTCCCTGTTGCTACAGAAGAGCATTACTTTAAATGTTTTTTTCAGCTTCGCGCTTTCCTATTTTAATTCACACAGCTGGGTGGGGTGGGGTGATGGAATATGCCCTAAGAGTATGTCAGTGCTAACAGAGCTCTGACGCCCCGCGACGAAGCAATCTCTCAGAGCTGTGACCCTTTCCCACTACTAGCATCCCAACCTCAATTCTCTCACTGCCCGCTTTGCGCTTCCCGTGACCTCTCCCACCGCACGAACAGTTCGTGCGGCCTCGGCAGCGCCTCGCTCGGACACGCAGGACGAGCCCGTGCCCGGGCGCTCCGTGGCTGCTCCGTTCCCACCGCCACGGCCCTTCCCGCCGCG
>VWZP01005658.1:1830141-1885908 GCA_013396995.1 Dicaeum eximium | reverse complement strand
ACACACACACACACACATATATATATATATATATAATTTGAGCTGTTGGGAATTCACAGTCCCATTAGTTCATTGTGTCTTAAAAACATTCTTCAGAAAAAGTAATTCTTTCTAAGGCTGTCTTGCAAGATTTTACATAATCATTCTAATGTTTCATGCAAAGAAAATGGAGGCACCGGTGCTGCAGTCAGACCTGTAAATGCACTACGGTGATACCTGGGAGAAGTCAGACAAGATCCATTTGCTCTGCAGCCCTGGTTCCAGGGTGTAATCCCCAACACCAGTGATGTACTTTAGGAATAGTGAGCTTGCTGGAGTATATATACCAATTCCTATTAAACATGTCAATTATTGCAATCACAGCACACAGATACTGTGTTCTTTTAGAAGACTTCCAAGTAGTTTAGTAATGGATTATTTCTCATATGGTAAAACTGCAAGATCTAGAGAAAATTTTCAGCAAATCTCTTTAAAATGTATAAAACAGTTCCAAAGTTACTGAAATGATGGTGTTGAGATGCTTTGCAGAAGTCTGATAATCTCACTTCTGAAACTTGTGGCATATGGTATTCTTTCTGTAAGAGTATTTAATGAACAAAATGTGCCAATATTCCTCTCTAGCCAAGCAGTTTCTGTCCTTAAGCAACAGCAGAAAACAACATATAGAGCATTACTCAGTCTTGCAAATTCCTCATAAGCAACAGGAGTTTGGCCAGGATTTGACTGGTTTCTGTCTCAGTGCCTAGACCAGCCTATCCCTGAGAAAAACACTAGGATAGACTGTCATCTTCACTGCTCTCCCTGCTGAGGTGAGAGCATCCAGGGGTGCTGCTGAGAAGGAAACACAGCTCCTCTGCACCCTCAGGCAGGCCAGCCCTTCACTCAGGAGTGGGGCACAGCAAAGACCCAGCAGCCCAGAGTGACTTCAGCTCCGCTCTGTGGTCCATGAGCAAGGGAAAGAGTTCATGTGCAACCCTTTTCCTCTTATTCAGCATCAAGTGGAGGGAGAAGGAGCCCAGTTACAGCACCTGCAGCAGGCCCCTGCCCTTCCAAGTTGGGTGGAGAGCAGAGAAACCTGGGACAGCTCACTCGGCTCTCAAACTGTGTGAGCTGTGCACGTGCACCGAACCAAGTCTCTCTGCAACAATTGCTGCCTTCTTAAAATTTAGGCAGGGCCTAATCAGAGTCCCATTAACACTAAACAGGACACATACATGCAATTTTTAAAGGTGTAACTCCATTGTTTTCTCTTTCACCAGTCTAAAAAAGAAAATGAAGCAACAACAATAATACAAATCCAAATTCTTCTCTTGCACAAAATACAAAAGCTTATGTTGTACTGCTACTAAGAATCAGTTGACTTTACATCTTACTGTCTCTGAACAATCTTATTATTTTCCATTTAAGTATTTCTTTTTTTATGTGCTGCTGGAAGGCATTTTCTAGCTGCCTACACTTGTAGGACATATCAGTCTTTAGCTAACAGAGATCAGTTGCAAACATGAAGCTATATTTACAGGCAGAGTGACAACAGATATTCTTCTGTTGATGACTGTTGTCAAATGTAGTGATTAATATATTTGAATAGCTTTAAACGAAAGAAGCAAACTAAACATTCAGATTTTGTTCATTCAGAGCAATTACTATGTGGTATTCTGTTGTCTGTTCTGTTATCAGAAAGGTAAGATAAAAGTAGTTGAATTCAGTCTCCATTTTCCAATTTTCTGAGGAAGCATCATTTGAATATGGGAGCCAGCATCCACAATGCAGGCTCGGGGGTGCTGTTCTTTGGGTGAGGTATGTGGGGGGCCAGGCCAGTGCATTTGTTCTTGTCCTTTACTACAGCTGATGTAGCAAATCATGATGGACTGGAAATAGAGTTCAATCCCTGCCCCTGCAAGCACCTCATTCAGCTGGGCTGCCAGATGGCTGGACACAGCCATTTTGGAAAGCAGAACTGGACTTCAAGCTGTTAATTGGCCACCACTAGCCTCCACTATTCCTTTAAATATTTCTGATTTTGCTGTTGTTTTGGTAAACCAAAACCAACATACAAGATAGCTATTGCTCTCAGTCATCACTTCAGTGCAGCCAATATTGTGACAATGTAGCACATACTCAAGAACTCTTTATGCTCTGTTTTGTGCTGACCAACGGGGCCCAGCCTAAGCTGTACTCCTCCTTTTGCATCCTACTGCATGTTTCCAAACTAAAGGCTAAAGCAGGGCCTCTGCTCATGCAGTGGAGAAGGACTGTAGCAAAATCAGACAGCCCTGGCAGCACAAAGAAAACTGTGATGGCTGCAGCTCTGGTTTGTGCTGCTTGCTCTGCCACCAACGTGAACTGCTCAGATCTGAGCTCAGCTCAGGTGGGGGACAGCAGCACCAGCAACAACAACAACTGCTGCTACTACTACTACTACTACTACTACTACTACTACTACTACTACTACTACTACTACTACTACTACTACTACTAAAACCCTAACAGTTGGCTTGCCTGTCCCTAATAATTTCCCAAACTCTTATTCACTCAAAAGCCTTAATAGTAGCATGTGATAGTACATAACCACATTGTTTATGGTTCAGGATCATGAAAAGATTCATGTGGCAGTGTTTATCTGAAATTAATACCAGATTCTGGTATTGATTCTCAACTTGGCTGTTGAGAGTTAGGGAAATGTTGAACATTATCAGGATAATCTCCATTTCCAAAATCTGATTGTTATGTATGAAGTCTACTCTCTTACTAAGTACTCAAAAAAAAGTAAATAGGAATATTTTAATTTATTTCAAGGCAAATTTAATGAGGCTACTTGTCACCTAAGCAACTTCTCAGATTACACCCACTGAATTTAAACCCAAGATTTGCGGATTCCTATTTTAGACTTATTTCTTCAAAATATATAATTTGGGGATAACCCAAAGGGTTGGATACCCTTTTCATTTTATATATAAATTAATACTTCAAGAAGAAAGGCCAAAAATAACCTGTACATAAACTTGCTGAAGTCAGTAGACAAATTTCTCAGAATTGATCTTATTTATCTAAGCTTCTTTTTAATCCGGGACTGAACACTTGCACCGAAAGTGTAAGTGCTGCCTAAATGATACACACACATAAATGATACATCCAGATATTATTCCAAAAGTCCATGATCAACTGTCATTTTGACTTCCACAACTGTTTCTCGACCCCTGCCTTCTCCTCTTGTCTGGCAGAAGACAACACTTGGGTCATATCTCTTTGCCTGGCGACGTTAGATAGAACCAGAGTGCTACAAGCAACACCAGCTTCATTTTTATTTAGTGGCTTTAGTTTGAAGCTGTGTAAAGCAATATGATCATGCTTGCTTTTGAATGCTGGTGCAAGATTTAAATTGAAAATGCCTGAGCATTTCTGAAAGACACCCTTACCCCTGATTTACATCTGTACTTATAGCAGTGCTATAAGTATTCAGAATCCTAGAGGAAGGTTTCCATTTGCAGACCAGGCCTACCATGCCAATTTTACCCAGCTATTGCAAGCCAAATTTAAAGTGCAATAATAAAAAGTCACAAGAGATACTTCCATTGAAAACATGAGGGGTTTTGGTTAAAATCTTTGATTATTAGGAATCCACACTGGGCCACACATGCCCAGAAATCTTTTTATGTGGTGATTTTTAAGATGCATGCATTAATGTGAGCACATGGTATGTAAATGCATTGAGCTGCTTAATAAGCATTCACTGACACACATCTGCAGCTTTGCTAATGTACCTTTTATTCCTATGTGGTTGTCAAGGAAACAGGTTATGGCCCAGTATTCTGTCTAAAATGTACTGAGCAAGTGTTCTATGATAATTTACTTAAAATAGGTACAACTTAGGTTTCATAGCTCATTGCTTCTGTAAATGCAGGTAACCTGAATTTATCTAATTGTAATGTTTCACTGATTAGTTTAAACCACTGATGCCATTTTATTGTCTCTGAAAATCCATTAAATTTTCTGTGTCACACAATATTGCATATTAAAAGTAAATTTAATTACAGAAAACATTTTTGATATATTCTAGGAATTGAAGAAGGGTTTATGGCTTGTGGGGTTGTGTTTTTTTCATTTTTAAAAAAATCTTATTCCTTACCGTACATTCTGCCTGGTGACCTTAATTACTAATTTCAATTTAGAGATACCACAGCGAGAATGACTCTGATGCAACAAAGCATTTCCTACCAAAATTTGTGGAAATAATACCACTGAAATCAGTGGGATTTCTCCTTTTCTTATACCCTTTGGTACCAAGGACCACATTAAAAATCAATGAATTACTCAGAATTTCACTGATTCTTTCATTCAGTACATCTTAAATCTAAAGCACAGATACCAGCCATACTTACACTAACCAAGATTATTATTGGACATTGACAGTAAGGAAAAAGGAAACTGCTAATATTTGAAAAAGCTGTGCAAAATATGAACTGTTATTTTGAAATATCTTTTGTGATTATTTATCACAATACTATACCTACATCTACAAACTGCTCTTTCAGCTCATGAATCAAGAGGCTTTTTACTGTCTCTGATTAATGTCACGTATAAAGGTAGAGATTCTATGAACTGTACCCAGCTTAACCAACACAACAGTGTCAGAAACAGGCACTGGCACTGAGAGTTCCTCTGCCTTTCCTGTGTGGCACAGGTTTGTAATGAACACTAGTGACTGGGATCCAGAGCTGACATTCTGGCATGCTCAGGAGGTTTATGTGCATACGAATATGTTTGGTTTGTACAGATCACTGGAGGCTGTAACAACCTGTTTCAAAAACTATTCTGTCTGATTTTGTTTGTCCAACCTCTATGGCAATAGAAATCCAGTATGAACTGGTAAAATCCAGCAATATTGAATGAGAATAGAGCAGACTCTAGATGTGGAACCATAGTGAGAACAAACCTTAAATTATTGTAATAAATTATAAATTAACAGAAAATATACCCAGGTAATGTAGTGGTGATGGTGTTAAATAATTTAGCTCTATTTCTATGTGAGATTATCCCACCAACTTACCCACCTAAAATCAGGTTGTTCTTCTGTTAGAGTCTTTTAAAAGTGGTATTGACAGGTATTTTCAGCAAAACCATCTCAGTAATTTTGTGAACTGTGTGGCTACAGTGTATCAGCCTGCAAAGGGAAAAATCCAAATTTAATGACTGAATTATTAGATGAGTACTAATTTCCACATACATTGTGTAATTCATCAGAATTTTCCCTGGGGTGCTGTAGGGCTCCAAATCTACATCTGGGAATTTTAGAACACACCAGCAATAAGTTAGTAGCATTAACCAAACTTCTACTGCATTGTTTTATTATGGGTTAACCTGTGTTGTGCAGACCGGACATAATGATGTGTTCTAGACAGAAATGTAAGGATGTTTTCAATTTTAAAGTAATTATTTTGAAAGACATTTTCTTTCTCCTCTTTCTCTTCCACCGCTCTTCTTTTGATCTCTCTTGTCAGATATCACCACAGTATCTGTGATAATGACATTTCTAGGCAGCTCTTGTTCTCTGGAAAACACTTCCTGTATTTCTCTGCTTAAATGATTATTCATCACTGTCAAACATCCTGATTTTATTATTATGTATCAAACATACTAATAAGGTTTTCCTGTAGCAGTATAAAAATTATGCGGAACTGGGTTTTGTTTCAAAGATACTGAAAACAATGAAATTGTTCCATAGAGAAATTGCAAAATCATGCAGATAAGGCCTTATGACTCAGCTGATAGGCATTCATGCAGCAGCAAGTATGGAGCAGCAATTAAGAATACATAGCTCCATCCTCCATTTGCAAACACCGTATGCTCTTAGCAGTAACACTGTACAGGAAATACAGGAGTTACTTTGGCTTGAAAAGGTAAGAAGGTGAGCTGATTTTTTGTTGTTGTTGTTATTGGTTTAGCCTTGTACATTTTTAGTATAGGTTAATTTGAATAAGAAATCTATAGCTCACAGCTGCCCTTAACAAAGGCCGGAATGAAAAAAAAATGCAGAAAGTCATTATTCTTACGTCAAATTCCAATAAAGGCATATTCATAAATGACCAAAATATGATAAATGGGAAGCTTAAGCATCATGTTTGGAGGAATCCAACAGTAAAAGATCCTACCAAAGCTAAAGATTTCCCAAATTTGATAATATTGGAATTCAAATACAATATTATCCATAATAAAGCCCTTTTAATATTTAGTGAAGCAATTTATGTGATAAAGCACAACAGACTCTAGATACCTCAAAAGGGTTAATTGGTACCTATTCATTACTACCAGAATCTATTTAATAGTCTGACAAATATTATCTGAACACAGCTAGTTTCCCACTGAGAGACCTGCAGTTTCAAATCAAAATGAAGTTTAGAGGCAGGAGTAAGCTTAATTAGAAATACAATTGAAAAACAAGTAGGACAGTGTCCAAGTGAATAATTTTTTTGTTTGATTTCATTTTCACTCATGCATTGTTTAGATTTTCTGGCAGAAATGGAATTTGCATGGATAAAGGAACAAATTCCACTTATAAAAAGGGTGGTTCAGTATCAACAATTAGACTTCTATGATAAAACTGACACCCCCTGACCCACAACAAAATAAACCCAAAAACACTAACAGGCCCCCCTGACAATAGCATTTGCAGGCTGTGCTGGAGGTGGGAAAAACTGCACCTGCTCCTCCATGCCCTGGTTAGCCCCCTTAGCAAAAGAATAAAATGGATGAAGTTTACAGAAGATTTTTTATGGCACCTCTGGCTATTCTGACACTCTGCATTAGCTGGATGTAAATGCCACTGAAATACATACTGCAACCCATGTATAACAGTCAAACTGGAAACAGCTTGCTAATTACTGGACTCCTCCTAAATAAAGAAATTAGTTTCTTTCGCTAGAAGAAATTACTGTTCATGGCTGCCAATGAGTTTTTCCAGACTCACGAAAGCACTTGTGTTCAGTCATATTCATTACAAGAGAACTTGCACCCCTTAACAAAGAGCAAATCTGCAAGTGGATTTAAAACAACCATAGGGAAATGTGCTCATGTAATGGAGCTACTTTTTAAAAATGCCTTGAGTGGGTATGTTTAAACACAAAGATATAATAAAAACAGTTTATTGCTAAGTGCCCCATCTTTTCTAAAGATAAGTATCAGAGGCAATAAATAGATTTGACATAGCATTTGCTCAACATTTCCTTTAAAAATAACCACACAAGAAATAAACAAAGAAATGTGCTTTCTTACTACGTTTAATGGTGCCCTCCATATTAACATTTTGGACAGGAAAATAATCAGCAGGAGCAAGCTACTGGAGATAAATCAAATTACAAAAAAACGCAGGCTTTGATACGTCACTTGAGAAATGCTGTCTATTACGTTTTCAGTTCTGCTTCTTTAGGTGGAACAGAGGAATAGTGAAGTGCATTAAATTATTCTTATAATTATGAATCTAATGGTTTTATTGTCATCATTAAGGATTTGCCTATTATGACACATGACAAGTCATATTCCTGAACAGTTATACTCTGCTCATTTGGAATGCACTGAACTGGTATATTTAGAAGTAAATGAGAATTAGTTTAATGTTACTCATACTGTCAAGGCTATTAGTGATAATTGGCTGTGCTTCTAAATACCTCCTCTGCATTCACTTTCAGTGCTGAGTCTTTTTCCACACAAAATATACTCAGTCATTTTAAAGTCAAGGACATGAAAGGAAAATGGCTTCCCTGCTGCAAAAGTCTCATTGCAGTAGTGAGAATTTCTCAAGTCACGTACAAAGGGCATCAACGAGGAGATACACTACGTTATAAGCTCAGTGGAGAAATTCAGGAACATCTGATCTGTATAGGCAGTTAGCTATGGTTTACATCATATTTACCTTTACTGGCACTGTAAAAAATATTAGCTAATAATAGAAATAAAGAATTCTAGTACTGAAATTTTGCAAAATCTATAATGTCTGCAAATTACCGCAGACCACAAGTGAGTTTATTCTCTAAGGGCTTGTTTAAGGTCTGACAGGAGTTCTTTTGCAGTATGCTTAAATACAGTTCTTTACCTGAACTTCAGAATGGGTCCACTATTTAAAGAATGGTTTATTAGCATTACTGTGGCTGAATTCAGCAAAGTTGAAAGAAGGTTTAAACCTTCTGATTCTCTACATTTGTCAGCTGCTCAATGTTTTAGTGATATTTTTATACTTGTGATGATAATAAAACTATTACTTTATATACACACAATACAAACCTTGACCTACATGCAAGACTGGGCTAAATTAAAAAAGAAACCAGGGTACGTTTCTGGGAACAACCAGTGCAAACCAGAAATAAAACAGGTTTTTGTGTGTGCAGCTTTATAGACATGGCATCGTTTAAGAAACTGATAGCCGCACGGAAACATAAAGTGAGATCACATTCTCAGTTAAAACTAAGAGGAAACAACTGTGACATTTCCTTTTGCATTGTGATATTTCTATTAAAAAGAATAAGATCTTTCTACATCTCTACCATTGAACCTTTTTAAAGGATTTGGTTGCCAAGGAAACTGGTTCTGGCCCAGTATTAATCTGAAAGAAATATATTGTAAGAGTTGGTGTAAGTTATACAGTACTCATAATTATTGTTATTCTTTATGCTCAAATTCAAGTTTTTGTACTTAAGGCTGTTAAGTTTTTATTTCATAATATTTTTGTGTGTGAAGTAAAACATATTCCAGTGAACTGATACTCAGTTTAAGCTGAAAGGGCCATCTATATCAATCTCTCTCTTTAAAGTTCTCCTACCTTTAAATAACAAGAAATACTGCAGTTTTATGTTTGTAGCCAATACTGAAAATATAAGCATTAAAGCATATTATTCTTTATTTAATATTTCGCACAAAACACAAAACCGCTTATGACAGAATTTAAATATTTTTCTTTTTTCTAATCTTCCTCAATTTTTATTTCTGCCTTTTAGCTGCAAGTTTAGTAATGCTTATAGTCAGCTTTAAAATGTAATGGAATCAATAAGGTTTTCAAAAATTCTTTTGTTGCATAAGCGTTGCCACGCCCTTAGTACATATGATTATTTTAACAGACATGATTGCTCCACTTTCACAATGGATTTTAAAAAAACAGATAAGAGTAACTGTCATGCCAACATGGGAAGCCAACGATTTAATATAGGTTTTTTTCATTAACAGTTTAGTACATTTTAAAACTGAAAGCTACATTCCAAAGCCCATTTCATGTTCTTGCAACACTGAGCAAGAAAACAGTAAAACATGCAAATCTCAACCTACCTGCATGTACCACTTAGAGCAGTGTTAACATGGCAATGCACCCAGCCATTTTTATGTAAAGCGATGGAGATAAGTTCTGTTCGTGGTCTTCTTGATAATTTTTTAGAAGCAGTTGTCAAAATTCAGATAGGAAGCAGCTTGAATAGACCGTGAGCAGGAGAACTGAGTTTATCAACAGGGAAAGCAGGAGTGGGAAAAAAAAGTCCTCATCCAAGGGTTTCCGAAACTGCAAAACAAGGTTGGTTTTTTTTTTTTTCCTCCTCCTCAGAGGGTTCAAAGCTTGAAGCTGACCACTGCAAAGGCCACTTGTCACATTTACTGAAAATCAACCTATTGATATCACAGCTGAAAATATAAACTCGACAACCAAAGCCCATTGCACAACGTGGACTGCGTAAGAGTTAAAAATAGATTTGACGTGCCTCCTACCTGCATAATAAATATGTAAGTTTCAAGTGCTTTAATTCGATATTCACATTAATTAACAATACAATATACATTATTTAAACTACAGTAAATACAAGAAGAAAAAGGGTGACACCATCTGGAAGCACAGTTTGCTTTTTTTTTTCCTTTCCAAGGGCTAATAATGTAGTTTGAATGTGATGACAAGCTAACAGCTCACCACATTGCAAATGAAAAAAGAATTCTTAAGGTGATGCTCAAATATCTAAGCCTGTAATCAAGCACAAACCAGTCTTCACTACTGCATGACATGGCACACAGACCATTTACATACTCACATTTGAGATACTAGGCACAGTATAATGAATTCAATACACAGCATGCACACAGCACAAGCAACGATAATCCTGCCTGCCATTTTAGGCTTGCAGGAGTAAGATACATACTGCAGCACAGCTCTGCTAAGGGAGGAGGCAGGGGACAGCTCACCTTAAATGCAGTATCTGATTAATGTTGTAAGTGACATTGCGTATCAGCTACAGAGTCTTGGTTCAACTGGGTGGGAGGGAACAAAGAAAATTGTCATCAACTGGTGATGCAAGATGAGCTCCAGTCACTAACACTGTTAGCAAACTCCAAATTCTACAACAATACAGTAGTAGGCATTTCAAACTCTTATCAAAATCTGCTTGTGCAATGGCTGAGTCGCCTGCCGAGGAAAACAAAACAGTCTTCTTGCTTATTGGAGAAACGCTGCATCCACTACAGCAACATCCTCTCGGTGCAGAAAGATTTCACGTCGCACATATTAAATCCTGAATGCATTTGCTGTGCTTTCTTAATTTTTAAGTTCCAGTATTAAAAAATAAAATTAAAAGCCAATGATAGCAAAAATAATATAGCTAAAGGTCCAATGTTCAGACAAATAAAACATTTCTTTTTCTCTCCTTTCTGTTTTCTCTCTTTTACAGTCCATCAAAATCCTGAGCAGTATTGACAAACCACACGAGCACCGTCTCTGACTGCATGATCAGCTGTCTGTGTCTACGCTACACCCTGTTAACCACAAGCAGTGTTAGAGCTAAATATATCTGCAATGCAGAAACAGTAGGTGATATGTGGTATACTATTCTGATTAGTTTTAACATATTTTTCTATCCTCAGATATAACAAATAAAACAAAATTTGCTGCTGATTTCTGTCAAGCATGGTATCTGTCAGACTTACAGAACATAAAAGCTATCCTAAGTACACTGACCTAGATAACACTAAGAAGACTTAAGCAGCGTGCAAGCATACTCACTGTCAAAGCAAGGAAAACGAAACAAAGATTGTCTAATCAAACTGAAAGCAACTACTCACTAGCACAGTATAAATTCCAAAATGCTACGTACTGTATATGCACATCTCATGTTATTGGAAGACGCAAAGCTCCTTTGTTTTTTTTTTCTCAGCGGCTTTTCTTAGCTACGGTTGCACAATGACATTCTGACATCATGGAGGTCAATGCAGATACTAAAGTACTGTCGTCTTTAAGAAAAAAAATTTGAAATATAAAGCCATAGCTGCAAAGATAATAATAATAATAATGATAATTAAAAATTTCAAATCACCTACTAAATGTCTTTCTGTTACCCTCTGAGATTAATAGCATGCACGTTGTTCAGCCGCATACGTTAAATTGGTATCACCCTCTGCAGAGACTGCAAGAGTAATTGTGGGAATTAGATTTTTGTAAATGTCAAAAAAGGGTTATCATCTGGGAGACTTAAAAATACAACAAAATATTTTGCATGCATCATGAAAAATATGTAAAGAGAAAAGCGTCCAAAACTGCCAATCTGATTTAAAAAAAAAGCCTAATAAGCAAAACTGGTGCTATTTTCATTGTCACTCTGTCTCCAGAGGGAGAATGAGAGAACCATGCTGCAGTTTATTGTAACCTGAGTTACCTTTCCAGAACGCTAAACATCAGGTGAGGTAAAACAAACCATAAGCTATACCTGTTTAGAGAGCAAAATCCCCCCCCACTGTGTCGGTGACTTCTCTTGGCTTTATCTCTCTACCTGCAAATACCGCAAGATGATAACCAGCACAAGAACAGAACTGTGAAGATTACAGTGTTAGCTCTAAAAATGTTCCACTGAAAGATTTCTTTAGGTAACCATTGTTTACCATATATATAAGTAAATCTAGGTGGTTTCTGCCCAAATGCAGAAATAAACAGCTCCTTGTGAGGCTAGATTTGTCCAGAGAAGCGCTAGCTTTCATTTGACCTGCCAGTATGGCTGAGGAGGAAGCAGCCAAAATTTCAAACATGTATTCTTTCCCTAGGAACCTGTGTACCTGATGATTTATTCTTTTTCTCCAAAAGAGCACCTATTTTTAAAAGTGAAGACTAATACCAAGTGTTGTATTAAATCAAAAAATGTTGCCCGGCAAAAACTAGACTGCTGTACATACGTATTCACTTCTTTCCAAAAAATAGACAATCTGATTTTGGTCTTTTCCCCTTTTTTTTTTTTTTTTTTTAAATGATTAAATAGGTATCTGTTTAATTTGGAGGTTTTTCTTTGGGAAATTATTTGGTGTTTTGCTCTCTTTCATTTTAATGGCTGGGAATGAGATGTTCCTAACAGTCAGTGCTTTAAAATATTCAGAATCCCCTTCTATAAATAGCACATCTGTCACAGAAAGGGAATCCAGCCAACAGAAAGGCAGATCAGACCAGCAAAAACAACTGCTATTCCAATGCATGATTGCGAAATAAGTTTGGATTTTAGCAAGCCCTTATTTAGATTTTTTGTTTGTTTTGAGGTTTTTGAAGTATGAGCTGTCTGATTATAAAAATGCCACCATCTATCAAATTTAAGAATGTTAAATATGGATTAATTTTGAGGTTTTTTTATGTTCATCTCTTAGTCAAATGCATATTGTCATGTTAGTTTAAAACCATGGCAAAGTTCCTATAGATTTCAAGAACGGACGATTTGGGCTATATGGAGCAATTTGTTAAAGTATGATATGATTATTTCAGAAGCAAGTGGTAGTTTTGCTTAAAGAGAATGATTTCCAGCATAAGACCGATTTCAGTGGAGTCTCACAATAAATATATCTGTTCCTGCATTCTTGAAGTCAGCATTCTCATTCACCCAGAGAAGCAGTGCTCTGGGACAGACACAACAAGGTGATTTGGGTTGTGTGATTTAAGAAACATTAAAAACCTGCTGGAAGTGAACGCAGCAGAGGAATAAACATCTCACAGTGAACAGGGAAGTGAGCTTTTCCAAATCTTTATGCATATCTCTTGCTTTAATTGGCCATTTTCAGTGCTTAGTAATAGTTTTGCAGGCTTAGATTTGCAATGGTTTAGCTTCAGACTCAACATCATTTCAGCTCAGAAATCAGTTTCTAAGTCCTTTTACATTTGCACAATACATGCCATAGTAAATAAATAAATTTTTAAAATTGCCCTTGCATGTTGCACAATATATGTCAAGGTCGACATATATTAATACTGTATGTTACTTCTCAGTCAGCAACTTGGATTTAAGTCTAACACGATTTGTGCCAAAACTGTTACAGTCCCAAGGCCCTGTCTCACTTGATTCCCTACTTCTAAATTCCCTGCCTCTGCTGGGTCAGGACTACCTCTATCCATGCTATAAGCTTGTGTTGGTTCTGTATTCAAGCAGCTTAAAGTGAGCCTATTTCAAATATCCGTACTGGATCTCACAGGCTATTTGTGTTGCAGCCTTTCCCACTTTCAAGCATCCTACTTGTAAACACACTTCCTCTTCCTTTATTTATCACCACTCGAGTGCAACATCTTATCTCTCCTCACATACTATAGCTTATCAAAACTGGTGAGGAATGAAGAGTTCCAACATCACTTTATATTGAGCATCCTCCTTGTGGTATGTGTTTTTTTAGAGGAAATGTCCTAGTCCTCCATATCGATCATTTGGCAAAAGGAGGTAGAGTGTGGAAAGAAAAGACTCACTTGAAGTCCCTAAAACTGTACTGATTTTTATCTCTAAGTATTTCCACACCTTGTCTTCCTAAGAAGGAAATTCTAAGGGCAGTGTGATAGTGTGGGAACTCTGCTAAGCACTAACCTTGTAGCAGTAAATATCTGGAGGAAGACTAGGAGACTTTGAGAAAAAAGTGGCAAACACTTTTAATTTGCTATGGATGCTCTCACTTCTGTCTTTGACAGTTGCCCAAGCTGGACCAAGGGACCAAACTGCCTCCAGCTCTATGGAAGATATGCTGCATGTGGGACTTCTGCTTAATAGTAGTGAACATGGTTAGTAAGTGAATGAACAAACATACATACACTTGGGTTCATTCACACCTTGGTACTTACAGTTTTGTTTCTTTAGGTTTTAAAATTGATTGTCAAATAAATGAGCAGCATACAGCAATTGAGGGACAGAATCAGCTCCAACCCTCAAGAAACTATGGTCAACTGTTTGGTGATACCATCCCTGCAAAGCAATGACAAGGGGACATGAAGCACAGCTGGGAATCCAGGGTGGGTGTTTCTAAAAGGGCATTCCAGAACTGGCTATAGCCTATCAGCAAACCTGCTCTTGGAATGACTCCTTCAGCCTCTGAATTTAGCTGCATTAATTATGTTTGTCTCTTGGTTCCACCAGTGCCATTGCGTAAAACACATTATTGATGAGCACTCCGTTTGAAATTCAGAGTTATTTTAAGAAACAAAAACCCCACACCCTTTATCATGGACTAAAATTCTCTGACCTAACACACTCAAGAAAGCATCCATATACCCAGATGCTAGGCCTAGTAATTAACCTGCTGCTTAAATGCCTTCCATCCAAACTCCTACTGCTATATCCTACATGAAGAAGCTGCCTTCTTCAGTACTGAAACCTCCACTAGTTCTTGTTGGGATGTAGAAAACAAGGCAGGGGGAGGAATAGAAAGGGCTGATGGTAGAACCTCCAGAGTTTGCCTTGTCAGAGACAAAGTAAAACACATTTATGCCTGATCTGGCCAATATGCCCTGGACTTCCTTTTGTGTACACATCTAGCTTAAATTGCCCTGAGGATACAGACTAACTCAGTTGAGTGCTAACAGTTTTCCCAGACTTTCCCACAATTCCTTCTGTGTCTCTGTATAGCTATGGCTATGAAGCCTTCCATTATTTGCTGGGACAGAAAACAGTTGTTCTTTGTTATTCCTATGAATGATTTACACAACTTAATTTTTAATTGTCACACTCATATAAACAGGCCATCAAAAATAATATCTAAGTGATCTAAGATGCAACTTTAGACTCCTGCTGTTCCTGTTAGATGGGGATTTGTCCAGCTGAATTAAAAGAGCAGCATTTAAAGGCAATTCCTTTTATAAAAAGCAAGTACTGAGAATCGAAAAAATAGCAAGTATCTGAATATTATTAAATGTATTCAGATACACCATTGTATCAATGTATTATCAATATGCATTAGGAAAAAGCATAGGCTTTCCTACACTGAAGGATAGCAGAGAAGTCATGTATTAAGATACATTGAGGTGCTGGATTTTTTTTGTGAAATGCTTCTGACAGCCACTTACACTCTAGTACTCTATAAACTACAAAATCTTTAAGGATAGAACACCTGAGATTCACTGTAAACAAATGGCAAAGAGAATGTCTTAAAAAACTGTAGAACCATTCATGGAATCTCAAGAAAATGGTACCTTGACAGATAATTGCAATCACCTTTACAGGTTGTATTTCTGTATAACATGACACTCACAGTAATTAGCAATAACAAGTGGCTTTGTCTTGGTTTTTCTCTGAATAGTGCTTTAATTACTGATGAGCATGGTCTCTCCATCTAATTCTACCTCCTAAGGCCCTACTTGCTTTCTCACCTGCTGCAAGACACTATGACAAAGGTTTCTAATTTCTGCCTCTTGTCACTCCTGGCTCATTCACATGATTAGTGAATGTAGGTATTATATTTTTATCAAATTTACTATGTCCTTACCACTTTTATTTTTCTCTATACAAAACAGCACAACTTGCTTATGTTGATCAGCTCATCCATGTTCACATCACCTATTTTTTCCAGTTTCAAGGAGCAAGCTTTTCTTTTAGAGAGTAACAGACTCAAAGATTTGATATGGAAAGAGGGGCCACTGAGTCACATAAAATCCTGCAGAGAGATTACAGTAATTTTATCTGACTCATCCTTGGTAATACTAGACAAGAAGAGCAATAAAAATTAGGTTGCAAAAAAACAGGTTGGAAAAAAAGACGTTACTCAAAGTAGCCAACATAAAATTGGCTACTATTTAGTAGCCAATCTATTCAGCCATTTTACATTTTCAAATAATAAAAAAAATTCTTTTAAAAACACATGATTAAAGATACTTCTGGAACACAAGACTTTCAGAAGAACCAGTCTGTGAATATGATCTATATTATTGTTGTTGGTTTTCTTTATCCATAAAGCTTTAGTAGGGACGGTCCACCTGTTTTGAGGAACAAACAACGTGAGAATAACACACCTTTCTCATTATTAGAAATAGTAAGAAATCACTTGTGAATAGTGCAAGTACTGGAACAAGCAGGGGTAGGAAGCTGATGTATGTCAGCAGAAAAGAAAATACTTAAGTCCCACAAAACCTGTTTAGCATCTGATAAAATAAAATGTCACATAACAGGACAGAGTAATCTCACTGCTTAAAATCCATATGTAGAGATGACTGCCTCACAACTCCAAGTAATCTTACAAATGTAGAAACAATACACCAATAAATCCCTTTCAGGCTCACATACTCAAGCCTAGCTGTCCAATATGCTGCTAAATGTCAGCTGCTCTTTCAGGCCAGTAGATCTCAAACCATTTCTCCCAATTAGTTCAGTTGCACGCTTAATCCTTCATTTCTTCTTCTGCTCCTGACAAATGGGAGGGGAGTTCTAAGCCTTTGTCTTCCAACTTTTAACCTGGTATGTGTAACCAAGACCAAAGAGCATTAACAATGAACCCCAGATCATTTCCTCCAACAGTAGAGTGACATTTGTCTACTCCCACTCTCTTCCGCTGCCATAATTTCCACAGCTATGACTATTTATTGTCCTGACCAGACAGGTACCTCATTTAAAAAAAAAGTTGCTCTACAAATCACAGTTCTCTGCAGTCTGAACTAGTTCAGCCAGAACTGAGGTCAGTGTAAATGAGGGCCTGTTTAAAAAGCTTTCAGTCCTAGATCACTTACAAAATTACATAATTTCTCTCTGCACAAGCTCCACAGCTCTTCCATTTGCAGAACTGAAACTGTTCTGATGGTTTGAATGGAGTCAGGAAGATAAATGGACACTAACAGAAAGCTGTATCCCATTAAGTCCTTTGGAGTTTCAATGAAATTTTAGGAGCTGGTGAGCAATGGTAGTGCTTTGTTAGAGTGCTGAAGTACAAAAGGCTCTATTAACAATAATAATACACTTTTACAGCATGTTTTATCCAACAATCTCAGAGATCATTACAAACATTAATTGAGCCTAACTATAGCCTGTGATGAATTAGCATTATTATGCTAATTTTATGGATGGAAAGAGAAAAAGACAGAGAGGTTAAGTGATTCACTCAGGAACAGAACCCAGCACCACGTGCACAAGGGGGTTATCCCAACCAAGAATTGTTGACAGACTAATCCAAGTGGGATGTCAGTTACAAACATTATTAAAACTCCCAAAACCATGATGTAATTGCTCTGAGGAAGTGCTCCCCAGCAAGGAAGTAGTGTTGCTGTGGATGTACAGCAGGTAAAGTTCTTTCACTTGTTCATTTACTTTGAAACTCTCACTGGACCTTTGCAGGATCATTCATAAGCACCAAGAATTTCTTACTGGTTATGTTGGTTTACTCAGGTACACATTAAAAGTAGGAGAAAATTTTAAATAATAGTCATGAGGCCTGAAGCAGTCATCTGTGTTAGTCACACCAATTATGACTTCAAAGAAGAGGTCAACATGACTGTATCCACTTTCTTTAAACATCATGCTGGATATAGAAAGGAGGACAAAACAGTTGAAATATAAAATGTCTCTCCAAGTACCATTCCCGTTTCCTCCAAAATTTTCAGATCTAGGGGAAAAAAAACCAAAACAACAACAACCAAACATTTAACAGTTGTTTGGCTTCCTCTTCTTATTGAATGTCCTGGAAAACACTTCATCTGTCACTCATTAACCTTAGTCTGATTTAATGTATCTCACAATAAGGGTACAACAAAGTTGCATCTCTGTCAACCATCAGGGACTCTATTTCAGACAAAAATAATCCTTTGCCTTTCTTCCACCCTTTGTACCATTCATCATTTGCTACTTATTTAACACTGGTAGTTTGTTTCATGTGCCTGCTTGGTTTACTACTCTTTAGACTGCCTTTTCAATGATTCCTAATGTCTATGATATTTGATACATTTTGAAACATTATCAGTTTCTAGAATATCACAATCTTTATGTAAATGTGTCTTGTTAGTCCCCAAAAAATAATTTTAATTAAGTCCTTAACAGACTTGTTATCGTTAATAGCAGAAGAAAGCAAATGTTCTCTTATGAATATCCAACAGGGAGTAACTAGTAAGTAATGAAAGCTATTTTCCTCTACAACATACTGAAGAAATTATTGGTGATTACCATTTTATCTTTTCATTAATCTTCTTAAAGGTTTCTTACTTGCTTATGCTGAATATGCCTTTTATTTGCTGGGCAGTTCTGGCTCTATCAGGTTATATGAAAGCTTTCCCTTCTTCCTCATTTCATAAAAATTAAATTAGTGTAACATAGGAGCTGAACACTACAGACATAAGCAAATCAACTGCAGCACCAGCTTAGTCTCCATTTCCAGCTAACCACAAGCTTCCCTGCCAGCAGTATGGTCAATGGTGGGAGCTTTGTCTGGGAGATTTCACTTAGTGCTTTGATGATTCCATAAATTAACATTTTCTGAACACTGCTGGTTCAGATATACCAGTCATGGCATTACTTCCATGCTGATTCTGACAGAATGACAGAACAGATGCAGATTCTGACAGAATGACTGTTCTTTCCAAATGACATTTGGAAAGAACAGTCAAAATGCTGAGCAGTAGAAGAGCCCAAACCAGCCAATCAGGACTAAAGGGGCTCAATCTCACACAATTGAACAGGCAGAGTCAGGCACAGAACACTTTTGTTTTGAGCCTCTCCTTGTTCAGGATGAACTCAAAGCAAACCCTGAGCCCAGGACCTTTGGGTCTAGATGAATATTTTTGTTGCTTTGTTTACTTACATAAAAAGGTCTAAACAACAACAGATCCATCTACATTATCAGTTGCAGCATGTAATTGCAGCAGCACCTTAATACCTGAGCTAGTTTGGGTAGGGACAGAAAGGAAGATACATAATTGCTCACTTCAGCCTAGGCCAATCTACACAAATTCCTGGGATCCCAGACCTGGTGGAATCACAGTAAATCCCTAATCCTCGTGATCTTCCAGGTTTCCACAAACCCTTGAGGCTGAAGCTGTGTCAACTACTCTTGTCAACATAAGGTATTTGTTCTTGATCCAGGTAAAGGGTTAAATCCATCACTTTTGTTTGTCCTGGTTCACTGCCTTGCTGTGCAAACACTTGTGCTGGCACAGGGAAAAGGAGTGGGAACAAATACCTGTGCCTGGGGAAGTGGCGTGACTGCCTCTTTTGGGAAGCAGCTCCTGGAAGAACTGGCACCACTTCATTGTGCCTGCCACCTCCTAACACAGCCTTGTAATTCGTTTAAATGGTAGGAGCCAGGCAGAGAGCACACTGCTCCCAGTGCCTGGGCCTTATCAAGGCTGGCTGCTCCCTAGCGACAGGGAGATAGATGGCAGCAAGCAGAGCAGGTGGCTCACCAGACACCCTCCTCCTGTCCTGAAGTAAGGGAGCAGGGCAGGCTACGGTGGTATCCAAGGTCAAAACAGGTCATAAAGCAAGTTCATGACAATGAGGCAAGTCCACGGTCAGGCTGAGAAGTCAGTCTCCAAGTGAGGGTCAGACACAGCCCTGTGATTGACAGGCAGGTTCGTGGTGCCAGAGCAGAGCCGAGGTCAAGCCAGGAGTGGTTCAGCCTTGTGATCCTCAGTCAGGACAATGGTGACAGGGGAGAGCCAAGGTCAAGCTGGGAAGTCAGTCCATAGGTCTGAGCCCAGAACGGTCCAGAAGGCCCAGATCAACAAGACCTACATATGTAGGCTCAGGTATGGCTATGGTAGAAATAGGTATTGAATGTAAACAGAGTCTCTGGGCCCATGGGTAGGGCTGTGGGGGAGGCCAATAAAGGCTTATTAGTGTCACCAGGGTCCCAACAGTTCTGCTCATTCCTCTTCCTTGTGTCCTGCTCCTGCCACCCTCCTCATTCTAGCTTAGTGCTTGTGAGGCCACATGTGGAGTCAGACCAGCTCAGGAGGAAACCAGTCCTCTTTTGGTAAGGTTATTTCCCCACACTGCTGTGTGAACACCACAACTGGTGCTGTGGATGTGGCTGGAACATGTGGCTCAGAGCTTAGAATCAACAGACAACAGTAGATGTGGCAGTGTGGTCTAAGTGGGGTCTCTGCCACTTGTGAAACTACACTCAGAGTCTTCTGGAATAGTACAGATAGGAATTTTCAGATTGCAATTACCTCCTAATATAAGAGCAAGTGTATTGCAAGTGTCACTGCTCACAAACATCATTATGGAATTAATTTTTTAATTTATATAGCTCTACTAGGTGATCTATATGCAGCTGGACTAGATGGTTGTTGTGGGTCCTTCCCAGCTGAAATATTCTGTTCTATAGACACAGTTGTGGATATAATCATATTTGCCTACAAGTACTGGAAGACAGTCACTGTCTCTAAGAGCATAGTCTGGGCTAGAAACATTAAAATAAAGAAGAACCAGTCACAAGGAAGAAGAAAGGGAAAAGGAAACAATGTCCTTTTTTTTTTTTTTAAATCAGAGCTTGTTTTTTCTTTCCACACTCTGTGTAATAACCCAGCAATGGAATGCAAATTAACATTCATGGTTTTTTTAAACAATAGCCTTTGTGTTCTGAACTACACTGACAAAACAGAACAATAAAAAAAAACCATGATCACAAAATCTTTTTCCAGCAATGTGCAAACCAGTTTTGTTGGAAACATCTAACTGTGCAGGAATCTGTTTTGGAAAGTAATAATGGAAGTCCAACTTCTCTTCACACAGTGGAGAATGTATTTAAATTTTTTCTCAAGCTGAATTTCAAACTGATACATCGCTGCAAATTCCATGAAGTCAGTATGGTCCTGGGCTCTAGATCTAGGCAGCCAGGCTGAACAGAGATAAGCAAGGGTATAACTCGGTTTCCAGGATTTTTGTTGTCTATGAAAAATACACTGAAAAGCAGTGCTTCACTATCAGAGACCTGACCACTCACTGTGCTTGCTAATTCTGTGCTAACAGAAAACAGAATGTATCACCCAAAGCTATCACCTTTTGAGTTGAAGACGCTGATAGATAATATTCATGATCCTTGATGCCAGCTTTACTTCTGAGTGGGAGCACTAAAAGGTAAAAGTACATGTAAAAGCATCCTTTCTCCTGAAAAAATCTAAAATGTGGAAAACTAATCACATGATTGCAGTTACTGCTGGCAGATGTCAGCTCTTGTGGTAAAGAATTTATCTGGTACCCTATTAAACTGCTGTGTAATCTCTAGGCCCAATCACTGCTTTCAACCCACATGTGTAAAAGATCCCAACCTATCTTTATATGTGGGCAGAACCACATGGCCTGAGAGACCTTCCTGGAAAGTGTTGAAAAGCTTTGCAGGACTATAGAACATTTGTCATGAAGGTGTCACAAATGACTGGTCCATAGGTACATTGGCAGTGTTTGGCAGAGGTACTCCAAGTATAGCCAATATAGCCAGTATAGACCTGCTCCAAGTTTGTCCCACTCCAGGGAGGGGCTGGGCACAGCCTGCTGTGGTCCAGGACAGCTCAAAGGGTCTCACTTAGGATAAATGTTTCTAGGGTTGCAGAAGAGTTGGCTTTAGTCATAGGAATTTTCCATCCCGGCTACAATTAGGGTCAGTGACTTTCTTTGAAAGTTTGATAATAAAAATGTTGTTCCAAGCAAGTTGTTATTCAGGCTCAAAAAGTAATTTTCCAAGGCTATTCTTTGAAAAACAGGAGCTGACAGAGTTTCTGATAAGCTCAAGAGGAGCTTAGTCCAGGTGCTGTTCATCAAGGCCGAGGTTTAGTGGGTGTTTCTGAGATGATAGTGCAGCCCAAGGAGTGGGAGAGGATGCACCACCACAGAAGGCAACCTTGAAGATACACTCCAAGGTGTTTCTGTCTACATTCTCTGAAATGATAACCACCAACAGCTGTCACTACTCTGAAATCCTCTGTATACATCATCAGAAGATATCCTCTCCATGAACAGTGGAGAATATACAAATTAACAAGCAATACCAATCATAATCTCCTGAAAGGAGAAGGATCGCCACAAGGACAATTGTTTTCTGTGTGTCTTTTCTACACAGCATGCAGTTCTCAGCCATTTTTAGCCTGTGGTTACTCACTCTGGGTGAGCAGGTTGGCTGCTGCTGATCTTTGAGGTTCTCTGCCACTATAAAATGGACCAATGTCCATTTTACAAATGCAGAGGAAGAGCAGGGACAAAATAGTGTATTTATGCATTTAAAACACAACAAACACAACATAAAAACACAACAAAGCAAAAGGAGCTTGAGAGAACTTTTTAGAGCTCTCATAAAAGATAAGGAAAAGGTCAGAAATTAGCTACATCCCTCATTAGCTTTTGCCTAGCTGACAAAGATGCTACTGGCATTACCTCTTACTTTTATAAGGAGGAGCTCTACTGGAGAAAAGGGTTTGATGATTCTGGAATGTTTAGTGTCTTGTTAAATATAACATGCTGAGCATACTTGTTGGAGAAAGTCTGTGGTTGCCTTAGCTTGTGGTCTACAATCATCTTACTATGATTAAACTGCATAAAATCTGGTATTATCTAAAGGTTTATCAACTGGAATTTAATTTAACTGCAAACTCTGCCTTTAAAAAATACTGAAATTACTATTGTTATAACAGCCACCATAAATCTGCATTAGTGACTGAACTTAAGACCATCTGCTCCTGGGGCTGTAACCCCAGAGAAGCCATAGAAAGGAAAAATGGTGAACTGCTTCCTGATATCCAGGACCTAGGGCTTTTTGCCAGGACAACAAGTGCATGTGAACAGGACACTCAGAAGAGAGACCCCATCGATCACTCAACCCGTGTTACCAGAATTCTGTAGAGACGACTGTTTCCATCGCTATTCAGGTTTCAGTTTGCGGTTATGCTAAATCTGGTCCTGTATTTGCAATGCAGTTAAGTGATACTCAGAACAGGCCATGTTACTCCAGTCTTCACACAGACAGCACTTTTTTCCACCTGTCAGCTTGGTCTTTCCCCCACCTCCCTGTAGCAGGACTCTTCTAATCTCTCCTGCTCTTATTCAACACTGGGAATAACAGGGTAAAATAAGAAAAGCGGCAAGATTTCAAATTACTTATGGTGAAAAAAAATATTAATAGTTAAAAGTCGTTTTATTTTCCAGTATTTGTCTGGAATAATTTTTAGGTTCCATTGCTAATATGGAGCTATGGTATTATAGTTTGTTTTCATATTTTTACATAGCAATTCAGTGATGTTGAAATGTGTGCATTTCTAGAAGACTTGTTGAGGAGTTGTGAATGTACAAATCAGACATCCTGTGTTATTTTTGACATCCTGTGACGTTTTCTTCACTGAGCTCTTGGTTTAAACAAGGGCTCGAGCAGGGCGGTTCCGAAGCGGGCGGAAAGGCCCGGCGGAGGCGCCCAGCCCCCGGCCCCGTGGTGGCTGCGCAGGGCGGCAGAGCCAGGGCTGGGTGGCTCCAGGCAGCAGCAGCCCCGCGCAGGGCTCAGCTCACACACAAACCTGAGGCTGCTTCTGTTTCCCAAGTCATTACCTGCATACCATTGTCTGCTATACTGCGACGCAGGAAACTTCTTCCCCCATGATACCTAAAATTCAGGGCTCATTCCAAAGTGGAACTCATTATCAGTTGGCTTTAGTTTTCAGTCTGTGTGCAAACTGTGCTGTACTCACAACCACGGTAAAAAGCTAAAACAAAGACCAAGCTGAAAACAACTTATCTGCTGCCTGACCACAGAAAAAAATTGGCAAGTGGTTGTGCTCATACTTCCTCTTTTTTTTTTTTTTTGTACTTCAGGTTACAAAGAGGGATCTCATTGGCTCATCTAAACTCACTGCTAAATAAGCAGTTTTTTACTCCTTTTTCATCTGCTTATTAGGTCTGAGAAAGTAAGACCATGTACGCAAGGCCCCTGCTTTCGAATTTAAATGTCACAAGTTGCGCAAGTCAATATGTAGTGAATGGTAAGGTAATGCAGCAGTCACTGAAATTTTACCCTGAAGTACAATGTAACTTTTTTCCTCATCACAGCTTTATGGGACAGGACTTGGTGATCCCATTAGTAGGAAGTGTATTAGCATTTATTTAAAAAGAATTTTTAGCTTCACAGATCTATATCAAAGCTAAAAGCAAATGTACCTGTAAAGTTAAACATTAAAAGGCAAGTGAACACCAGATTTGCCTTCCTTTAGTTTTATGATAATTTAAAAGCTGGCAATTCATCTTCTGGTGTATGTACTTATGAATGATCACTTGGAGCTGACAATGCTGGAAAAATTTTAAATTAAAAATTATTCTAGTTTTTCAGATTTCTATGTCTAGGTAGCCTCTCTCAAAATAAACTCCCAAGGATTTAATTAGCTTTACCTTACTTCAAAAGGCAACTTCTAGGCTTTCCAGAGCATACAGTGAATGTAAGGAAGCAAGAGGTGAAAAGAATAAGCATGTCCTTTCCTCAAGTACAGCAATTTTGGTGGTCCTACAAGAACAGTGTATCAGTATTGTTAGATCAAAAACTCATTCCTTTAAATACATAAACTAAAAGAATTTGTGTTCCTAATTTTTGACGTATTTCAGAATTCAACAGTAAAAGGGACAAATTTTTAAAAAAAGGTAGTTCACTAAAATCTTAATAAAACTTCATTGTTCTAAATGTAATGACTGAAGAAAAAATAGTGTACATCTTTTAAGATATTAAAAACTATTCTGAAACTTGATTCTGCAAGTTGATTTTGCATTTGGAAAGACTGTTAAATGGAACTTAATTTACTGCTGCTACTTCACTATCTAATAATAGTTACCTTCAAATAGATTCCATCACATTCTTTGTAATCATAATTTTTACTGCCAGTGAAAGTAGGTTTTCATTTCTTTTAAAATAAATCCTTTTAGATTTCATTTGGCAAACCTGCAGCATTCTCAACATGCCAAGTCGTACTCTGTCTTCTGCTTGATCTTGTTTCATAGCCAGCTTCATAGTAGTAGGGTCATAACTACAAGGATATGAAAATTGTTAAATTGTAAATTTGTTAAGTTCCAGTCAGTGTCATAAAAACACTTTGTGCAGGAGTATCTAAGACTTTTCTTCTTTATTTTACAGTGCTGATGATCATTTTACATGTAAGATCACTCACCTAACTCACCAAACTAAGTAGCTGCTGTGTCATTAATGTTTTCCATGTGGTGAGTAATTGCACCAACTCTTTGCCTCTTGAATAGCTTTACAGCTCTTTGTTTCACCGACCATAAACCACAGGGTTAAAAAAGTGCAAATAACAAAGTATGAAGGGCTGTAAAAAAGTGTTTTCATGGTGTCTTCCAACAGCTGTTATCAGAAGCAGCACAAGGTGCAAATTCAATTTCAGTCCATGAATAATGATAGTTTTTCTGGGCTTTTTATTTTAGATATTTGAATGGCCATCGTGTTTTTCTTCTCTGCAGAAGAGGAAGTAGTCACTTATAATGATGATTACATAAACTACATTACATTACATAAACAATTAATACAATTCCAGCTGCTCTGACAAAAGTAGCTACAGGCAGAGTTAGCCATGAGGTTCTGTTTTGATTATATCTTGAGGTGTTTCTTTTCTGCCTTCTGTAAGTAATAGGCAAATAGCTTTAAGCTTTGCTATAATCCAAGCACAAATGATGACTTGGTGTTTCACTGAGCTCATAAGTTTAGTTATCATAAGTTTAGTGTGGCCTAAAATTTTACAGAAAAAGAAATAGTAACAAATCTCAACTCCCCTTACTTAGAATGTAATTCTCCTAATTAATTAGTTGTGGTAAAAAGAATACCTGTTAATAGCCTAAGACATATTATGCACAGTTTAGCTGCTCTGATTCACAGAAAAGGGAACATATACAGTCCTTGTCTTTTTGTTGTTGTTGTTATTGGGGATGATATTTTATCACTGTCAATATTCTTTGGGTTTTCAACATTTTCTAGCATTCCTTTCTGAAACCATTACAAAAATCCTTCTTCCACCTAGGTAGAATAGGAAAAAAATTAAGATATTTTTATGTTTTTCTTATGGCATGAACTATATAAACTATTTAATTGCATGTAGGTCACTTCAGCTGTCCCTTCAGACAACTTAAATAGCTCAAAGGCAAGACTTCAAAATTGTTACAAAATTTAACAAAAATGCCTAAAAATATTTCAGAAATAAAATATTTTAAAATGCTTTAGTAATGGAATATTAGAACCAATATGAGAAGTAGGGATTATAATAGCCCATGGGAAATAGATTGATTCTTACAAGGTTAATACTTGGTAAGGTATAGACAAGCAAGATGAAGGGTGTGATTCAGAGAACATTCCTCCTTCTGCATCAGCACTACCCATTCTCACTGCTTATCACTCAGTTCTGCATCTGAGATTGAATCACTGCTGTTTTTATGGAGTCGTATGGTCTTCCAGGCCAGGGAGGGTCAGGAGAGCATCTTCTATGTGCTGTAGAAATAAATATATATAAATAACTATGTAACTGAAAAACTAACTCACCTTTAATGAAAAATCATTCCTGGGACTCTCTTCATCACTTCTGAGAATCTCTAATGTATATTAATTAACTAATTCACTTATATAGTGGATTTTAACTGTGGAAACAAAACATAAGAGGCCTGGAAAATGTCAGTGAAACAACCAAATAATCTCCATATTTTTCATGCAAATTTTGGTCCTAAGCCTTAGAATGGCAACAGCCTTTCCCCCAGACTAGCTGTCAGTAACAGTCATAAATAGGTAGCTGCAAGCTGGTACTCTGGGTGGGAAACAGCAGCAGCCAGGGGTATCTGCACCAGTATATTTTGTATAATGACACAGGCACTGGGATAAACTCCCATCTCTCTGACTTGTCCTTGAAAGCTCCTCCTTTGCTCTAACCACCAGAGATCAGCAGGGAGAATTTCCTTTGGCTGGCTCTTCATGCTGAGTGCACCTTTTGGCTGTCTCCATGCACAAGTACCTGCTGAAACAGACTGACATTGCTACAACCCACTGCATTTTGTTGATACTTCTCACACAGGGCTTGTGACTTAAAAGGGGTTGCAACATGCTTTCAGCAAGACCACAGTGGGCTTGCTGGCTTTGGGCTTTTTTTTTTTGGATATAATTTTATGAAATGAGAGTAATAAAATTATTCTTGTTGATGGAACAGATAGAACACACTTGAGAAGCTATAATATTGCTAGTTCTGAGGGAAAAAACCAAGTAGACAATATGGTGCTTATGACCAGCAGAGAGGATGGGGGCCCTGCTCTGTCATGTTGTTGTCCAACTGAAGATTCTCAGGGCACCGTTAGAACAAGCCAGGCTCTCTGGGTGACAGTGAGCTAAGACTGCAGAACTGGTAAGCAGAGTTGCAGTAACACACAGCCATCTTTCAGCTAACCTCCTACAAACAGCAGCTGCCAACAGCAAATTAGTTGATGGCTCTGTGCTGAGGCAGTGAGCAGGGCTTTTCACAGCACAGCGCGTTTGGAGTGTGCTGTAATTGGGGTTTGATAGGTGTGCGGCAAATTCAGGAAGTGCAATTTGCACCTCCTTGTGCCAGAAACGAAATGAGTCAGATCCTTGAAGCTTCAATTTCAGCTTTGCTGCTGCCTCCTCATTGTTCTGACTAATACAATGATTTCATACCCAGCTAAGTATGGTGAAAGCCAGCTCATGCTGGCGTCAAAGCTAAAAGACTCCCACAGATGATTTCAGGGGAGCAGCTGCAGGCCACTCCAGCTACCTGTAAGCAAAATCATTAACTACACTAAGAAACACACTAATCAAGATACATTTAGCAATACAACACACAGCATCAGAAGTCATTAGTATCTCAATTCTTAGATGTCAAATTTGAAACATCTGAAAGAGGCCGGAAGTCCAGAAAGAACAAAGCAGATGGACATAAGACCTCCTACATATTAAAAAAACAAGAAACTTTAAAAGGACAGCAATTTAAAATGCAAATTTAGTTCTCTAAACATATGAAAAAAAAGCCCTAGAAAAATGCCCCGTGTGGTTTTGGCCCCAGATGTCCCAAATTACTGCATGTCCCAAATGCACTATGCTGTGGAAAGTCCTGCTCACTGCCTCAGCACATACTCGCCTAACACCACAGGATCAGTGTCCTGTGTTACTTGGTATGACCTTGGTCCTGGGCAGTGGGCAATACTGAAACCTCTCTTCTTCATGAGGCTTTATATATCCACACTGGCACTTTTCATGGTCAGCGTACACATTTACACAATACAGGCTTCTTTCCAATTTATTTAATTACTTACGATAATTAAAGTGTTTCAAAAACCATTTTTTACTAATGGGTATGTTTTTTTCCTTCTGTTTATAAATTAACTTTAGTAATTTGTGAAGAATACTGAGGGTGAAATGACTTAATGTAACATTTGAAAGATTTAGTAACACTTTTATTTCCCTGTGTTCCCCCACTGGAACCATGACTTGGCAATGCATTTGAAAACTGTTTTTCCTTCTGATCTTGTGTAAGTCAAAACCTTGGTCTGACAAATGATATTGTGAGAGCAGTTATCTAAAACTGCCTGGAGCTCTGGCAGTATCAGGCCAAGGGCTTGATGCTAACCCTGCAAAAAGTAATGAGGGCTTGCAGTTGGCTATTGGCAGAGAAAGATTAGATTTGGTTCTGTAAGGCTGTTGTAACTCCAGAAAATGAAGACCTCATCATTTAGTAGTGTTCCTAGTTAGTCCACAACATTTTTTCTTAAAAGGTGAGGATAAGGTCAGTGGTGAGACCCAGAAGCTTCCCCACCTCTCCAGAAGCACTGCAGGGAGAAAGACCAGGGTAATTTGACACAGAGGTCAGACTTTGCATGTACTTGCTGTACAGTATTCTCTAGTCTCAGAATAGTGCAGCTGACAGCTAGGATCCCTCCTTCCTAACAGATGTCAGGTGTATTGCAGTAAATATCGAAACCATGGATAGCTTTCTGAGCATGAGGTGAAAACACAGATCCTAAGGTTTCCTGCATGCCATTTCTAACCTCCTTAGAGGCCCCGATTATCAGCCTTGCCTGGCTATCAAGCACTACGCGCTTTTTGGGTCAAAGAGGCATTAAAATGGGGTCAGAGGACAAGCTCATTATTTCCTGTCTTCTCAGCAGTCTGCTCCAAGCGTTTCTTGGCTCCTCTGTGACGAACGTGGCATTGTTTGTGAAACAATGTCATGTTTTAATGATTTGCAAAGTACTATGAATCGTGCATATTAAAGATATTCGGCAAGCATTAACAGCTGCTATTTAGTGCAGCAAAGTTTTGCAGAATTTCAAGGATATCGACTAATTATGTGTTGAACAATAAGCCCCCATTATAGTGGGCTTGCTTAAATAGCACATCAAGACTTCAATAAATTGGCAATACCATGAGAGAAATTAATACAGGATTTTAAAATATTTTAAATCTAATTTGCTACATCTGAAGTAGCAATATTTTCAGATGGATCTTAGTGACAGTACATAAAATAAATATTAAGAAAACCTAATATATACTTGCCAAATAATTAAACTTTCAGAACCCTTAGGGTGTCTGACCCCAGCGTGACCCGCTGCCACTGCGATGGTGTTACCGGCGTCATTCCCGCCGCGCCCCGCCCGGAGCGCCTGCCCGGTGTGTCGGGTGATGTGACGGGTGATGTGTCCCGTCACATGAGCACCTGCGGAGCCGCTGCTCCGGGCCGGCACGAGCTGCGGCCGAGGCTGCTCCCGGTTGGAGCTCACGGCCCGGGCGCGGCCGGGACGCGGCGTCTCCCGGAGCGGCCCCGCCTGAGGCGGCCCGGCCGCTGCGCCACGGCGCCCCCTGGCGTGGCGGGTCCGCCATGGCGCCGCGCCCTCAGGGAGCAGCGGCCCCACAGCGGCCCCGCAGCGAGCACCGGCCCCACAGCGGCCCCGCAGCGAGCACCGGCCCCACAGCAGCCCTGCAGCGGCCCCGCAGCGAGCACCGGCCCCACAGCGGCCCCGCAGCGAGCACCGGCCCCACAGCGGCCCCGCAGCGAGCACCGGCCCCACAGCAGCCCTGCAGCGGCCCCGCAGCGAGCACCGGCCCCACAGCGGCCCCGCAGCGAGCACCGGCCCCACAGCGGCCCCGCAGCGAGCACCGGCCCCACAGCAGCCCTGCAGCGGCCCCGCAGCGAGCACCGGCCCCACAGCGGCCCCGCAGCGAGCACCGGCCCCACAGCAGCCCTGCAGCGGCCCCGCAGCGAGCACCGGCCCCACAGCGGCCCCGCAGCGAGCACCGGCCCCACAGCAGCCCTGCAGCGGCCCCGCAGCGAGCACCGGCCCCACAGCGGCCCCGCAGCGAGCACCGGCCCCACAGCAGCCCTGCAGCGGCCCCGCAGCGAGCACCGGCCCCACAGCGGCCCCGCAGCGAGCACCGGCCCCACAGCAGCCCTGCAGCGGCCCCGCAGCGAGCACCGGCCCCACAGCGGCCCCGCAGCGAGCACCGGCCCCACAGCAGCCCTGCAGCGGCCCCGCAGCGAGCACCGGCCCCACAGCGGCCCCGCAGCGAGCACCGGCCCCACAGCAGCCCTGCAGCGGCCCCGCAGCGAGCACCGGCCCCACAGCGGCCCCGCAGCGAGCACCGGCCCCACAGCAGCCCTGCAGCGGCCCCGCAGCGAGCACCGGCCCCACAGCAGCCCTGCAGCGGCCTCACAGCGGCCTCACAGGAAGCACTGTCCCTGCAGCCGTCCCCCTGGGAGAACCGGCCTCACACCGGGATGGCGGGGAAGGGGCTGCCCGAGGCGCTGGAACATTATTATTTTTAGGGACAGTAAAACGTTGTGGTCTCTGGTCCTTGCAGGAAGCCTCATTAAAACTAATTATAGCTCCTCATTAGAGCCGCACTACGTTTCTGTTAAGAAATAAATTAAAAGATACAAAGTGGCAGAAAAGTCAGGCCAGTAATAGTGTAAGCTGAATAAACCTTCCCTTTTTGAATAAAAGCTTGAGAAGAGGCTCTGCAATATTTAACCTGAAAGACAGTGCACCTGGTTGGCAGAAATCATCATCATCCCAGTGTCAGGAGCATGTTAACATTTCAGATTACAAATAAAAAGTGCTTCTAAAATGATGTTTGTGGAGGTTAACAATAATTTCCTTCCTTAACATATAACAAAGTTGTATTAAAATAATTTGCATTCCCTATTAAAGCAACTCCGCAGATGACCAGATGACTTAGATTAGAGAACATTTACTATTTTTTTTTCCATTGCAGCCGCCGCAAAAGCAGGACCAGCATCTCCAAAATCTGCCTGGGCCACTGACAGCACCAGCCACTGGAGCTCGAGTCCATTTCGAAACCAGGGCGAAGTGAACAGCTGGCTCGAATGAACGCCTCGGAGCCCACACCCTTGCTCTCCCTCAAAAAACAATGTTCATTGCATTCTTATTACACTGAAAGGAAAGCAATAAGCGTTTGGGAAAACAACAGCTACAGGCTGGTGTGTGGGAGGACATTACGACGTTATCCTGTCCAGCAATCTCTTACTTCTCTCTCCATTTGATAATAAAAAGTGACTGAACGAAAGTCCCTTTCACACTTTGCTCCTCTGCTTTTTGTTCTCCGTCAGTCTCCCTAAAACAACACAAACTAACCGAGCCGGTAATAGTTTGTCAGATTCCAGAGTCTGGAATGCATTTTCACCAGCCCATCTCTATCTGGACAGAAGTACAGAGCTGCTGCAGTAGCCACTAAAGCACAAGGGGTCTCACACATCCCTCTGGCTCCACTCATGCTGGGGGAAAATTACGGCTACGGATGGGAGTCCGCGCTGACATTTCTGCCATCTCTCCTGTGTCGTCTCTCTGCACACTGTTCCATCCCCCTCTCTAAGTTTCTGTGCTACTTAAAGCAATTACAACTCAAGTGACTCATTACACCACAAGTCTTGGAGTCACTCCCCCATACAAGAAAATAAAAGCTCTCCCTCTTTTCTGAGATCTACTTTCTGGTATTTGAATGAGATGGTGGCAACCCAGACAGAACTGTCATCCAACCCTTCTTCTCAAGTAGCCTTTTACCCCTTAGTGACTTGGTAGGAACAACAAATACACAAACAAATGAAATGGAACTGGAATGCTCCCAGTGACACACAGTGCAAGGCAGTGACTTGAAGGTGGGAAAGTGCCTCTCCCTGAAAGATGAAGATGCTGAAGTTACCTGCATGTGCATCATCTTTCAGATTCCCTTGAGCTGACAGCTCCCCCACCTACCTGTGTGAAGTTTTATATGGCAACAATGAAGGGAAAGAAAAGTACTAATAGAGAAAGTGACATAACAAAAACACAGAATAGAAAAATATCCTAAAAACAAGCTCAGCAGCAGAGTTAGAAATTAAACTTTCCCCTGAAAACAGCAACAGGAATCTAGCCAAGAAAAAATGGTCTTCTTGTACTTCAGAAACTAGAAGTAGAATAATTAGAGGCACATCTTATTTAATCAGTAATATATAAGAAGTATTTTCTAGCATCCTAATTATGGATTTAGTCCTGTAAATCTTTACTTGCATAAGAAGTTTGTACTTGCAATGAATACTAAATACTTGGAAGATGTTTACGCCATTCTTTAAAAATTTGTTTATTAGGAGACTGAAACAAAGCAGTAGATTGCAGCATCTAATTATGAAAAAGAGTATACACTTTGCATCCAAGTATTTTGGCACTCTCCTTTTAAGGTGAACACCACAAATACTGAAAACATTTGGATTAAAATAAAAAGTTTGTAATTTATGTTTTTTTAAACTGAGGATCAATCTGGCAAATGCCAACAAGCAAGCTGTTCCTGTTCAGCATAAGAATGCTGTATTATACTTCTGAGACTGAGCTATTTTTAGTCTTTACTGAATAGAATCCATAGAATCATTTTTAAATGATCCATAGAATAATTTTTAAAACAGTGCACTTGCAGAGAAGTATTAATACAAAAACATCATATTAAAATGCTATTCATATAATATTAATGTTATACATTAAATACAAGATACTATATATTCTCGTTCAGAAAAGCTTTCAAGCTCTGACAGCATTATTTGACCATTTACATGTGGAAAAACTGAAAGAAAATTATTTTATTATCCTCCGCTAGAGGGAGAGAGAGCAGCTCTTGTTGCTGGGCAGATTTTGCAAACAGTTTCATTCTGCACCATTTAAAGCAGAGATGTCAAGTTTTGGGGAAAAAAACCCTGAGCTATTTAGTTCATTATATTATCGAATACGAAGTAACTCCTAAAATACTAAAGACCCGAAATATTAAATTTCATTGCTGCTAAGTTACTTCCTGGAATCAATACTACACCATGTTGATTTCTTTAGATACCGATGTTAACATATTTATTAAAACATCTGAAATAAATAGCAAAAGTAACAGAAATTATAATAGCTGCTAATTTGATAACAAAACAAAATTACCTATATTGTACCTTCCATTCTGTATTGGATGTAGAATATTCCTACAGGTACTGCATCATTTTCACTTCTTCCTTAGAAATCAGAGCATGATTTCTTCCACCCGGCAGATCACCCTCCATCTCACAAGCTCAGAGAAGTCTCACCTCCCCAAATGCAATTTGACAGTAACTGTTCGGAGTGTCGATGTTTCCATTTCACCTAAACACCCTGATCATCCATTCCATGATATCCACACAAGTATCTGTCACTTCCAGTCCTCTGGACTCGTGGTCCTGCTGGGTTACAGTTTGTGGTAGGGAAAGAAAACAAGAGCTGCTGTCTGTGTGTCCACAGAACGTGTGGGAACTGCCTCAGCCCACAGAAGCATGAGACACTTGATTTAGCTCAGAGTACTGAGCAGGACCAAGTTTCTGATGCATTTGTAAGGTCATTTGGACAGTGGGCACTGGATGCCCAGTACCTGAAGGACAGCCATGGATGGCACATAATCAAAAGTTGAAATGTTGCTTTCATTTAAAACCCACTGAAGAAAGAGTAAAGAAGAAAGGCTGGAAGAGGTTAATATGTCAATTGTCAAAGCAATAATCTAGCACTGGAAGTTTAAGTGACCTTGAAAAGTTCTAAATGTTTTTTTTATATACTGTGACATGGACAAACTAAGCACAAGGCAACTACTGTTCAGTTTGTGCTCGTATACATTTCAAAGGGAGCCCTCTGTTTATGGTTCAAGAATAAAAACTTAACAAGGAAACATAAACCAGGCCTTAATACAATGTTTGAATTTGATTCTGAAGTTTATAAAATGCTCACAAATAAAAAATCCCATTAAACATATTTTTATTCTGCCGTCCTGTTTATTTAAGTTCTCTAAGGAACTGGAGGCAGTTTGATAATAAATTCCTGTTCTCTATCTCTGTTTAGGGAAAACTGTAGTTATTGACTGTATGAGTGCTATGCAGACAGACTGAAAAAACCCCAATGAAACAAGCAAATGATATCGGAACAGTTACTGAGAAGGAAGGAATGGCTCTATCTTAGACACAAATAGTTCTGGCTGAGCTGTCACAGGGATCTCCGTTGCAGGATCTCTGGGGTTTTTTGGCCTAATGGAGGTCAGTCACACTCCACCTCTCCAAAACAGCCCATGCAGCTGTGGAGAGCACGGCAGCAGCAGCAGAACACTGAGCACACCCTGGCAGCTTCACACAATGTGAAAATCCTTGGTTCAGGTACTGCTGCAGATGACCTTATGAGATATGAGCCACTAATGGTACACTGCAGTTTAGTTGTGAGCTGAGGAAGTCACCTGCTGTAACTTGGCTGAAATATTTACAGTTCTCAATTCAGTGGAGGACGGTGTGTGTCTCCTTCTGTCTCTAATCATTGTTTACCTGCTCTGTTCTCATGAATCATAACACCATTGCTGTTCTGGTGTTTAAAAAATACCTTTTCTGAAAATATATTACTTTGGGATTTTACCCAAATCAAGTTATTAAAATGTTTTTTAGGGTTTTATGCAAGTTTTGATATTTCACAAACTGTTTATAAAGAATGTAATACTTTGGCAGTGGTGCTACAGTAAATAAAAAGGGAAACAGAAAGGAAAATCACACAGTTCAAATCAATCTCAGAAAAACTCAATGTTTACAAGATCAGTGTTTTATATTATGTTTTCAAAATGTTTACACATCAAAAGAGTCTTTTAACCAAAATGTCTGTCTAGATACGTATGAAGAAAACTACAGAACAAAGCTAGGTATGTATTTTAAACTTTATGCATAATCTGCAGCAAACCCAAATTTATCGGTTTGCACTAGACACATGCAAAACATTCACTTCATACCCACTGGAGTAAAGCATTTCAAGAGCAAAAATTTAGAAAGCTACTGCACACAGATTAATACTGTGATTTGAGTGCCAGAAAATGAGACATAGCCCTTGGTACCACTGAAATAAATACTTGAATTTATATTAACTAGTTCAGTGCTAATTTGTCCTTGCTGGAATTTGCAGTTAATTTGGTATATTTACAACAGGTGCAACCCACAACCAAGTCATGCACTGCATGCTCTGAGATCTCTTACATGCCCAAGTGTGACCAGGAGGAAGTGACTGCAGTGCCAGTGTGAGTCATGTCAGAGGCCCCAAGTTCTCTCTCCTCACGCGGTACTTCAGATGTTCAGCCAGCTGCAACCACACCCTTATGCTCACACGTTTTAAACCAGAAAAACAAGATATCACCGTGTGCAAAACACGTTAGTGTTGCAATTGCACTTAGGACTAATAGGATTTTTCTTGATAAGATAGTTTATTTTCCCTTCTCAATATACAACTTTGATTGCTAATGTAGAAAGCTGAAATTAAATAACACTGCAAAAAGGGACTGTTTTATCACCTCTTCTTTTGTTTTGCGAGCAAGTGTCATTCTTCCAGTGCTGTGACTTTCTGAGTCAGGGAAATAACTATGAGTTGCAGAACACATTTTCCTGTGGACATCTTTATCTACAATGTGGAAATGTAGGTTTGCTGTTGCTGCTGCTGCTGAAGAACTTAAAAGTGTGTGGGTGGCAGCAGTTCAGTTCAGAAGCAGCAGCCACCGTACATACTCCTACCCATCAATGTACCCTGCTAGCTCTTTACACTTCTCCAACTCAGTGTCCTGCTCCTGCTCACTTTCTCCCTTCATTCTTGCTGCACTTCTTGTGGCAAGATGAACCCAACTCCGATCTCTCATGTGAGGCAATACTCAATTTTGCTGGGGGAACCTCTAATATGAATCTTGACAAGCCACTGATAAAATAGCCTCTCCACTCTGAGGCAGGACTGTTAGCCTCTGCAGCACCCCCAGCTGCTGAGAAACATCCTTTGCTTCTTTTAATACAGTCCAGAAAACATTCACATTTCTCACAGGATACACAGAGTGGTTTTTTAGACAATTTAATGGAAAGAGGGTAGCCCAAAGAAATTCTTCCCTGTGAAGGTGGTGAGGCACTGGCAGAAGTTGCGCAGGGAGGCTGTGGCTGCACCATCCCTGGGAATGCTCAAGACCAGGCTGGACAGGGCTTTTTGAGCAACTGGGTCTAGTGGATAGTGTTCCTAACCACAGGAGGGGGTTTGAAATGACATGATCTCTAAGGTCTCTTCCAACACAAACCATTCTATGATTCTGCACTGTCCTCCTAAAGGATCTAAGGAAATTGGACAGGACCTCCCGTATCTGTAGCTGCTGTAATGCATGAGCTCTTGGAGAGAGAAGAGAGAAGACAGAAAAGCCAAGTAGTTATTCTCTAAATGGAAATCTCCATGCCAGAAATTATAAAAATGTTGCTTTTTCCTCTACTTTTGAATTCCATTCCCATGGCCTATCCTCAGTATTGCATGAACTGAAGATAGCAAATTAGTTCATTCTTTCCCATTTGAGTAAGACTCTGCAGTTATCATGGGAGTAGGCGGGGGAATTGCTGAAAATATTCATACTTGCTCAGAGTATTGTTTGATAATGTTGTTTTGTGGTGAATCCACCAGAGATACCAAGGATTCTCCACAGACAGGCAGTGGGAAAAGAAGAAAATACTCATTATTTCTGTTTGGCAGTCTGGAGTTACCAAAATGAAGAGAGGGCACAAGCTTTTAGGTTGTTGTAAGAAAGGTGTACCACTGTGCAGTCTCTATGCCAAATTATAATATTAAGTTGTTTTTCTTTTGGCCTTTTTACCCAGCACCAATGTAACATGCCCTTGCAAATATACAGAATTCTTCAGTCACCTAAAGAGGCTCATGGAAGAAAGAGGAGGCAAAATCTATAAATACCATAAATTATCTTTCCTTTTAACAGTTACTGTGTAACGAAGAATTGGCCGCGTCATTTGGTGATACTTTGTACTTGTTAAAAGTTCAGCGGTTCAACAAAACTGGGAGACGGATTTTTTTTCTGTTCTGTATCTTGGTGCTGCAGCAACCAAGCTCCTATTTCAAACTTTTCCTTCCTCATCAATCACTGCAGCACTACCACTTCATGGGAAGCAGGGTGACAGCTTAATGAGAGCTTTAGGGAGGAGAATGATCAGCACTACAGCAATAGTAGAGGAAAAGTGCTGGGAAGATAAATAGCACTTTTTATTTTTATCAGCACACGTTTCTAGAGGGCTGAATGGTCTATGAGATCTACAGCACAGCTGCCCTTTTGAGCAGTGGGGATTAAGCAAGTGGTTGAAGCTGAAGAGTATGGTCTGAATGAATGAACTGCAAAATGGGTTAAAACTGGATGGAATCCTGGGCTTGAGGAATAGGAATCAATGGGGTGATGTTTAGTTGGTGGCCAGTACAAGCAGAACACTCAGGGGTCAATACAGGTGTCAGAATTGTTCATTACCTTGATTTTGGCTTGAATATTTATATAGGATGCACCAGCAGCTTATTTTCAGACAATACTAACTTAGATGGGATGATTTTCAAATCAAACAGTGGAGGTCTAGTTGAGAGGCCTTTGGGAAACTTTAAAACTGAGGCAACAGAAACCTTAAAAAGTGTGACAAAGAGAGCAAAGTGAGGTTGAATAGTGCCAGGCACCAGTGCAGGCTGCCAGAGCAGCAGCAGCAGCTGAAGAGCATGTGGCTGTCACAGTGGACACTAAGCTGAACATGAGCCAACAGGGTGTTTTCATTGTGAATAAAGTGAGCCACTGTCTGAGTTACATTAGGAAGGGAGCACGGACAATAGATAAATTGAAATTATTATCCTGCCTTATTTAGTGATAGTGAGTCCACACCTGGGATAATGTGTCCTGTTTAGGGTTCCCCAGTTCGGGAAGGATGTCAAGAAACAGGAGAGGGACACGCAGAGGGCTGATGAGCTGGTAAATGGCCTACAACATACAACTTGTGAAGAGATTTAGAGTAAGTTGGGCTTGGTTTGTCTGGCAGAGAAGAAAATAAAGGGATATCTGACAACAACCTAAAACTATCCAAAGGAGAGTGGCAAAGGTTATTGGGTGGGACTCTTCTCAGCAGTAGTGAATGGCAGAACCAGAAGGAAAAGCCAAGACCCTGGAGTTGTGACTGGATGCATGTGATTATGCATGGCTGGTGCTACACAGGAACATACTGCCCAGAAAGGCTGGCCTATCCTTGAGGGCTTTCAAGGGCAGCTAAAGCAAGGCCATGAGTGACCTGCAATACCACAGGTCACAGTCCTGCTTCAAGTGGAAGGCTGGACAGGGTGGATCCCAGAGATCCCTTCCATCCGCTACTTCTAGGACTATGCTGCCACAGTGACCCCCAGACAGTAAAGGAAACTGAGGTATCAATTCTTCCCACTTCTGCCTTATTTCCTCTCTCCCGCCATTCCTCTTTCCCTCTAAGTTACATTATGACATCTAATTACATTTATGTTTAAGAGACTAGTAAAACATCCTTCCTTTTCACTTGGGGTTAGTCTGCTTGCCATCCAAGCATTTTACACAGTTAAGATTTCTAAGGCACCAGAGTCTTTCAGACTTTGTTTACCTCTTACTTTACTGGATCAGGCACCTTATTCTTAGCTATAAACTGCAGACATTTTCTGATACCATAGAATTGTCCTCTCCATTCTTACAAAATGGACTTTTTTCCTGACTGAACATAATTTGTACTCTTGCTGTTAGACCTGCACAGTTTAATGGTCAATTCAAGCAGATCCACACATACTCAACTTCCCAAGGGACAACAAAAATCCAAGACTATAGCCCAGAACCACTGTGGTATATGAACCAAAACTGCTGAAGCAGTATGACACAGCTGAATGAATTCTCCATTGGATCAAATCTCTGTTGGCACAAGGATTTAGGCATATAGGCAGCATCTCAGGTACTGGAGGCACTGGGTTAATAGCCAGTCAAATCTGTTTCTGTGGCAGACTTAATAAAGAATGTTATCATGTTAGATAATTCATAAATCCAAGCGTGTCTCAAACTTGAGTAATAACACTAGTTGATAAGAAGCAAATTTCAAGTGCCAAGCCCCTAGCATTAAGTCTTTTAAGAAACCAGACTCCAGTCAAAAAGCTAATGTCAAGTTATAAATTAAATTCTGGGATACCAGTACCCATACACTATTGAGAAAGGTATTATTGTAAAAGATTAAATAACCAGGGAACACGTGTGCTGTAGAATGACACACATTTGCAATGCACTATTACAGCCTTTTAAAATAGAAATCTAGTTTTGTTTATGAAGGAGGCATAAATAAACCCAATCACAAGTCTCTGACATGAATCTAGTTATTTATTCTGCGAAAGGGTTTATTTTTGAAGACTGCAATGCAAAGTAGCATAAGTTTTATGTAAAGACTGAAGCTCTAGCAATAATTCATAGTCTGCCACACACTTGAACCCAACCCAGATAGAAGACTTTCATACTGATATATTTGATAAATTAGATCCATAATGGAACAGCACATTTTTAAATGAAAAAAACAGATCAGACTTGCATTTATCAGTAGATGGAGGAAAGAGTCAAGTGAAAATGTAGAAAAAATATTTTAAAAGTCCCAAATTAATATTTTAACCCTCTTCAGACCATTTCTTCTCTAACAGATTCTATGCAGTGTTTTGCACATAGGCAGTATGTGTAACACAAAACATTCCTGTTGGCCTTTCCTCATTTTGTCTTCTTTCAAGATACTTTTTATGTCTTCTTGAACAGCCTTCATTTGAACAGCTCAATGCACTGCTAGGACATCAAGAATCTCTGAGAATTAAAGTTATGTGTGGTGGCATACAGTCACCTTAGCCTGGGTATATTCACTGCAAATAGAGCAATGAATTGCAGAATGTAAACCTCAATTCTCAAACCTTAGGTTGCTTAGAAAGATCCAGCTGAGGAGTGGATACTGGTCTAGAAAACGAATGTATTTTTGCAGCTCTTCTCCCAAGGGAGGAATATTTTTGAAACTTATTTATTGTGCAAATAAGGTACCACACAGTGAAACATCCCAAGCTGCATTGTCGGAGTGGTTTGGATACATAAATTCAACCAGCCACTCTGACATAAACATATTCAAAGGCCGTTAAAATCTCGGTACTGGTTGATTTTATTGGATCATATCCTCCAGCTCTCAGGGATGTAAATTTCCGGCCATAACCTGTGCAGCAATAAACTTCATTCAGCCACAAGAGTGTGCATGTGAGAGGATTGCAAATCTGCTCCGCCAAACCAGAATTAGCCGGTATCGCAGGAATGAAAGAGCGTGGAGATTTGAAATTGCAGGGAATGGAGACAAGGCGGTGCAGAGGACGAGCTGCCTGGGGGGCAGGCGGCCCCAGACCGGTGCCGCACTCCAATGGAAAATAAGCCCCAGAGCGGCGAGCGCGGGCGAGGCTGAGCTGGCNTCTGTCCCTGTGGCGGCCCCGCGGGCCGGGCGGTGGCGGCCGTCCCCGCCCCAGCCGTGCTTCGCATAGGTGAACCGGAGTGATGGGAAGGCGTCGCGTGTGAAGCTCCCAGAGCTGTTCTCTTGGGAGAAAAAAGTACATCCCCTGCCTTCGGGCTGCTCCCGAAACGGGCTGTAAGCCTGTACAAAATAAAAGTGCACGTCTGATACAAGCTTCCAAGCCCTTGGGACCAAGGAGAGAAAACTGTCCACTATCCGAGCCAATGCCGCTGTGCCCGGGGACGGGCACCACGCGTGGGTCACACCAGGGCACGGCAGCACCCAGGGGTGGCCGCCTGAGCAGGGCTTGGGAACATCCCTCAGGGAGGGGCAGCAGGGCAGCACCCCTGCTCTGGAAACGGAACTGCTGCCGACTTCACGCAAACTTGTGACCCTGGCAATTAGTTTAGCCTTTTAAGCATTTAATTTCCCTGATTTTGTGTTCCTTTCTGGGCACGCAGTTTTATGCACTGGGGCTCTGACTGACGGAGGTGGCGTGTCCACATCGCCGTGAAGTTGCTGACAGCTGAAGTGCTTGGTCTGTTAGCAAGGTGAAGTCAGACTGCCGAAACATATGACAACCAAAATAAACCATATTTTTAGCAATGTTTCCTCTGTATGCCTTCATCAACCAAATAATTACATGTGGCATGTTTACTGGGAATATTACAAAGTAAAACTCATTACTAGTAATAATGCATTTATGAGTTATCCATTGGAACTACCTTTAAAGTACAATTTTATTCTGTAATTTTTAACACAGGAGCAGTCAAATGCTGGAGGAAGTTGACCAAATATATGTAAATTATTCATCATATGGACTTTTTATAGCAAGAGCAGATATTTTTCAGTGATCTAGTTGAACTACAAGCTAGACAGCCATAGCTCCACTGATGGTACATGGAACTTGGGTGTTTTGCTGCTAACTTAGGTTTTATTACAGCACCTGCATTTGTCCCTAAAATAGCTCATGAGTCAGGTTTTCAAAAAAGCTCAGCATCTTTGCAGGCACTAATGCTTGGGCCATTTTTCTATGAGCTCTGCATACTTTGTGTGCACATAAAAAACATCTAAAAAGCTTTTCTGGGGGAAAAAAACCATCATCTCGTTTTTTCCAGGTGACCAAATCAGAATTCAGATTCTCCTGCTTTTAAATGAAATTCTTTCTGAGGAGCTGTATTCAAACACTGTTACTGTGAGTCGATCTTCTCTTCCTTGCCTGTTGGGGAAACTGCTGGCTTCATCAGCTGCTGTCATTTTCGTTACAGTTTCTCTAGGATTTCACAATTGTAAAGAGTTCATTTGGCTCCTCTGCGTTTCATGAGCCTGTTCTTGGCAGTGCTGTGTGGGAAGAAGGTGGAAGGCAGGTATGTGCCTTTCTCCTGGGTCCAACCGGCCTTGGGATGATCAGTCTGTCCTGGGAAGGGGATCTAGGCATCCAATCCTTGCTTTATCCAGAGACTGAGAGTTTGTGCAGTTATTGGAGATGATCTCCCCTGCTTTTGAGTGTATTCACTCTGAACTTGTGACCTTTGTGAAAAGGTAATGGTATGAAAGTAGTAATAAACAAGAACTCAGTTCAAATGGAAAATATATGCATTTTCTGAAGAGTTGTGGGGGTTGATACAAGCATGACATTAACTTGGATCTACTCAATCTAAGCCAGTTCTGTCAGCAAGACTGCAGGGAGGAGTGTCATAACTTTGCAGCTCAACATCAATTATTTTTCTTCAAATAATTTAAAATAGGTAAAAGATATGCCTATTTCCTATCCAAAGAATAAATTTTTTGTATCCAGTATCAGGATTCAGGTGTGCACAAAACCACTCAAAAGTATGAGAGAAAGGTGAGCCTTCACATTTAATCTTGATGCTGAATCTTCAGTTACATAATTTTGTATTCCATTATCTAAGATGCACTGTAATATCCCTGATACATTTTCATCAATCTTATGCAGAGCACGTGCAACAGCTTGAGATTTCCCTTCTCATTCTGCCTCTTCTCATTATTTCCCATTAGCATGATTATTCACTGTGTTTATCACCTTTTTGCACCCAGTCTCTCTCTGCCTTGTGAGTGGGCTGAATCCTCTGTAAGTAGTCCTGTAACCTACAGCAACAGAGGATCTGGCTCCAAGTGCGTTATTAGGAAAGGGTTGAGATGTCATCTTTAAGACCTAGCTTTTGCAGAGGAAGAGTGAGGTATAATTATGACTAAGGCTGTCCTCTTTAATTTAATTAATAATATAATTTAATAATTGTGACCAGGCAGTCCTTTTATGGTCAAAAAACCAGTCTGCACCACCGCATGGCTCTGACTTGTTCCCTTGCTGCCTGTCCTGCCTCAAACACCCTGCAGGACCTCTAGAAGGACCTCTAAGCACTATCCCCGTTTTCTGTTTCCCAGTTTGGAAAGGAAAAGCCTGGAAGGCATTTCAGTATCCATTTCCATTGGCAACTCCTCAATTGATCCCAGCTTATCTGCCTGTGCAGCAAGTGTTAAATGTGCGCAGTTCTTGTTCTTCCTCACCGTGTCACCAATACCTCTCATGGCCAAGTTAGTGCTAATGGCAACTTAGTCACTATAGAACATCCATCTCTGAAAGATTTGCTACCAGGAGTGCAACACATTTTAGCTGCAGCTCACTTCTGAGGCAGATCAGTGTGCTCTCAGAAGAACCTACATGCTCAAGCTGCCCTCAGTTTCACACGATTACCTGCACGGCGAGGAAGGGGCAGGTGGCACTTGAGTACCAAGGGGACTTAGGCACAGCCAGGCTGGAGAGGCTGCACGAATCAACAGGGGTTCACTGGTGTCTGGGACTGGCCAGCTCTGACTCCAGCTGGGGAGTACTGTGGAGTGCCCCAGGCCCTTCTCTGTGTGCTTATCTAGCAATAAGAAAAAAAGTAAAACGGTTTGGAAAGGTGGTAACTTGAGAAGCAAAATGTACTCAGGTATTTAAACACAAAATTTCAGTTGGTACAGAATCTGGGTTTGTCTGTTCACTGCCTGTTTGCAGCAGTGAGGAGCCAGCCCAGAGGCACACATTCTGAGAGCTCACAGGAGACATAAGGAGCTTTTTAAAACAATTTTTGATAACTTCTTTCCCTTTCCACTGTCGTGAAGCTGATGTTTCTTTTTATTTCTCTGGAGAAGAAAAGAAGACAAAAAATTACCATCTCTGGTAATTTGTATCATTGCATTTTTAGTCTCCATGGGAACCTACATGGTGCTCCACTGTTGGGTAAGATTTGAATCTGTTGCAGCAGAAATCAGATGGAGGGAAAACTGGATTATGCACCTTGACTGTTAATCAATTAAAAGTAGTTTTGAAATTTTCACCTTGTGTAGCAATCTTCACTTAGAGTAACAACAGAATAAATCAAAGTAATCAAATTAAGCTAGTGTGACCTGATCCTATGTACACCTATCCGTGTAACTACCACTCAGTTTGATTCTGATAGGCATTGACATTANTTTTCTGATACCATAGAATTGTCCTCTCCATTCTTACAAAATGGACTTTTTTCCTGACTGAACATAATTTGTACTCTTGCTGTTAGACCTGCACAGTTTAATGGTCAATTCAAGCAGATCCACACATACTCAACTTCCCAAGGGACAACAAAAATCCAAGACTATAGCCCAGAACCACTGTGGTATATGAACCAAAACTGCTGAAGCAGTATGACACAGCTGAATGAATTCTCCATTGGATCAAATCTCTGTTGGCACAAGGATTTAGGCATATAGGCAGCATCTCAGGTACTGGAGGCACTGGGTTAATAGCCAGTCAAATCTGTTTCTGTGGCAGACTTAATAAAGAATGTTATCATGTTAGATAATTCATAAATCCAAGCGTGTCTCAAACTTGAGTAATAACACTAGTTGATAAGAAGCAAATTTCAAGTGCCAAGCCCCTAGCATTAAGTCTTTTAAGAAACCAGACTCCAGTCAAAAAGCTAATGTCAAGTTATAAATTAAATTCTGGGATACCAGTACCCATACACTATTGAGAAAGGTATTATTGTAAAAGATTAAATAACCAGGGAACACGTGTGCTGTAGAATGACACACATTTGCAATGCACTATTACAGCCTTTTAAAATAGAAATCTAGTTTTGTTTATGAAGGAGGCATAAATAAACCCAATCACAAGTCTCTGACATGAATCTAGTTATTTATTCTGCGAAAGGGTTTATTTTTGAAGACTGCAATGCAAAGTAGCATAAGTTTTATGTAAAGACTGAAGCTCTAGCAATAATTCATAGTCTGCCACACACTTGAACCCAACCCAGATAGAAGACTTTCATACTGATATATTTGATAAATTAGATCCATAATGGAACAGCACATTTTTAAATGAAAAAAACAGATCAGACTTGCATTTATCAGTAGATGGAGGAAAGAGTCAAGTGAAAATGTAGAAAAAATATTTTAAAAGTCCCAAATTAATATTTTAACCCTCTTCAGACCATTTCTTCTCTAACAGATTCTATGCAGTGTTTTGCACATAGGCAGTATGTGTAACACAAAACATTCCTGTTGGCCTTTCCTCATTTTGTCTTCTTTCAAGATACTTTTTATGTCTTCTTGAACAGCCTTCATTTGAACAGCTCAATGCACTGCTAGGACATCAAGAATCTCTGAGAATTAAAGTTATGTGTGGTGGCATACAGTCACCTTAGCCTGGGTATATTCACTGCAAATAGAGCAATGAATTGCAGAATGTAAACCTCAATTCTCAAACCTTAGGTTGCTTAGAAAGATCCAGCTGAGGAGTGGATACTGGTCTAGAAAACGAATGTATTTTTGCAGCTCTTCTCCCAAGGGAGGAATATTTTTGAAACTTATTTATTGTGCAAATAAGGTACCACACAGTGAAACATCCCAAGCTGCATTGTCGGAGTGGTTTGGATACATAAATTCAACCAGCCACTCTGACATAAACATATTCAAAGGCCGTTAAAATCTCGGTACTGGTTGATTTTATTGGATCATATCCTCCAGCTCTCAGGGATGTAAATTTCCGGCCATAACCTGTGCAGCAATAAACTTCATTCAGCCACAAGAGTGTGCATGTGAGAGGATTGCAAATCTGCTCCGCCAAACCAGAATTAGCCGGTATCGCAGGAATGAAAGAGCGTGGAGATTTGAAATTGCAGGGAATGGAGACAAGGCGGTGCAGAGGACGAGCTGCCTGGGGGGCAGGCGGCCCCAGACCGGTGCCGCACTCCAATGGAAAATAAGCCCCAGAGCGGCGAGCGCGGGCGAGGCTGAGCTGGCGCGGGCGCTGAGCGGAGCCGGGCGCAGGTGGGCACCGGAGCCCGCAGCAGCCCCCGGCGTCCCGGGGCGCGGAGCAGCGCCGCGGGTTGGGCTGAGAGCGGGGCCGGGCGCCGAGGCGCTCAGGGACGGCGGCGTTGGTGGAGCTCGACGCGGTGAGTACCGCGGGAGGAGCCGGAGCCGCCACACGGCAGCGGCACCGGAGCGGGAGGGGAACGCGGAGCGGTCGCGCCGCGGGCGGCAGAGGCGCGCTGGGCTGTGCGGGGCAGGGCTGGGCTGGGCTGGGCTGGGCTGGGCTGTCCCGGGCCGTCCCGGCGCGGGGCTCCCGGGGCCGGGGGCGGCGGCCCCTGGGAGGCGCGGGGGGCCAGGAGCGCGGTGCCGCAGCGGGGTAACTCGCGGTCATCCTTTGTGCTCGACATTAATTTGAAAGAATTCTTTGTTTTTAGTAGCATTCTAAAGATTAATACTATGGAAACTGAAAGCATAACAGCAAACTGTTGTCACGTTGACTCTATTAAAAAGCTTTCCAGAGAAGCATTAACAATTGCCTCATTGTGATTCATGTAAGCAAAACATTTTGAAAATTAAGAATCTGAATTCCTTATCTTTTGCTGTCTTGATTCTTGTTCTTCCACTGCTAAGGAAGAAATACATCCCCAAACTGGTTTCCTCTGAAAAGATGTGGTAACTTCATCTACTTATTGCTTCAGGATTTCACTTCTTTACTCCAAGCTTTATGAACTTGAACACAAAGGCATTTCATCTTACTGAGACAGCAGAAAGTGACACAGAGGAGTAATATACAGAGAGAGACCAATCTTTTTTTGTGGCCACAGTCAACTCATGAAGAGTGAGAGCTCTCAGCCACCTAAAAGTAAGTAAAATAGATAGTAATGGAAATAATGCAGCCTACTGTCAGCCTGTAAATACTCCTGCATAGACAGCCATGATAACAACTTACACAATGAAATAAATTAATTCTAAGCATTTTACATTTGAACGATGAAGTCACAGTATTCACTACAACTGCACTAACTACGGTGGTGAAATATGATAGTGATTTATGGCATTCACCATAACCAAACTACAAAATCTCATTATTTTGTATGTATTTTTAGGTATTTACTGCATTTGCTTCAGATTACTGTGGAGAAAATGTATGCTAGTCGAGAGGATATTGGGTATGATTTTGGAGATGACTCAAAAGTTGCAAGTAAGCCAATTAAACCTAATCCAAACATCGATGGAGGATGGGCTTGGATGATTGTACTTTCCTCTTTCCTTGTGCACATACTCATCATGGGATCCCAAATGGCCCTTGGAATACTCAACATGGAGTGGCTTGAAGAGTTTAATCAAAGCCGTGGCTTAACAGCCTGGGTTAGTTCCCTCAGCATGGGCATCACGCTTATTGTAGGTATGTGCCAGCATCACGTATTTTAAAGCTCTATATCTTTTTAGAATATGTTTTCCATTCATCCCTAAAATATTTTCTTATGGTTGTCCCAAGCTGTCCTTTTAAAGTCACCAAGACAAATTTTACAACCTAGATGGAGAAAGGGAGTAACAGGGACGATGACAGGGAAGACAGACCAGGAGACTGCATGAGCAGGAAAGGAAGCCTGTGACTTCCAGGTCTGACTAGAATTAAGAAAACATGATCTGTGAAGCTTGGAGTCCTTGCCATACTCTGTCTGTGAGGAGAAAAGACTGAATTAACACAGTTTATATTTCAGTTTGGCAGCTGAATGAAAATGTATTTTTTTTAGTTGTAGTTGGATCAACCCAAAATAATATCTGGAGGAAATGCTTGTGTATATATGTACATACACACCGATCACTCCCTAAATGAAGACTGAAAAAGTTAGGTTTACATCTGCCTAAATTATTCTACTGAAAACAAGATAAAATGCTTAACTTCTTGTTGCTTGTGAAAATGTCTTGCATTCGCATAGCATCAGCATTGGGAACAATTGTTTCAGCTTATTCCTCTGTTTAAACTGTCCCTTCTTCATGGGGCAACTTTGATTGTAGGTCTTACAGGTTTTGCAAGGTATTTAATCAGTTGGTTGTATTTCTCTTTCCATGATTTTAAGAAGTAATATGAAAAATAAACTGAGTTGCATGAGTTGCCTGATGTTTTAACATTTTATTTAAAACATTAAGAAATTTAAGGTGAAAAATTATTAGAGCACAAAGTATTAAATAAATAATTCACCATTTCTTTCATGTTTTTGAACAGGTCCTTTCATTGGTTTATTCATCAGCATGTGTGGGTGCCGCACCACAGCCATCATTGGAGGGATACTGAATGCCCTGGGCTGGACACTGAGTGCCTACGCCTCAAATGTGCACTACCTCTTCCTCACCTTTGGAGTGACAGCTGGTGAGAGCTGCACTAATGTTTGAAGGTTCTTTCCATTCTTTTTGATTCCTTGGAAGCTTATTTGAGTGAGTAAATAGGGAAGGTAGACTGTAAAGTTAATCAAACTCCGCTTTCACACTTTTTACAGCCTGTTATCTTTTTAGGAAATTTATTTACTCAGTGGATTGGCCCAGTGACTTCTGTTGTCATTTAAATTTGCCAGGTGAAGGTGGAACCTTTATCAGTTTCACCCAGGTGAATACATTAAAGGACATTTCTAATTAGGGGAGTTACTGTAACCCAACTCTGACAAGTAAAATTTAAAGATTAATTTCATATCTACCTAACTCCTTTCCTTGTTACAGGAAAGAATAACAGATGTTTTTGTCCAGAGGTTGCTCCACATTAATAAAATACTGGGTTATGGTAATTTAGCACTGCTTGCAAACCCATTTTAAAGGGTGGAGTGGGTTACAGCTGGTAGGCAGCTAAGCTGCACACAGCTGCTCACTCCCTCTCCCACAGTGGGATGGGGAGAGAATCAGAAAGGTAAAAATAGGATAGAGAGAGCTTAGTAGATAAAGCAAAGGCTGAATGCACAAGCAAAACTGCTCCTGGCTGCTGCCTTCAGTTCATCCCTCCGATCCCAACCTCACCTCCCCATCCGCAGCCACCCTCAGCAGTTTCCGAAGGGCCCCTCCCCTCAGGGCTCCGCTTCCCTCACAGCCTCACAAAAAATAAACATTTATTGTTGGTTTTACTACTATGCTTAAAAGTGAGGAATAAAACTGATTTTTTTAAATTGCTGTTTATGTTGCTGGCAAAGAGTTCAGATTTATTTAATTTTTTTTATAGGCATTGGAAGTGGCATGGTTTATCTGCCTGCAGTGGTCATGGTAGGGCAGTATTTTCAGAAAAGAAGAGCACTTGCACAAGGGCTCAGTACCACGGGAACAGGGTTTGGAGCTTTCCTAATGACTGCCTTACTGAAGTACCTCTGCACTGAGTTTGGGTGGAGGAATGCCATGTTCATCCAGGGGGCCATCTCCCTGAACCTTTGTGTCTGCGGGGCACTCATGAGACCGCTCTCTCCCAAAGACCTCCATGAAAAATATGTGGTGAGAAATGATCGTGAAGAAAATCGGGCAAAAGCTCTGTCCCATTCCACAGAGACTATAAAATCTAACGGAGTCCTTGGTGAAGAACCAGAGAAAAAAGAAGAGGCAGAAAATGAAGAAGTGCTTGGCAGTGTGCAGCACACAGAAATTGGAGGTAAACCTGGAAGTGGAAGGAGCATGTATGGACTGCGCCTCTTTAAGACACTGAGCCAGCTGACAGTTACAGTCAGGAAGGGCTTTGCCCTCTGGTACTCCAGCTACTTTGGAGCTGCATCACTGTTTACCAATAGAGTATTCGTGGCCTTTATCATTTGGGCTTTGTTTGCCTATAGCAGCTTTGTCATTCCCTTTATTCACCTTCCAGAAATAGTCAAGCAGTACAACTTATCTAGGCAGGACAATGTATTTCCTTTGACATCCATTATAGCCATTGTTCATATTTTTGGTAAAGTGATTCTTGGAATCATCTCTGATCTCCCCTGCATCAGCACATGGAATGTCTTCCTCATGGCTAACTTTACCCTGGTCACCTGCATTCTTACTTTGCCTCTAATGCAGACATACATTGGCCTGGCTGTGGTTTGTGCTCTAATAGGATTTTCTAGTGGCTATTTTTCTCTAATGCCTGTTGTGACTGAAGATTTAGTTGGAACTAAACACCTTGCAAATGCCTATGGCATCATCATTTGTGCCAATGGAATATCTGCTTTGTTTGGACCACCCTTCGCAGGTAAAAAGTTCAAATTGCTAACCAACAGATGTTTGTGTAATGACTGTGTGACTCTTTATAGTATTAAACTTTCTTATGCTATGAGCATCTGTAGTTAACAAAATCACAGCTGCTCCAGAATGGACATAACATCTAGCTTTACACTGTACAGATTTACAGGTCACATCTGCTGGGTTCTAGCTCACTGCCCTCACATTGCAAATTACAAGTCTTGGACAAAACCCCAAATCTATTACATCCTATCCTTACACTGGTATGTTTCCTTAAAATAGTTATCATAGACTTTTTTTCTTAAATGAGAAAGGTGTAACCTATTTTTTCATGTGTTGTATACTATATGCACTCTATATATTCATTCCTTCACCCACATGAAGAAATGGTGATCAGTTCTCAGGGTAGGCATCTGTTCGTACCACAGCATTACCCCAAGGACTGTGCTGTGTGTTTGGGTGTCCCCACTCCAAACTGCCAGCTGATGTGTTGATTTAACTAACTTTGCTTTGCCTTCCTTCAGCCAGAAATACCTACTTTGGGGACTGCACTGCTCATGGCCTCTTTACTGCCATCCGCAGCAGAAGGGAGAAATGTGTGCTATCACTAGAGTTACTTAGGTTTAAACAGACATTCATTATAAATTTCCTCAGAGAGAGAGGTGGGGAGTACAGAAGAGATACAGGGACTGATTGTCAGTATTATATCAAACTCCAGCTCTCTTTTACGGAGGTGCTGCTGAGAGGAAAGCTGTGAGAAATCTTGGGAGTCATGGCCATGGTCAGCCAGGGCAGCTCTAGGCTGAGGGGAAGGCAGGAGCAGCAAGAGCAGCCCAGGCAGGCGAGAGAGAGCCCCTTCTCTGGCCACCGCTGGGTGAGCGACAGGACGAGCAGAAAGCTCGCTCAGTGCCCCTTGAGAGCAGCAGTGTGTGACTGTGCCACGTTCCCTCAGCACCTCCCAGCTGTGCTAAACCTGTCCCTGTATCTGGTCTTTGGTTGAACACCAAATTGGATGTAGTGGCTGATGTAAAGAGAGCTGCTGATCTTGTGGGTACCTGGCAATGCAGCCAGCGTGGCACGAGGGAGTTTTGGGTTCTCAAACCTTCCTGAAGTAATGAATAAGTAACTTTAATGAAGAAGTAACTTTAATGTGTTTTTGCAAAGGAATTGAGGCTGGAACGAGGGTCATTGCAGTATTAAGATTGTATCTCTTGAAGAGTCTTCTATGGGTATGTGAGGCTTGGAGACAGCTCTGGGGAATGTGTTTGCTTGCACAGGGCACAGCATGGGAACTAATCACCACTGGGCATTTTACAGAGGCAGTGACAGGGAGAAACTAATTGGTTTGGGATTACAAAACGTCGATTTTAAAATCAGACCTGTCATAACTTGTTTGAAAAATATTTTTTTCCACAAAGCATCCATGGATTTGACAGAAATGTCATGAAAGAAATGTGAAGTATTTTTTGTATTTTCTCACAAAATGTACCTTTTTGTCAAGCTTTGTAACAAACATGTTCTGTCCTTATTTTCCAGGTTGGATCTATGACATCACACAAAAATACGATTTTTCTTTTTACATAGCTGGATTGCTATACATGGTGGGAATAATATTTTTACTTATACAACCTTGTATTCAAAAGAAACAGTCAAGAGAAAAATCTACAGAAGAAGCACAAGCATAGAACAAATTCCAGAAGTTTTTTTCACAGAACTTTTTTGTTTTTGTGTTTCTCTTGTGTGACAGAATGAAGATGTTTTTCTTGTAGAACCAACCACATTTAGCTGCACTTAAGTGAAAAGCAAATGTGCTCCATAAGGCTTATAAGTTATTGGAAATATACTTTTAAAATTAGTTAAGATATTTTACTTTATAACTATCAAATACAGTGATTAAAAGCACAGTGCTAGTACTTTAATATTAGAACAATGCTAAGAACACTTACCCTTGTTTCTTTTTTAACTTTTCACCATTAACCATTGGTGAAAATCCACTGACTGCAGTGCAGTTACTCTGATTTACACTAGTCCTATGAGAGAATTTGGTCAGGACATGAATGATTTATAAAAGGCCTTTCTACTATGTACTCAATCTGATGAAATATTAGTTACTGAGTATAGGAAAATGATTGTATTTCTTGCCTGGCTAGTCAAGAAATGCTACTATAATAATTCCATTAATTCAGCATACTAAAATTACTATTTCTGTGATGCAAATCTGAAGAAAAGTTCTCATATATTTCTGAAGTGATTCAGTTGGACTCAATAGGTCCCTTCCAACCCAGTATATTCTGTGATTCTACTTCAATGATTTTTAATTTTATTTTTTTAAAGTATCAACTGCATCTAAAATAGCCATCCTCAATACATAGGCTGCATTTTAAATTATGACACTTAATGCACCTGAAGTAAAAGACTCAAAAATGCAGAAACAGAAAACATATGGAAAATATTGTGACTGGAAAATGTTGCCAGAAACAGTTTGAATTCTCTGTCCCCTTTACCTAATTAGAGTTATTGTAGAATTTAATAACATTGCCACTGACTCCTCCCATGGGAAGGAACTCTACTACAGCACACTAAATTTTGTTATAATTTAATTCAATTCTTCACAAGCTTAGTTGCATATGAGCAGTCATGTTGCTGCTTGTAAAGTACACCATGAACTGACTAAGATTCATCATGTTTGAGAAATTTATTCACTAGAAAATTAGATACTGCAGAGCATGGAATAACTAAAGAGTCTTTAAAATATTCAAATAAATTTTCTTAACATTAAGGATTTGGTAACCAATGCAGAAAGTGATGTATGGTAGTACAGGGCATATTTTTTCAGCTTTGAGAGGTGAGTTTGATGTTAATTTTCCTATCAAATAAGAAACATTGTAAGTTTTTGCCTCTTAGCTTTATGAAAGTTCTTTGCATGACAAATCAAGTTCTTAGTTTAATATTTCTACGTGCTGCTGGAATTCCTTAAAAAGCAATTGCAACTATTCAATTAGATTGAAGAACTATTGGGAACCAGTTCAGTACGCAACAATATCAATATCCTTATTTTCTTTTTAGCTGCAAGGTTGGTTAACAAAAAGTTCTGAATGTGTGCTGTTCCATATTGCAATTCACCAGCTTCTTAGTGTTGCACCTCTACAGCTGTTGGCAGGGACAGACTTTAAAGTATTCCTTAAAGATCACTGAAATGAGCCAGGTTAAAAAAACCCAAACCTTAGGAAGCCCTGAATTACTTTAAGATTTACATCAGTGCAATCATATAGGATAGTTATGTGTGGCCTTTAAAATTCACATAAGACAACTGAGGGGGCACTGAACTGCAACACACTGAACACACAGTCAGTAACTTCTTAAAATCAGCTTTTGTTATTGGAGAAAATGCGCACGTAAATTTTCACATCAGTTCTTTGTTACAGGTTCAATGTCTTCTTGGTGGGAACACTGCTGATGGCTCATCTGAACTGAGCTATCTTTTATTGGTGAAATATATATTGTAGTGACATTTCCCTCATTTGCCTTTTTTTTAAAAGATATGTATCCTTCAAACATAGATCTTCACTTTGTCGTTTGTCAAAAGCAACTTTATTTGCATATTACAGAAATAAAAAATACATTGTTCACTTGTGATATCTGCAATAGATCTTTCTATAGAGGTCCTTACAGGGCTAAATGTTGGGAATAAACTTACATTACTCAAAAATACACTTTCTGTTCATTTATTAAGTTAGTATAGTATTTTAGCCACATAATGGAATTTGTATTTGTCATTATCCTAAAAAGAAATAATCACAAAGAGGAAAGAATATATATGGAAGTGCTTCTTATACCTAAAGATCAACAATCATTGAATGTGTCCAGCATATTGCTATATAGTTGTAGAACAAAAAATCCTTAATCTAAATCAGTGAATATTTAAGTATTAAAATACTGGTTTATAGAGAAACAGAATTATACAAGAACCCAGTATTCATAGTTTTTAATCAATTTATAAAATTCAAGTTAAATACTTGGCATGTTAAAAAATTGTAAACTCCTTACACTCTTCAAATATGAAACTATGGTATCCAAATACTGAAATCACTGTTTTTAACACTTGGGTCCAAAATCTAGTCAATTGTAAATGATGTATTAATCAGCCTCTATAAATGACAATGCCACAGCATCTGCTGTAAGCCATGGAGCATAGATACAAACCAGAGAAATCAGAATAAAGCAATACAAAGCAGCCACAACCTATTGCAGTAACTGCTATGATGGTGATTAAAACACAATTTCAGGATACCCAACCTATTAAACATTGTAGTATTTACACGTTGCTCCTGGTAAGACTTATTTGGTTTTTCCTCTTTCAATCCTTAAATAGTCTGTTTTCCCTAGTAAGGAAGAAAAGTCCACGTGTCTGACCCAATAAACAGCCATGCCTTATAACAATTGCTTCAATGGAACACACTCCTTTATTCAGTTGGTTTTTTGTTCTGAGCACGTTGCTCCTGCCTCCTTTGGAGCTGCAGCTGCCATTTGTGTGTGTGAAGGTTCCCAGCCCATTCCCGTGGGGCTCTTTCATCTCAGGTGTGGCTCCACAAGCGCTTCCCAGAGCACATTACTGAACATAGCTCCTTGGAAGAGAAAGCAGAGGCTTAAAATCATCATTGGGCTCACTCACTGCTGATTAATCTACTCCCCAAAATGTGTTTAGACAGCACAGGGGCCTTGCACGAAGGTCACTTGCAGTGCAAGCTGCCCACGCGGTTTGAAAGACGCGGTGATAATTAAAACTCACTGGAGATCAGCAGAAATTTTGCCCAGGGTTGCCCGTGCAAGATATCACATGTTCTGTGAAAAACCTGAGAAGCTATTTTTGGTACAATATCCAAAGCCTTTCTGCCACTGTAAAAAAAAAAAAAAAAAAAAAAAAAAAAAAAGAAAAAAAAGAAGCAGCTGTAATGCCACGTACTTTCCTGGTGTGTAATTCATCCAGCTGCTCTGAAATCAACCAAGCTGTGTAAGCTGATGCCAAAAAACCTCTCAGGGTGTCAAGATCCCACCAGGAATACAAATTTGTTTTCAAGGTAAGTAAAAGACGCCTTGGGGTTTGAACAGAAATGCAATTTTAGAAAACTTTCAGATGTACTGTAAGGATTCAGTCTGTTTCTCAGGAGATGCTTCCCTCTTTCAGAATGACTCCATAAAAAGAATCAGGTGGAAATAATAGAAGGAAGAAAAAAAAA